>JAJFZO010000611.1:747500-802500 GCA_021397835.1 Moringa oleifera | reverse complement strand
GCCGGCTAGGCCGCGGGCGCCCATCACGAGCAAGCCCCCATGTCCCTGTCCCTCGACTAAGTGCCTAGTGAGCGAGCCAGGGGGGCCGCATCGCATGGACCCTGGGCACGGGTGGCATGGCCAGGCAGCCCCCAGCAGGCACGGCATGGGCTGCTCGCCCAGCGTGCGGCAGCGGTGGGTGCGCCGGCCAGGCCGCGGGCGCCCATCACGAGCCAGTCCCCACGTCCCTGTCCTTCGACTAAGTGCCCAGCGAGCGAGCCAGAGGAGCCAGGTCGCACAGACACTGGGCATGGGAGGCATGCCCAGGCAGCCCCCAGCAGGCATGGCTTGGGCCAAGTGCCCAGCGTACGGCAGCGGTGGGCGTGCCAGCCAGGCCACAGGCGCCCATCGAGAGCCAGCCCCTTCGTCCCTGTGCCTCAACTAAGTGCCCAGCGAGCGAGCCAGGGGAGCCACATCGCACGGTTCCTGAGCACGGGAGGCATGCCCAGGCAGTCCACAGCAGGCACTGCATGGGCCAAGTGCCCAGCGAGTGGCAGCGGTGGGCACGCCAGCCAGGCCACAGGCGCCCATCCCGAGCCAGCCCCCTTTTCCCTGTCCCTCGACTAAGTGCCGAGCGAGCGAGCCAGGGGAGCCACATTGCACGGATCCTGGCACGGGAGGCATGCCCAGGCAGCCCCCAGCTAGCACGGGATGGGCCAAGTTCCCAGCGTGCGGTGGAGGTGGGAGCGCCAGCCAGGCCTCAGGCGCCCATCGTGAGCCAGCCCGCTTGTCCCTGTCCCTCTACTAGGTGCCCAGCGAGCAAGCCAGGGGAGCTGCGTCGCACAGACCCTGGGCACGGGAGGCATGCCCAGGCAGCCCCCAGCAGGCATGGCATGGGCCAAGTGCCCAGCATGCGGCAGCGGTGGGCGCGCCTGTGGCTTCGCGAGCCAACCCCCTCGACTAAGTGCCCAGCGTGCGAGCCAGGGGAGCCCCGTTGCACGGACCCTGGGCATGAGAGGCATGCGCCGGCAGCCCCCAGCAGCCACGGCATGGGCCAAGTGCCCAGCGTGCCGCCGCGGTGAACGCACCAGCCAAGCCGCGGGCGCCCATCGTGAGCGAGCCCCCTCGTCCCTGCCCCTCGACTAAGTGCCCAGAGTACGAGCCAGGGGAGCCGCATCACACAGACCCTGGGCATGAGAGGCATGCCCAGTCAGCCCCCAGCAGGCACGGCATGGGCTCCTCGCCCAGCGTGTGGCAGCGGTGGGCGCGTCAGCCAGGCCGCGGGTGCCCATCACGAGCCAGCCCCCACGTCCCTGTCCCTCGACTAAGTGCCCAGCGGGCGAGCCAGGGGGGCAGTGTTGCACGGACCCTGGGCACGGGTGGCACACAGAGGCAGCCCCCAGCAGACACGGGATGGGCTGTTCTCCCAGCATGTGGCAGCGGTAGGTGTGCCAGCCAGGCCGCTGGCGCCCATCGCGAGCCAGCCCCCACGTCCCTGTCCCTCGACGTAGTGCCCAGCGAGCGAGCCAGGTGGGCAGTGTTGCACAGACGCTGGGCACAAGTGGCACGCCCAGGCAGCCCCCAGCAGGCACGGCATGGGATGCTCACCTAGCGTGCCACAGCTGTGGGCGTGCCAGCCAGGCCGTGGGCGCCCAACTCGAGCCAGCACCCTCGTCCCTGCCCCTCGACATACTGCCCAGCGTGTGAGCCAGGGGAGCCGCGTCGCACGGACCCGGGGCACGGGTGGCATGCCCAGGCAGCCCCCAGCAGGCACAGCATGGGCTGCTCGCCCAGCGTGCCGCAGCTGTGGGCGTGCCAACGAGGCCGCGGGCGCCATCGCGAGCCAGACCCCGCGTCCCTGTCCCTCGACTAAGTGCCCAGCGAGCGAGCCAGGGGTGCCGCGTCGCAGGTACCCTGGGCACATCTGGAACACCCAGGCATCCCCCAGTAGGCGCGGCATGGGCTGTTCGCCCACATGCGGCAGCGGTGGGCGCGCCTGCCAGGCCTCGAGAGCCCATCGCGAGCCAGCCCCCATGCCCCTGTCCCTTGACGTAGCACCCAGCGTGCGAACCAGGGGGGCCACACCCAGGCAGCCCCCAGCAGGCACGGCATGGGCTGCTCACCCAGCGTGCGGCAGGGGTGGGCGCGCCAGCCAGGCCGTGGGCGCCCATCGCGAGCCAGCCCCCTCGTCCCTGCCCCTCAACTGACTGCCCAGCGTGGAGCAAAGGGTGCCGCGTCGCACGGACCCGGGGCATGGGTGGCACGCCCAGGCAGCCCCCAGCAGGAACGGCATGGGCTGTTCGCCCAGCGAGCAGCGGCGGTTGGCGCGGCAGCCAGGCTGAGGGCCCCCATCACGAGCCAGCCACCACATCCCTCTCCCTCGACGTAGTGCCCAGTGAGTGAGCCAGGGGGGCCGCGTCGCACAGACCCTGGGCGCGGGTAGCGCGCCCAGGCAGCCCCCAGAAAGAACGGCATGGGCTGCTCGCCTAGCGTCCGGCAGCGGTGGACGTGCCAGCCAGGCCGTGGGCGCCCATCGCGAGCCAGCCCCCTCGTCCCTGACCCTCGACAGACTGCCCAGCGTGCGAGCCAGGGGTGCTGCTTCGCATGGACCCTGGGCACGGGTGGCACGCCCAGGCAGCCTTCAGCAGGCACGGCATGGGCTGCTCACCAGAGTGCGGCAGCGGTGAGCGCGCCAGCCAGGCTGTGGGCGCCTAACGCGAGCCACCTCCCACGTCCCTGTCCCTCGACGTAGTGCCCAGCGAGCGAGCCGGGGGGTCACGTCACAAAGACACTGGGTGCCGGTGGCACGCCCAGGCAGCCCCCAAAAGGCACGGCATGGGCTGCTCGCCCAGCGTGTGGCATGGGTGAGCACGCCAGCCAGGCCGCGGGCGCACATCGTGAGCCAGCCACCACGTCCCTGTCCCTCGACGTAGTGCCCAGCGAGCGAGCCAGGGGGGTCACATCGCAAAGACACTGGGCACGGGAGGCACGCCCAGGCAGCCCCCAAAAGGCACGGCATGGGCTGCTCGCCCAGCGTGCAGCAGGGGTGGGCGCGCCAGCCAGGCCGCGGGCGCACATCGCGAGCCAGCCCCCTCGTCCCTGCCCCTCGACTGACTGCCCAGCGTTCGAGAAAAAGGTGCCGCGTCGCACGGACCCTGGGAACGGGTGGCCCACCCAGGCAGCCCAAGCAGGCACGGCATGGGATGCTCACCCAGCGTGCGGCAGCGGTGGGCGCGCCAGCCAGGCCGCGGTCGCCCATCGCTAGCCAGCCCCCACATCCCTGTCCCTCGAGGTAGTGCCCAGCGTGCGAGCCAGGGGGGCCGCGTCGCAAAGACCCTGGCCGCGGGTGGCACGTCCAGCAAGCCCCCAGCAGGCACGGCATGGGCTGCTCGCCCATCGTGCGGCAGCGGTGGACGCGCCAGCCAGGCCGCGGGGGCCCATCGCGAGCCAGCCCCCTCGTCTCTGCCCCTCGACTGACTGCCCATTGTGCGAGCCAGGGGTGCCGCGTCGCATGGACCCTGGGCATGGGTGGCCCGCCCAGGAATCCCCCAGCAGGCACGGCATGGGCTGCTCGCCCAGTGTGCGGTAGTTGTGTGCACGCCAGCCAGGCTGTGGGTGCCCATCGCGAGCCAGCCCCCTCGTCCCTGCCCCTCGACTGACTGCCCAGCGTGCGAGCAAGGGGTGCCGCGTCGCACGGACCCGGGGCATGGGTGGCACGGCCAGGCAGCCCCCAGCAGGAACGGCATGGGCTGTTCGCCCAGCGAGCAGCAGAGGTTGGCGCGCCAGCCAGGCTGTGGGCCCCCATCACGAGACAGCCACCACGTCCCTCAACGTAGATCCAAGCGAGCGAGCCAGGAGGGCCGCGTCGTGCAGACCCTGGGCTAGGGTAGCACGCCCAGGCAGCCCCCAGCAGGCACAGCATGGGGTTCCCGCCCAGCGTGCGGCAGCGGTGGGTGCGCCAGCCAGGCTGCGGGTGCCCATCGCGAGCCAGTCCCCTCGTCCCTGCCCCTCGACTGACTGCCCAGCGTCCGAGCCAGGGGTGCCGTGTCGCACGGACCTGGGCACGGGTGGCCCGCCCAGGAATCCCCCAGCAGGCACGGCATGGGCTGCTCGCCCAGTGTGCGGTAGTTGTGTGCGCGCCAGCCAGGCTGTGGGTGCCCATCGCGAGCCAGCCCCCTCGTCCCTGCCCCTCGACTGACTGCCCAGCGTGCGAGCAAGGGGTGCCGCGTCGCACGGACCCGGGGCATGGGTGGCACGGCCAGGCAGCCCCCAGCAGGAACGGCATGGGCTGTTCGCCCAGCGAGCAGCAGAGGTTGTCGCGCCAGCCAGGCTGTGGGCCCCCATCACGAGACAGCCACCACGTCCCTCTCCCTCGACGTAGTGCCCAGCGAGTGAGCCAGGGGGGCCGCGCTGCAGAGACCCTGGGAGCGGGTAGCATGCCCAGGCAGCCCCCAGAAAGCACGGCATGGGCTGCTCGCCTAGCGTGTGGCAGCGGTGGGCGTGCCAGCCAGGCCGTGGGTGCCCATCGCGAGCCAGCCGCCTCGTCCCTGCCCCTCAACAGACTGCCCAGCGTGCGAGCCAGGGGTGCTGCTTCGCATGGACCCTGGGCACGGGTGGCACGCCCAGGCAGCCTTCTGCAGGCACGGCATGGGCTGCTCACCAGCGTGCGGGAGCGGTGAGCACGCCAGCCAGGCTGTGGGCGCCTACCGCGAGCCAGCCCCCACGTCCCTGTCCTTCGACGTAGTGCCCAGCGAGCGAGCCAGGGGAGTCACGTCACAAAGACACTGGGCGCGGGTGGCAAGCCCAGGCAGCCCCCAAAAGGCACGGCATGGGCTGCTCGCCCAGCGTGCGGCAGGGGTGGGCACGCCAGCCAGGCCGCGGGCGCACATCGCGAGCCAGCCCCCTCGTCCCTGCCCCTCGACTGACTGCCCAGCGTGCGAGCCAGGGGTGCCGCTTCGCATGGACCCTGGCCGCGGGTGGCACGCCCAGGCAGCCTTTAGCAGGCATGGCATGGGCTACTCTCCCAGCGTGCGGCAGCAGTGAGCACGCCAGCCAGGCTGTGGGTGCCTACCGCGAGCCAGCCCCCACGTCCCTGTCCCTCGACGTAGTGCCCAGCGAGCGAGCCGGGGGGGTCACGTCACAAAGACACTGGGCGTGGGAGGCACGCCCAGTGTCTTTGTGACGTGACCCCCCCGGCTCGCTCGCTGGGCACGGCACGCCCAGGCGGCCCTCAAAAGGCACTGCATGGGCTGCTCGCCCAGCGTGCAGCAGGGGTGGGCGCGCCAGCCAGGCTGCGGGCGCACATCGCGAGCCAGCCCCCTCGTCCCTGCCCCTCGACTGACTGCCCAGCGTTCGAGAAAAAGGTGCCGCATCGCACCGACCCTGGGAACGGGTGGCCCGCCCAGGCAGCCCCAGCAGGCACGGCATGGGATGCTCACCCTGCATGCGGCAGCGGTGGGCGCGCCAGCCAGGCCGCGAGCGCCCATCGCTAGCCAGCCCCCACGTCCCTGTCCCTCGAGGTAGTGCCCAGCGTGCGAGCCATGGGGGCCGCGTCACAAAGACCCTGGCCGCGGGTGGCACGCCTAGCAAGCCCCCAGCAGGCACGGCAGGGGCTGCTTGCCCATCGTGCGGCAGCCGTGGGCGCGCCAGCCAGGCTGCAGGGGCCCATCGCGAGCCAGCACCCTCGTCTCTGCCCCTCGACTGACTGCCCAGTGTGTGAGCCAGGGGTGCCGCGTCGCATGGACCCTGGGCACGGGTGGCACACCCAGGCAGCCCCCAGCAGGCATAGCATGGGCTGTTCGCCCAGCATGCAGCAGCGGTGGCCGCGCTAGCCAGGCTGTGGGCACCAATCGCGAGCCAGCCCCCACGTCCCTGTCCCTCAATGTAGAGCCAAGCGAGTGAGCCAGGAGGGCCGCGTCGCAAAGACCCTGGGCTAGGGTGGCATGCCCAGGCAGCCCCCAGCAGGCACGACATGGGGTTCTCGCCCAGTGTGTGGCAGCGGTGGGCGTGCCAGCCAGGCCGCGGGCGCCTATCGCGAGCCAGCCCCCTCGTCCCTGCCTCTCGACTGACTGCCCAGGGTGCGAGCCAGGGGTGCTGTGTCACACGGACCTGGGCACGGGTGGCCCGCCCAGGAATCCCCCAGCAGGCACGGCATGGGCTGCTCGCCCAGCGTGCGGTAGTTGTGTGCGCACCAGCCAGGCCGTGGGTGCCCATCGCGAGCCAGCCCCCTCTTCCCTGCCCCTCGACTGACTGCCCAGCGTGCGAGCCAGGGGTGCCTCGTCGCACAGACCCCGGGCACGGGTGGCCCGCCCAGGAATCCCACAGCAGGCATGGCATGGGCTGCTCGCCCAGCGTGTGCTAGCTGTGTGTGCGCCAGACAGGCCGTGGGCGCCCATTGTGAGCCAGCCCCCTCGTCCTTGCCCCTCGACTGACTGTCCAGTGTGCGAGCAAGGGGTACCGCATCGCACGGTCCCTGGGAACGGGTGGCATGCCCAGGCAGCCCCCAGCAGGCAAGGCATGTGGTGCTCTCCCATTGTGCGGCAGCGGTGAAGCGCCAGCCAGGCTTCGGGCGTCCACTACGAGCCAGCCCCCACGTCCCTGTCCCTCGACGTAGTGCCCAGAGTGCGAGCCAGGGGGGCCACATTAAAAAGACACTGGGTACGAGTTGCACGCCCAGGCAGCCCGCAGCAGGCACGGCATGGGCTGCTCACCCAGCGTGCGGCAGGGGTGGGCGCACCAGCCAGGCCGCGGGCGCCCATCACGAGCCAGCCCCCTCGTCCCTGCCCCTCGACTGACTGCCCAGCATGCGAGCCAGGGGGGCCACGTCACACGGACCCTAGACACGGGTGGCATGCCCAGGCAGCCCCTAGCAGGCACGGCATGGGCTGCTCACCCTGCGTGCTGCAGCTGTGGGCGTGCCAGCCAGGCCGCGGGCGCCCATCGCGAGCCAGCCCCCACGTCCCTGTCCCTCGACTAAGTGCCCCGCGAGCGAGCCAGGGGTGCCGCGTCACGCGGACCCTGGGCACGGGTGGCCAGCCCAGGCAGCCCCCAGCAGGCACAGCATGGGCTGCTCGCCCAGCGTACGGCAGCAGTGGGCGCGCCAGCCAGGCCACGGGCACCCATCGCGAGCCAGCCCCCTCATCCCTGCCCCTCGACTGTCTGCCCAGCGTGCGAGCCAAGGGGGCCTCGCCGCACAAACCCTGGGCACAGGTACCACGCCAAGGCAGTCCCCAGCAGGCACGGCATGGCCTGCTCACCCAGCGTGCTGCAGCTGTGGGCGTGCCAGCCAGGCCGCGGTCGCCCATCGCGAGCCAGCCCCCACATCCCTGTCCCTCGACTAAGTGCCCCACGATCGAGCCAAGGGTACTGCATCACACGGACCCTGGGCATGGGTGGCATGCCCAGGCAGCCCCCAGCAGGCACGGCATGGGCTGCTCGCCCAGCGTACGGCAGCAGTGGGCGCGCCAGCCAGGCCACGGGCGCCCATCGCGAGCCAGACCCCTCATCCCTGTCCCTCGACTGGCTGCCCAGCGTACGAGCCAGGGATGCCGCGTTGCATGGATCGTGGGCACGGGTGGCATGCCCAGGCAGCCCCCAGCAGGCACGGCATGGGCAGCTCGCCCAGCGTGTGGCAGAGGTGAGCGCGCCAGCCAGGCCGCGGGCGCCCATCGCGACCCAGCCCCCTCGTCCCTGCCCCTCAACTGACTGCCCAGCGTGCAAGCCAGGGTGGCCATGTTGCACGGACCCTAGACATGGGTGGCATGCCCAGGCAGCCCCTAGAAGGCACGGCATGGGCTGCTCGCCCAGCGTGAGGCAGTGGTGGGCGCGGCAGCCAGGCCGTGGGTGCCCATGGTGAGACAGCCCCCTCCTCCCTGCCATTCGACTGACTGCCCATCGTGCGAGCCAGGGGTGCCGCGTCGCATGGACCCTTGGCACGGGTGGCACACCAAGGCAGCCCCCAGCAGGCACGGAATGGGCCAAGTGCCCAGCGTGCGGCAGCGGTGGGCGTGCCAGCCAGGCCACAGGCGCCCATCGCGAGCCAGGCCCCTCGTCCCTGTCCCTCGACTAAGTGCCCAGGGAGTGAGCCAGGGGAGCTGCATCGCACAGACCCTGGGCACGGGAGGCATGTTCAGGCAGCCCCCTGTATGCACAGCATGGGCCAAGTGCCCAGCTTGCGGCAGCGGTGGGAACACCAGCCAGGCCACAGGCGCCCTTCGCGAGCCATCCCCCTCGTCCCTGTCCCTCGAAAAAGTGCCCAGGGAGCGAGCCAGGGGAACCGCATCGCACAGACCCTGGGCATGGGAGGCATGTTCAGGCAGACCCCTGTATGCATGGCATGGGCCAAGTGCCCAGCGTGCGGCAGCGGTGGGCACACCAGCCAGGCCACAGGCGCCCATCGCGAGCCATCCCCCTCGTCCCTGTCCCTCAAAAAAGTGCCAAGCAACTAAGCGAAGGGAGCCACGTCGCACAGATCCTTGGCACGGGAGGCATGCCCAGGCAGCCCCAAGTATGCGCAGCATAGGCCAAGTGCCCAGCGTGCTGCAGCGGTGGGCACGCCAGCCAGGCCACAGGCATCTTTCGTGAGCAAACCCCCTCGTCCCTGTCCCTCGACTAAGTGCCCAGCGAGTGAGCCAAGGGAGCCATGTCACATGGACCCTGGGCACGGGAGGTATGCCCAGGCAGCCCCCAGCAGGCACGGCATGGGCCAAGTGCCCAGCGAGTGGCAGCGGTGGGCACGCCAGCCAGGCCACAGGCGCCCATCGCGAGCCAGCCACCTCGTCCCTGCCCCTCGACATAGTGCCCAGCGAGCGAGCCACGGGGGCCGCGTCGCACAGAGCCTGGGCACGGGAGGCATGCCCAGGCAGCCTCCAGAAGGCATGGCATAGGCCAAGTGCCCAGCGTGCGGCAGCGGTGGGCGTGCCAGCCAGGCCACAGGAGCCCATCGCGAGCCAGTCCCCTCGTCCCTGCCCCTCGACTAAGTGCCCAGCTTGTGAGCCAGGGAAGCCGCATCGTACAGACCCTAGGCATGAGAGGCATGCCCAGGCAGCCCCCAGCAGGCATGGCATGGGCTGCTCACCCAGGGTGCAGCAGCGGTGGGCGCGTCAGCCAGGCTGCGGGCGCCCATCACAAGCCAGCCCCCTCGTCCCTGTCCCTCGACAAAGTACCCAGCGTGCGAGCCAGGGGTGCCAAACCGCACGGACCCTGGGCAGGGGTGGCACGTCCAGTCAGCCCCCAGCAGGCACGACATGGGCTGCTCGCCTAGCGTGCGGCAGCGGTGGGCGTGCCAGCCAGGCCGTGGGCGCCCATCGCGAGCCAGCCCCCTCGTCCCTGCCCCTCGACAGACTGCCCAGCGTGCGAGCCAGGGGTGCTGCTTCGCAGGGACCCTGGGCACAGGTGGCACGCCCAGGCAGCCTTCAGCAGGCACGGCATGGGCTGCTCACCGGCGTGCGGCAGAGGTGAGCGCGCCAGCCAGGCTGTGGGCGCCTACCGCGAGCCATCCCCCACGTCCCTGTCCCTCGACGTAGTGCCCAGCGAGCGAGCCAGGGGGGTCACGTCACAAAGACACTGGGTGCCGGTGGCACGCCCAGGCAGCCCCCAAAAGGCACGGCATGGGCTGCTCACCCAGTGTGCGGCATGGGTGAGCACGCCAGCCAGGCCGCGGGCGCACATCGTGAGCCAGCCCCCACGTCCCTGTCCCTCGACGTAGTGCCCAGCGAGCGAGCCAGGGGGGTCACATGGCAAAGACACTGGGCATGGGAGGCACGCCCAGGCAGCCCCCAAAAGGCACGGCATGGGCTGCTCGCCCAGCGTGCGGCAGGGGTGGGCGCGCCAGCCAGGCCGCGGGCGCACATCGCGAGCCAGCCCCCTCGTCCCTGCCCCTCGACTGACAACCCAGCGTTCGAGAAAAAGGTACCGCGTCGCACGGACCCTGGGAATGGGTAGCCCACCCAGGCAGCCCCAGCAGGCACGGCATGGGATGCTCACCCAGCGTGCGGCAGCGGTGGGCGTGCCAGCCAGGCCGCGGGCGCCCATCGCTAGCCAGCCCCCACATCCCTGTCCCTCGAGGTAGTGCCCAGCGTGCGAGCCAGGGGGGCCGCGTCGCAAAGACCCTGGCCGCGGGTGGCACGCCCAGCAAGCCCCCAGCAGGCACGGCATGGGCTGCTCGCCCATCGTGAGGCAGCGGTGGACGCGCCAGCCAGGCCGCGGGGGCCCATCGCGAGCCAGCCCCCTCGTCTCTGCCCCTCGACTGACTGCCCATTTTGCGAGCCAGGGGTGCCGCGTCGCATGGACCCTGGGCACGGGTGGCACGCCCAGGCAGCCCCCAGCAGGCATGGCATGGGCTGTTCGCCCGGCGTGCGGCAGCGGTGGCCGCGCTAGCCAGGCTGTGGGCGCCAATCGCGAGCCAACCCCCACGTCCCTGTCCCTCAACGTAGATCCAAGCGAGCGAGCCAGGAGGGCCGCGTCGTGCAGACCCTGGGCTAGGGTGGCACGCCCAGGCAGCCCCCAGCAGGCACAGCATGGGGTTCTCGCCCAGCGTGCGGCAGCGGTGGGTGGGCCAGCCAGGCTGCGGGTGCCCATCGCGAGCCAGTCCCCTTGTCCCTGCCCCTCGACTGGCTGCCCAGCGTCCGAGCCAGGGGTGCCGTGTCGCACGGACCTGGGCACGGGTGGCCCGCCCAGGAATCCCCCAGCAGGCACGGCATGGGCTGCTCGTCCAGCGTGCGGTAGTTGTGTGCGCGCCAGCCAGGCCGTGGGTGCCCATCGCGAGCCAGCCCCCTCGTCCCTGCCCCTCGACTGACTGCCCAGCGTGCGAGCAAGGGGTGCCGCATCGCACGGACCCGGAGCATGGGTGGCACGGCCAGGCAGCCCCCAGCAGGAACGGCATGGGCTGTTCGCCCTGCGAGCAGCAGAGGTTGGCACGCCAGCCAGGCTGTGGGCCCCCATCACGAGACAGCCACCACGTCCCTCTCCCTCGACGTAGTGCCCAGCGAGTGAGCCAGGGGGGCCTCGCTGCAGAGACCCTGGGCGCGGGTAGCACGCCCAGGCAGCCCCCTGAAAGCACGGCATGGGCTGCTCGCCTAGCGTGCGGCAGCGGTGGGCGTGCCAGCCAGGCCGTGGGCGCCCATCGCGAGCCAGCCGCCTCGTCCCTGGCCCTCAACCGACTGCCCAGCGTGTGAGCCAGGGGTGCTGCTTTGCATGGACCCTGGGCACGGGTGGCATGCCCAGGCAGCCTTCAGCAGGCACGGCATAGGCTGCTCACCAGCGTGCGGGAGCGGTGAGCACGCCAGCAAGGCTGTGGGCGCCTACTGCGAGCCAGCCCCCACGTCCCTGTCCCTCGACGTAGTGCCCAGTGAGCGAGCCAGGGGAGTCACGTCACAAAGACACTGGGTGCGGGTGGCACGCCCAGGCAGCCCCCAAAAGGCACGGCATGGGCTGCTCGCCCAGCGTGCGGCAGGGGTGGGCACGCCAGCCAGGCCGCGGGCGCACATCGCGAGCCAGCCCCCTCGTCCCTGCCCCTCGACTGACTGCCCAGCGTGCAAGCCAGGGGTGCCGCTTCGCACGGACCTGGGCACGGGTGGCCCGCCCAGGAATCCCCCAGCAGGCACGGCATGGGCTGCTCGCCCAGCGTGCGGTAGTTGTGTGCGCGCCAGCCAGGCCGTGGGTGCCCATCGCGAGCCAGCCCCCTCGTCCCTGCCCCTTGACTGACTGCCCAGCGTGCGAGCAAGGGGTGCCGCATCGCACGGACCCGGGGCATGGGTGGCACGGCCAGGCAGCCCCCAGCAGGAACGGCATGGGCTGTTCGCCCAGCGAGCAGCAGAGGTTGGCGCGCCAGCCAGGCTGTGGGCCCCCATCACGAGACAGCCACCACGTCCCTCTCCCTCGACGTAGTGCCCAGCGAGTGAGCCAGGGGGGCCGCGCCGCAGAGATCCTGGGCGCGGGTAGCACGCCCAGGCAGCCCCCAGAAAGCACGGCATGGGCTGCTCGCCTAGCGTGCGGCAGCGGTGGGCGTGCCAGCCAGGCCGTGGGCGCCCATCGCGAGCCAGCCGCCTCGTCCCTGCCCCTCAACAGACTGCCCAGCGTGCGAGCCAGGGGTGCTGCTTCGCATGGACCCTGGGCACGGGTGGCACGCCCAGGCAGCCTTCAGCAGGCACAGCATGGGCTGCTCACCAGCGTGCGGGAGCGGTGAGCACGCCAGCCAGGCTGTGGGCGCCTACTGCGAGCCAGCCCCCACGTCCCTGTCCCTCGACGTAGTGCCCAGTGAGCGAGCCAGGGGAGTCACGTCACAAAGACACTGGGCGCGGGTGGCACGCCCAGGCAGCCCCCAAAAGGCACGGCATGGGCTGCTCGCCCAGCGTGCGGCAGGGGTGGGCACGCCAGCCAGGCCACGGGCGCACATCGCGGGCCAGCCCCCTCGTCCCTGCCCCTCGACTGACTGCCCAGCGTGCGAGCCAGGGGTGCCGCTTCGCATGGACCCTGGCCGCGGGTGGCACGCCCAGGCAGCCTTCAGCAGGCAAGGAATGGGCTGCTCTCCCAGCGTGTGGCAGCGGTGAGCATGCCAGCCAGGCTGTGGGCGCCTACCGCGAGCCAGCCCCCACGTCCCTGTCCCTCGACGTAGTGCCCAGCGAGCGAGCCAGGGGGGTCACGTCACAAAGACACTGGGCATGGGAGGCACGCCCAGGCAGCCCCCAAAAGGCACTGCATGGGCTGCTCGCCCAGCGTGCGGCAGGGGTGGGCGCGCCAGCCAGGCTGCGGGCGCACATCGCGAGCCAGCCCCCTCGTCCCTGCCCCTCGACTGACTGCCCAGCGTTCGAGAAAAAGGTGCCGCGTCGCACGGACTCTGGGAACGGGTGGCCCGCCCAGGCAGCCCCAGCAGGCACGGCATGGGATGCTCACCCAGCATGCGGCAGCGGTGGGCGCGCCAGCCAGGCCGCGGGCGCCCATCGCTAGCCAGCCCCCACGTCCCTGTCCCTCGAGGTAGTGCCCAGCGTGCGAGCCATGGGGGCCGCGTCACAAAGACCCTGGCCGCGGGTGGCACGCCTAGCAAGCCCCCAGCAGGCACGGCATGGGCTGCTTGCCCATCTTGCGGCAGCCGTGGGCGCGCCAGCCAGGCCGCGGGGGCCCATCGCGAGCCAGCACCCTCGTCTCTGCCCCTCGACTGACTGCCCAGTGTGCGAGCCAGGGGTGCCGCGTCGCATGGACCCTTGGCACGGGTGGCACACCCAGGCAGCCCCCAGCAGGCATAGCATGGGCTGTTCGCCCAGCATGCGGCAGTGGTGGCCGCGCTAGCCAGGCTGTGGGCACCAATCGCGAGCCAGCCCCCACGTCTCTGTCCCTCAATGAAGAGCCAAGCGAGTGAGCCAGGAGGGCCGCGTCGCACAGACCCTGGGCTAGGGTGGCATGCCCAGGCAGCCCCCAGCAGGCACGATATGGGGTTCTCGCCCAGCGTGTGGCAGCGGTGGGCGCGCCAGCCAGGCCGCGGGCGCCATCGCGAGCCGGCCCCATCGTCCCTGCCCCTCGACTGACTGCCCAGGGTGCGAGCCAGGGGTGCTGTGTCGCACAGACCTGGGCACGAGTGGCCAGCCCAGGAATCCCCCAGCAGGCACGGCATGGGCTGCTCGCCCAGCGTGCGGTAGTTGTGTGCGCACCAGCCAGGCCGTGGGTGCCCATCGCGAGCCAGCCCCCTCTTCCCTGCCCCTCGACTGACTGCCCAGCGTGCGAGCCAGGGGTGCCTCGTCGCACAGACCCTGGGCACGGGTGGCCCGCCCAGGAATCCCACAGCAGGCATGGCATGGGCTGCTCGCCCAGCGTGTGGTAGCTGAGTGTGCGCCAGACAGGCCGCGGGCGCCCATTGCGAGCCAGCCCCCTCGTCCTTGCTCCTCGACTGACTGTCAAGTGTGCGAGCAAGGGGTGCCGCGTCGCACGGTCCCTGGGCATGGGTGGCATGCCCAGGCAGCCCCCAGCAGGCAAGGCATGTGGTGCTCTCCCATTGTGCGGCAGCGGTGAAGCGCCAGCCAGGCTTCGGGCGTCCACTACGAGCCAGCCCCCACGTCCCTGTCCCTCGACGTAGTGCCCAGAGTGCGAGCCAGGGGGGCCACATTAAAAAGACACTGGGCGCGGGTTGCACGCCCAGGCAGCCCGCAGCAGGCACGGCATGGGCTGCTCACCCAGCGTGCGGCAGGGGTGGGCGCACCAGCCAGGCCGCGGGCGCCCATCACGAGCCAGCCCCCTCGTCCCTGCCCATCAACTGACTGCCCAGCGTGCAAGCCAGGGAGGCCATGTTGCACGGACCCTAGACGTGGGTGGCATGCCCAGGCAGCCCCTAGCAGGCACGGCATGGGCTGCTCGCCCAGCGTGAGGCAGCGGTGGGCGCGGCAGCCAGGCCGCGGGTGCCCATGGCGAGACAGCCCCCTCGTCCCTGCCATTCGACTGATCGTGCGAGCCAGGGGTGCCGCGTCGCATGGACCCTCGGCATGGGTGGCACACCAAGGCAGCCCCCAGCAGGCACGGAATGGGCCAAGTGCCCAGCGTGCGGCAGCGGTGGGCGTGCCAGCCAGGCCACAGGCGCCCATCGTGAGCCAGGCCCCTCGTCCCTGTCCCTCGACTAAGTGCCCAGGGAGTGAGCCAGGGGAGCCGCATCGCACAGACCCTGGGCACGGGAGGCATGTTCAGGCAGCCCCCTGTATGCACGGCATGGGCCAAGTGCCCAGCTTGCGGCAGCGGTGGGTACACCAGCCAGGCCACAGGCGCCCATCGCAAGCCATCCCCCTCGTCCCTGTCCCTCAAAAAAGTGCCCAGGGAGCGAGCCAGTGGAGCCGCATCGCACAGACCCTGGGCACGGGAGGCATGTTCAGGCAGACCCCTGTATGCATGGCATGGGCCAAGTGCCCAGCGTGCGGCAGCGGTGGGCACACCAGCCAGGCCACAGGCGCCCATCGCGAGCCATCCCCCTCGTCCCTGTCCCTCGAAAAAGTGCCAAGCAACTAAGCGAGGGGAGCCACGTCGCACAGATCCTTGGCACGGGAGGCATGCCCAGGCAGCCCCAAGTATGCGCAGCATAGGCCAAGTGCCCAGCGTGCTGCAGCGGTGGGCATGCCAGCCAGGCCACAGGCGTCCTTCGTGAGCAAACCCCCTCGTCCCTGTCCCTCGACTAAGTGCCCAGCGAGTGAGCCAGGGGAGCCATGTCACATGGACCCTGGGCACGGGAGGTATGCCCAGGCAGCCCCCAGCAGGCACGGCATGGGTCAAGTGCCCGCGGCAGCGGTGGGTGCGCCAGCCAGGCAACAGGCGCCCATCCTGAGCCAGGCCCCTTGTCCCTGTCCCTCGACTAAGTGCCCAGCGAGCGAGCCAGGGGAGCCACGTCACACGGTCCCTGGGCACGGGAGGTATGCCCAGGCAGCCCCCAGCAGGCACGGCATGGGCCAAGTGCCCAGCGTACTGCAGCGGTGGGTGCACCAGCCAGCCACAGGCACCCATCGCAAGCCAGGGGAGCTTTGTCACACGGACCCTGGGCATGGAAGGCATGCTCAGGCAGCCCCCAGCAGGCACGGCATGGGCCAAGTGCCCAGCATGCGGCAGCGGTGGGTGCGCCAGCCAGGCCACGGCGCCCATCGCGAGCCAGCCCCCTCGTCCCTGTCCCTCGACTAAGTGCCCAGTGAGCGAGCCAGGAGAGTCGGCCACATGGACCCTGGGCTCGGGAGGCATGCCTCGGTAGCCCCCAGCAGGTACCGCATGGGCCAAGTCCCCAACGTGCGGCAGCGGTGGGCGCACCAGCCAGGCCACGGGCTCCCATCGCGAGCCAGCACCCTCGTCCCTGTCCCTCGACTAAGTGGCCAGCGAGGGAGCCAGGGGAGCCGCGTCACATGGACCCTGGGCAAGGGAGGCATGCTCAGGCAGCCCCCAGAAGGCACGGCATGGCCCAAGTGCCCAGCGTGCGGCAGCGGTGGGCACGCCAGCCAGGCCACGTGCGCCCATCGCGAGCCAGCCCCCTCGTCCGTGTCCCTCGACTAAGTGCCCAGCGAGCGAGCCAGGGGAGTCGCCCACATGGACCCTGGGCACGGGAGGCATCCCTCGGTAGCCCCCAGAAGGTATCGCATGGGCCAAGTCCCCAACGTGCGGCAGCGGTGGGCGCACCAGCCAGGCCATGGGCTCCCATCCCGAGCCAGCACCCTCGTCCCTGTCCCTCAACTAAGTGGCCAGCGAGGGAGCCAGGGGAGCCGCGTCACATGGACCCTGGGCACGGGAGGCATGCTCAGGCAGCCCCCAGCAGGCACGGCATGGGCCAAGTGTCCAGCGTGCGGCAACGGTAGGCGCGCCAGCCAGGCCATAGGCGCCCATCGCAAGCCAGGCCCCTCATCCCTGTCCCTCGACTAAGTGCCCAGCGAGTGAGCCAGGGGAGCCACATCACAGGGACCCTGGGCACGGGAGGTATGCCCAGGCAGCCCCCAGCAGGCACGGCATGGGCCAAGTGCCCAGCGTGCTGCAGCAGTGGGCGCACCAGCCAGGCCACTAGCACCCATCGCGAGCCAGGGGAGCTGGGTCACATGGACCCTGGGCACGGGAGGCATGCTCAGGCAGCCCCCAGCAGGCACGGCATGGGCCAAGTGCCCAGCGTGCTGCAGCGGTGGGCGCACCAGCCAGGCCACAGGCGCCCATCGCCCAGCCCCCTCGTCCCTATCCCTCGACTAATTGCCCAGCGAGCGAGCCAGGGCAGCCGTGTCGCACGGACACTGGGCACGGGAGGCATGCCCCAGCAGCCCCCAACAGGCACGGCATGGGCCAAGTGCCCAGCATGTGGTAGAGGTGAGCGCGCCAGCCAGGCGACGGGCGCCCTTCGCGAGCCAGCCCCCTCGTCCCTGTCCCTCGACTAAGTGCCCAGTGAGCGAGCCAGGGGAGTCACATAGCAAAGGCCCTGGGCATGGGAGGCATGCTCAGGCAGCCCCCAGTATGCACGGCATGGGCCAAGTGCCCAGCGTGTGGCAGCGGTGCGCACGCCAGCAAGGCCACGGGCACCAATCGTGAGCCAGCCCCCTCGTCCCTGTCCCTCGACTAAGTTCCCAGTGAGCGAGCCAGGGGAGTCACATTGCAAAGGCCCTGGGCATGGAAGGCATGCTCAGGCAGCCCCCAGTATGCACGGCATGGGCCAAGTGCCCAGCGTGTGGCAGCAGTGGGCGCGCCAGCAAGGCCACGGGCACCAATCGCGAGCCAGCCCCCTCGTCCCTGTCCCTTGACTAAGTGCCCAGCGAGCGAGCCAGGGGAGTCACATTGCAAAGGCCCTGGGCATGGGAGGCATGCTCAGGCAGCCCCCAGTATGAACGGCATGGGCCAAGTGCCCAGCGTTCGGCAGTGGTCGGCGCGCCAGCCAGGCCACGGACACCAATCGCGAGCCAACCCCCTTGTCCCTGTCCCACGACAACATGCCAAGCAAGCATGCCAGCGTGCAGCAGCGGTCGGTGCACCAGCCAGGCGACGGGCACCCTTCGCGAGCCAGCCCCCTCGTCCCTGTCCCTCGACTAAGTGCCCAGCGAGCGAGCCAGGGGAACCGCGTCGCACAGATGCTGGGCATAGGAGGCATGCTCAGGCAGCCTCCAGTATGCACGGCATGGGCCAAGTGCCCAGCGTGCGGCAGCTGTGGTCGCGCAAGCCAGGCCACGGGCGCCCATCGCTAGCCAGCCCCCTCGTCCCTGTCCCTCGACAAAATTCCAAGCAAGCAAGCCAGGGGAGCTGCGTTGCACAGATTCTGGGCACAGGAGGCATGCCCAGGCAGCCCACAGTATGCACGGCATAGGCCAAGTGCCCAGCGTGCTGCAGCGGTGGGCGCACCAGCCAGGCCACAGGCGCCCATCGCCCAGCCCCCTCGTCCCTATCCCTCGACTAAGTGCCCAGCGAGCGAGCCAGGGCAGCCATGTCACATGGACTCTGGGCATGAGAGGCATGCCCCAGCAGCCCCCAGCAGGCACGGCATGGGCCAAGTGCCCAGCGTGCGGTAGAGGTGGGCGCGCCAGCCAGGCGACGGGCGCCCTTCGCGAGCCAGCCCCCTCGTCCCTGTCCCTCGACTAAGTGCCCAGTGAGTGAGCCAGGGGAGCCGCATAGCAAAGGCCCAGGGCATGGGAGGCATGCTCAGGCAGCCCCCAGTATGCACGGCATGGGCCAAGTGCCCAGCGTGTGGCAGCGGTGGGCGCGCCAGCAAGGCCACAGGCGCCAATCGTGAGCCAGCCCCCTCGTCCCTGTCCCTCGACTAAGTGCCCAGCGAGCGAGCCAGGGGAGTCACATTGCAAAGGCCCTGGGCATGGGAGGCATGCTCAGGCAGCCCCCAGTATGCACGGCATGGGCCAAGTGACCAGCGTGCGGCAGCGGTCGGCACGCCAGCCAGGCCACGGGCACCAATCGCGAGCCAGCCCCCTTGTCCCTGTCCCGCGACAATGTGCCAAGCAAGCATGCCAGGGGAGTGGCATAGCACAGATCCTGGACATGAGAGGCATGCCCAGGCAGCCCCCAGTATGCACGGCATAGGCCAAGTGCCCAGCGTTCAGCAGCGGTCGGTGCACCAGCCAGGCGACGGGCACCCTTTGCGAGCCAGCCCCCTCGTCCCTGTCCCTCGACTAAGTGCCCAGCGAGCGAGCCAGGGGAACCGCGTCGCACAGACGCTGGGCATGGGAGGCATGCTCAGGCAGCCTCCAGTATGCACGGCATGGGCCAAGTGCCCAGTGTGCAGCAGCGGTGGTCGCGCAAGCCAGGCCACAGGCGCCCATCGCTAGCCAGCCCCCTCGTCCCTGTCCCTCGACAAAGTGCCAAGCAAGCAAGCCAGGGGAGCCGTGTTGCACAGATTCTGGGCACGGGGGGCATGCCCAGGCAGCCCACAGTATGCACGGCATAGGCCAAGTGCCCAGCGTGCCGCAGCGGTGGGCTCGCCAGCCAGGCCACAGGCGCCCATCGCGAGCCAGCCCCCTCGTCCCTGTCTCTAGACTAAGTGCCCAGCGAGCGAGCCAGGGGAGCCACGTCGCACAGACACTGGGCATGAGAGGCATGCTCAGGCAGCCTCCAGTATGCACGGCATGGGCCAAGTGCCCAGCGTGCGGCAGCAGTGGGCGCGCCAGCCAGGCCACGGGAGCCCATCACGAGCCAGCCCCCTTGTCCCTGTCCCTCGACAAAGTGCCAAGCGAGCAAGCCAGGGGAGCCATGTCGCACAGATCCTGGGCACGGGAGGCATGCCCAGGCAGCCCCAAGTATGCACAGCATAGGCCAAGTGCCCAGCGTGCTGCAGCGGTGGGGGCGCTATCCAGGCCACAGGCGTCCATCGTGAGCAAACCCCCTCGTCCCTGTCCCTCGACTAAGTGCCCAGCGAGTGAGCCAGGGGAGCCACGTCATAGGGACCCTGGGCACGGGAGGTATGCCCAGGCAGCCCCCAGCAGGCACGGCATGGGCCAAGTGCCCAGCGTGCTGCAGCGGTGGGCGCGCCAGCCAGGCCACAGGAGCACATCGCGAGCCAGGGGAACCGCATCACACGGACCCTGGGCACGGGAGGCATGCTCAGGCAGCCCCCAGCAGGCACGGCATGGGCCAAGTGCCCAGCGTGTGGCAGCGGTGGGCGTGCCAGCCAGGCCACAGGCGCCCATCGCGAGCCAGGACCCTCGTCCCTGTCCCTTGACTAAGTGCCCAGTGAGCGAGCCAGGGGAGCCGTATCGCACAGACCCTGGGCACGGGAGGCATGCTCAGGCAGCCCCCTGTATGCACGGCATGGGCTAAGTGCCCAGGGTGCGGCAGCGGTGGGCACAGCAGTCAGGCCACAGGCGCCCATCGCAAGCCAGCCCCCTCGTCCCTGTCCCTCGAAAAAGTGCCAAGTAAGTAAGCGAGGGGAGCCGTGTCACACAGATCCTGGGCATGAGAGGCATGCCCAGGCAGCCCCCAGTATGCACAGCATAGGCCAAGTGCCCAGCGTGCGGCAGCGGTGGCCGCGCCAGCCAGGCCACAGGCGTCCATCGTGAGCCAGCCCCCTCATCGCAGTCCCTCGACTATGTAACCAGCGAGCAAGCCAGGGGAGCCATGTCACATGGACCCTGGGCATGGGAGGTATGCCCAGGCAGCCCCCAGCAGGCACGGCATGGGCCAAGTGCCCAGCGTGCTGCAGCGGTGGGCGCACCAGCCAGGCCACAGGCGCCCATCGCGAGCCAGCCCCCTCGTCCCTATCCCTCAACTAAGTGCCAAGCGAGTGAGCCAGGGCAGCCGTATCACACGGACTTGTGGCATGGGAGGCATGCCCCAGCAGCCCCCAGCAGGCACGGCATGGGCCAAGTGCCCAGCGTGCTGCAGCGGTGGGCGCACCAGCCAGGCCACAGGCGCCCATCGCGAGCCAGCCCCCTCGTCCCTATCCCTCAACTAAGTGCCAAGCGAGTGAGCCAGGGCAGCCGTATCACACGGACTTGTGGCATGGGAGGCATGCCCCAGCAGCCCCCAGCAGGCACGGCATGGGCCAAGTGCCCAGCGTGCTGCAGCGGTGGGCGCACCAGCCAGGCCACAGGCGCCCATCGCGAGCCAGCCCCCTCATCCCTATCCCTCGACTAAGTGCCAAGCGAGTGAGCCAGGGCAGCCATATCGCATGGACTTGTGGCATGGGAGGCATGCCCCAGCAGCCCCCAGCAGGCACGGCATGGGCTAAGTGCCCAGCGTGCGGTAAGAGGTGGGTGCGCCAACCAGGCGACGGGCGCCCTTCGCAAGCCAGCCCACTCGTCCCTGTCCCTCGACTTAGTGCCCAGCGAGCCAGCCAGGGGAGCTGTGTCGCATGGACTCTGGGCATGGGAGGCATGCCCAGGCATCACCAAGTGCCCAGCATGTGGCAGAGGAGGGCGCGCCAGCCAGGCCACAGGCGCCCATCGCGAGCCAGCCCCCTCGTCCCTGTCCCTCGACTAAGTGCCCAGCGAGCGAGCCAGGGGAGCCAGTCACACAGACCCTGGGCACAGGAGGCATGCCTCGGTAGCCCCCAGCAGGCACGGCATGGGCTAAGTGCCCAACGTGCGGCAGCGGTGGGAGCACCAGCCAGGCCACGGGCTCCCATCGCGAGCCAGCGCCCTCGTCCCTGTCCCTCGGCTAACTGCCCAGCGAGTGAGCCAGGGGAGCCGCGTCGCATGGACCCTGGGCATGGGAGGCATGCCCCGGAATCCCCCAGTATTCATGGCATGGGCCAAATGCCCAGCGTGTGGTAGAGATGGGCGCTCCAGCCAGGCCACGGGCACCCATCGTGAGCCAGCCCCCTCGTCGCTGCCCCTCAACTGACTGGCCAGCGTGCGTGCCAGGGGTGCCACATCGCACGGACCCTGGGCACAGGTGGCATGCCCAGGTAGCTGCCAGCAGGTACGGTGTGGGCTGCTCGCCCAGCATGCAGCAGTGGTTGGCACGCAAGCCAGTCCGCAGGCGCCCATCACGAGCCAGCCCCCACGTCTCTGTCCCTCGACGTAGTGCCCAGCGAGCTAGCTGGGGGGGCTGCGTCACACGGACCCTGGGCATGGGAGGCATGCCCAGGCAGTCCCCAGCAGGCACGGCAGGGGCCACGCCCCCAGTGTGTGGCAGCGGTGGGCGCACCAGCCAGGCCACAGGCAACCATCGCGAGCCATCCCCCACGTCCCTGTCCCTCGACTTAGTGCCCAGCGAGCAAGCCAAGGGAGCTGTGTTGCATGGACTCTGGGCACGGGAGGATTGCCCAGGCATCGCCAAGTGCCCAGCATGTGGCAGAGGAGGGCTCGCCAGCCAGGCAACAGGCGCCCATCGCGAGCCAGCCCCATCGTCCCTGTCCGTCGACCAAGTGCCCAGCGAGCGAGCCAGGGAGGCTGCGTCGCACTGACCCTAGGCATGGGTGGCACACCCAGGCAGCCCCCAGCAGGCACGGCATGGGCTGCTGGCCCAGTGTGCGGAAGCGGTGGGCGCGCTAGCCAGGCTGTGGGCACCCATCGCGAGCCAGCCCCCACGTCCCTGTCCCTCGACGTAGTGCCCAGTGTGGGAGCCAGGGGGGCTGCGTCGCACGGACCCTGGGCATGGGTGGACCACCCAGGCAGCCCCCAGCAGGCACGGCATGGGCAGCTCGCCCAGCGTGCAGCAGCGGTGGGCACGCCAACCAGGCCGCGGGCGCCATCGCGAGCCAGCCTCCTTGTCCCTGCCCCTCATCTGACTGCCCAGCGTGCCGGCCAGGGATGCCACGTCGCACAGACCCTAGGCAAGGGTAGCACGCCCAGTCAGCCCCCAGCAGGCATGGCATGGGCTGCTAGCCCTACGTGCGGCAGCAGTGGGCGCGCCACCAGGCCGCGGGCGCCCATCGCGAGCCAGCCCCCACGTCCCTGCCCCTCGACTGACTACCCAGTGTGCGAGCCAGGGGTGCCGCGTTGCACAGACCCTGGGTATGGGCGGCCCGCCCAGGCAGCCCCCAGCAGGCACAGCATGGGCTGTTCGCCCAGCGTGTGGCAGCGGTGGGCGCACCAGCCAGGCCGCGGGCGCCCATCGCGAGCCAGCCCCATCGTCCCTGGCCCTCGACTGACTGCCCAGCATGCGAGCCAGGGGTGCCATGTCGCATGGACCCTGGGCATGGGTGGACCACCCAGGCAGCCCCCAGGAGGCATGGCATGGGCTGCTCGCCCAGAGTGCGGCAGCGGTGGGCGCGCCAACCAGGCTGCTGGCGCCCATCGCGGGCCAGCCCCCTCATTCCTGCCCCTCGACTGACTGCCCAGCGTGTGAGCCAGGGGTGCCGCGTCGCATGGACCCTGAGCATGGGTGGCACGCCCAGGCAGCCCCCAGCAGGTACAGCATGGGCAGCTCACCCAGCGTGAAGCAGCGGTAGGCGCGCCAACCAGGCCGCTGACGCCCATCCCGAGCCGGCCCCCTCGTCCCTGCCCCTCGACTGACTGCCCAGCGTGTGAGCCAGGGGTGCCGCGTTGCAGGGACCCTGGGCACGGGTGGACCGCCCAGGCAGCCCCCAGCAGGCACGGCATGGGAAGCTTGCCCAGCGTGTGGCAGCGGTGGGCGCGCCAACCGTGCCACTGACGCCCACAGCGAGCCAGCCCTCTCGTCCCTGCCCCTCGACTGACTGCCCAGCGTGCGAGCCAGGGGTGCCGCGTCGCATGGAAGTTGAGCACGGGTGGCACACCCAGGCAGCCTCCAGCAGGCACGGCATGGGCTGCTCGCCCTGCGTGCGGCAGCGGTGGGCGCGCCAAACAAGCCGCGGGCGCCCAGCACGAGCCAGCCCCCTCATCCCTGGCCCTTGACTGACTGCCCAGCTTGCGAGCCAGGGGTGCTGTGTCGCACGGACCCTGGGCACGGGTGGACCGCCCAGCCAGCCTCCAGCAGGCATGGCAAGGGCAGCTCGCCCAGCGTGCGGCAGCACTGGACGCGCCAACCAGTCCGCTGGCGCCCATTGCGAGCCCGCCCCCTCGTCCCTGCCCCTCAACTGGCTGCCCAGCGTGTCAGCCAGGGGTGCCATGTCGCATGGAATCTGAGCACGAGTGGCACACCCAGGCAGCCACCAGCAGGCACGGCATGGGCTGCTCGCCCAGCGTGCGGCAGTGGTGGGCGCGCAAGCCAGTCCACTGGCGCCCATCGCAAGCCAGCCCCCACGTCTCTGTCCCTCGACGTAGTGCCCAGCGAGCTAGCCAGGCGGGCTGCGTCACATGGACCCTGGGCACGGGTGGCATGCCCAGGTAGTCCCCAGGAGGCACGGCAGGGGCCACGTTCCCAGCGTGTGGCAGCGTTGGGCGCACCAGCAAGGCCACAGGCAACCATCGCGAGCCATCCCCCACATCCCTGTCCCTCGACTTAGTGCCCAGCGAGCGAGCCAGGGGAGATGTGTCGCACGGACTCTGGGCACGGGAGGCATGCCCAGGGATCACCAAGTGCCCAGCGTGCGGCAGACAAGGGCGCACCAGCCAGGCCACAGGCGCCCATCGTGAGCAAGCCCCATCATCTCTGTCCCTCGACCAAGGGCCCAGCGAGCGAGCCAGGGAGGCCGCGTCGCACTGACTCTAGGCATGGGTGGCACACCCAGGCAGCCCCCAGCAGGCACGGCATGGGCTGCTCGCCCAGCGTGCGGAAGCGGTGGGGGTGCTAGGCAGGTTGTGGGCGCCCATCGCTAGCCAGCCCCCACGTCCCTGTCCCTCGACGTAGTGCCCAGCGTGGGAGCCAGAGGGGCCGCATCGCATGGACCCTGGGCATGGGTGGCATGCCGAGGCAGGCCCCAGCAGGCATGGCATGGGCTGCTAGCCCTGCATGCTGCAGCGGTGGGCGCGCCAGCCAGGCCGCGGGCGCCCATCGTGAGCCAGCCCCCACGTCCCTGCCTCTCAACTGACTACCCAGTGTGCGAGCCAGGGGAGCCGCGTTGCACGGACCCTGGGCACAGGTGGCACACCCAGGCAGCCCCCAGCATGCACGGCATGGGCTGCTAGCCCAGCGTGCGGCAGCGGTAGGCGCGCCAACCAGGGCGCTGGCGCCCATCGCGAGCCAGCCCCCTCGTCCCTGCCCCTCGACTGACTGCCCAGCGTGTGAGCCAGGGGTGCCGTGTTGCATGGACCCTGAGCATGGGTGGCATGCCCAGGTAGCCCCCAGCAGGCACAGCAATTGCAGCTCGCCCAGCGTGCGGAAGCAGTGGGGGCGCTAGGCAGGCTGTGGGCGCCCATCGCTAGCCAGCCCCCACGTCCCTGTCCCTCGACGTAGTGCCCAGCGTGGGAGCCAGAGGGGCCGCATCGCACGGACCCTGGGCACAGGTGGCACGCCGAGGCAGCCCCCAGCCGGCACGGCATGGGCTGCTAGCCCTGCATGCAGCAGCGGTGGGCGCGCCAGCCAGGCCGCGGGCGCCCATCGTGAGCCAGCCCCCACGTCCCTGCCTCTCAACTGACTACCCAGTGTGTGAGCCAGGGGAGCCACGTTGCATGGACCCTGGGCACAGGTGGCACACCCAGGCAGCCCCCAGCAGGCACGGCATGGGCTGCTAGCCCAGCGTGTGGCAGTGGTGGGCGCGCCAACCAGGGCACTGGCGCCCATCGCGAGCCAGCCCCCTCGTCCCTGCCCCACGACTGACTGCCCAGCGTGTGAGCCAGGGGTGCCGTGTCGCATGGACCCTGAGCATGGGTGGCATGCCCAGGTAGCCCCCAGCAGGTACAGCATTTGCAGCTCGCCCAGCGTGCGGCAGCGGTGGGCGAGCCAGCCAGGCCCCGGGCTCCCATTGCGAGGCAGCCCCCACGTCCCTGCCCCTCGACTCACGGCCAAACATACGAGTGAGGGGGGCCGCGTCGCATGGACCCTGGACACGGGTGGCCCGCCCAGGAATCCCACAGCAGGCATGGCATGGGCCAAGTGCCCAGCGTGCGGCAGAGGACGGTGCGCCAGCCAGGCCACAGGCGCCCATCGCGAGCCAGCGCCCTCGTCCCTGTCCCTCGACCAAGTGCCCAGCGAGCGAGTCAGGACGGCCGAGTTGCACTGACCCTATGCATGGGTGGCACACCCAGGCAGCCCCCAGCAGGCACGGCATGGGCTGCTCGCCCAGCGTGCAGCAGCGGTGGGAGCGCTAGCCAGGCTGTGGGCGCCCATCGCGAGCCAGCCCTCACGTCCCTGTTCTCGACGTAGTGCCCAGCGTGGGAGCCAGGGGGGCCACGTCGCATGGACCCTGGGCACGGGTGGCACACCCAGGAAGCCCCCAGCAGGCACGGCATGGGCTGCTTGCCCTGCGTGTGGCAGAGGTGGTAGCGCTAGCCAGGCCGCGGGCGCCCATCGCGAGCCAGCCCCCTCGTCAATGGCCCTCGACTGACTGCCCAGCATGCGAGCCAGGGGTGCCGTGTCGCATGGACCCTGGGCATGGGTGGACCGCCCAGGCAGCCCCCAGCAGGCACGGCATGGGCTGCTCACCCATCGTGCGGTAGCGGTGGGTGCGCCAACCAGGCCGCTGGCGCCCATCGCGAGCAAGCCCCCACGTCCCTGCCCCTCAACTGACTACCCAGCGTACGAGCCAGGGGTGCCGCGTCGCATGGACTCATGGCACGGGTGGCATGCCCAGGCAGCCCCCATCAGGCACGGCATGGGCTGCTACCCCTACGTGCGGCAGTGGTGGGCGCGCCAGCCAGGCCACGGGCGCCCATCGCGAGCCAGCCCCTACGTCCCTGCCCCTTGACTGACTACCCAGTGTGCGAGCCAGGAGTGCCACGTCGCACAGACCCTGGGTACGGGCGGCCCGCCCAGGAAGCCCCCAGCGGGCAAGGCATGGGCTGTTCACCCAGCGTGTCGCAGCGGTGGGCGCGCCAGCCAGGCCGCGGGCGTCCATTGCGAGCCAGCCCCCTCGTCCCTGGCCCTTGACTGACTGCCCAGCATTCGAGCCAGGGGTGCCGTGTCGCACGGACCCTGGACATGGGTGGACCGCCCAGGCAGCCCCCAGCAGGCACGATATGGGCAGCTCACCCTGAGTGCGGCAGAGGTGGGCGCGCCAACCACGCCGCTGGCACCAGTCGCGAGCCAGCCCCTCGTCCCTGCCCCTCGACTGACTGCCCAGCATGCGAGCCAGGGTTGCTGCATCGCATGGACCCTTGGCACAGGTGGCATGCCCAGGCAGCCCCCAGCAGGCATGGCATGGGCTGCTCGCCCTGCGTGTGGCAGCGGTGGGCGCCCCAGCTAGGCCGCGGGCACCGATAGAGAGCCAGCCCCCTCGTCCCTGGCCCTCGACTGACTTCCCAGCTTGCGAGCCAGGGGTGCAGTGTCGCATGGACCGTGGGCACGGGTGGACCTCCCAGGCAGCCCCCAGCAGGCATGGCATGGGCGTCTCGCCCAGCGTGCGGCAGCGGTGGGCGGGCCAGCCAGGCCTCGGCCGCCCATATTGAGCCAGCCCCCACGTCCCTGCCCCTCGACTGACTGCCCAGCGTGCGAGCCAGGGGTGCCACATCGCATGGACCCTGGGCACGGGTGGAACGCCCAGGTAGCCCCCAGCAGGCATGGCATGGGCAGCTCGCCCAGCGTGCGGCAGCGGTGGGTGGGCCAGCCAGGCCACGGCCGCCCATCGTGAGCCAGCCCCCACGTCCCTGCCCCTCGACTTACTACCCAGTGTGCGAGCCAGGGGGGCCGTGTCGCATGGACCTTGGGCATGGGTGGACCGCCCAGGCAGCCCCCAGCAGGCACGGCATGGGCTGCTCGCCCTGCGTGCGGTAGCGCTGGGCGCGCCAGACAGGCCGTGGGCGCCCATCGCGAGCCAGCCCCCTTGTCCCTGGCCCTCGACTGACCCCCAGCATGCGAGCCAGGGGTGCCGTGTCGCATGGACCCTGGGCACGGGTGGAATGCCCAGGCAGCCCCCAGCAGGCACGGCATGGCAAGCTCGCCCAGCGTGCGTCAGCGGTGGGAGGGCCAGATAGGCCGCGGGCGCCCATCGTGATCCAGCCCCCACGTCCCTGCCCCTCGACTGAGTACCCAGTGTGCGAGCCAGGGGGGCCGTGTCGCATGGACCTTGGGAATGGGTGGACCGCCCAGGCAGCCCCCAGCAGGCACGGCATGGGCTGCTCGCCCTGCGTGCGGCAGCGGTGGGCGCGCCAGCCAGGCCGTGGGCGCCCATCGCGAGCCAGCCCCCTCGTCCCTGGTCCACGACTGACTGCCCAGCATGCGATCCAGGGGTGCCGTGTCGCATGGACCCTGGGCACGGGTGGACCGCCCAGGCAGCCCCCAGCAGGCACGGCATGGGCAGCTCGCCCAGCGTGCGGCAGCGATGGGCGCGCCAGCCAGGCCGCGGGCGCCCATCGCGAGCCAGCCCCCACGTCCCTGCCCCTCGACGGACTACCCAGTGTGCGAGCCAGGGGGGCCGCGTCGCATGGACCCTGGGTACGGGTGGCACACCCAGGCAGCCCCCAGCAGGCACGGCATGGGCTGCTCGCCCAGCGTGCAGCAGCGATGGGAGCGCTAGCCAGGCTGCGGGCGCCCATCGCGAGCCAGCCCTCATGTCCCTGTTCTCGACGTAGTGCCCAGCGTGGGAGCCAGGGGGGCCGCGTCGCACGGATCCTGGGCACGGGTGGCACGCCCAAGAAGCCCCCAGCAGGCACGGCATGGGCTGCTCGCCCTGCGTGCGGCAGCGGTGGTAGCACCAGCTAGGCCGCGGGCGCCCATCGCGAGCCAGCCCCAACGTCAATGGCCCTCGACTGACAGCCCAGCATGCGAGCCAGGGGTGCCGTGTCGCAAGGACCCTGGGCATGGGCGGACCGCCCAGGCAGCCCCCAGCAGGCACGGCATGGGCAGCTCGCCCAGCGTGCGGTAGCGGTGGGTGCGCCAACCATGCCGCTGGCGCCCATCGCGAGCCAGCCTCCACGTCCCTGCCCCTAAACTGACTACCCAGCGTACGAGCCAGGGATGCCGCGTCGCATGGACTCATGGCACGGGTGGCATGCCAAGGCAGCCCCCAGCAGGCACGGCATGGGCTGCCACCCCTACGTGCGGCAGCGGTGGGCGCGCCAGCCAGGCCGCGGGCATCCATCTCGAGCCAGCCCCCACGTCCCTGCCCCTCGACTGACTACCCAGTGTGCGAGCCAGGGGTACTGTGTCGCACAGACCCTGGGTATGGGCGGCTCGCCCAGGCAGCCCCCAGCGTGCACGGCATGGGCTGTTCGCCCAGCGTGTGGCAGCGGTGGGCGCGCCAGCCATGCCGCGGGCGCCCATCGCGAGCCCGCCCCCTCGTCCCTGGCCCTTGACTGACTGCCCAGCATGCGAGCCAGGGGTGCCGTGTCGCATGGACCCTGGACACTGGTGGACCACCCAGGCAGCCCCCAGCAGGCACGATAGGGGCAGCTCGCCCAGCGTGCGGCAGCGGTGGGCGGGCCAGCCAGGCCGCAGGTGCCCATCGTGAGCCAGCCCCCACGTCCCTGCCCCTCGACTGACTACCCAGTGTGCGAGCCAGGAGGGCCGTGTCGCATGGACCTTGGGCATGGGTGGACCACTCAGGCAGCCCCCAGCAGGCACGGCATGGGCGGCTCACCCTGCGTGCGGCAGCGGTGGGCGCGCCAGCCAGGCCGTGGGCGCCCATCTCGAGCCAGCCCCCTCGTCCCTGGCCCTCGACTGACTACCCAGCATGCGAGCCAAGGGTGCCATGTCGCACGGACCCTGGGCACGGGTGGACCACCCAGGCAGCCCCCAGCAGGCATGGCATGGGCAGCTCGCCCAGCGCGCGGCAGCGGTGGGCGCACCAGCCTGGCCGCGGGCGCCCATCTCGAGCCAGCCCCCTCGTCCCTGGCCCTCGACTGACTACCCAGCATGCGAGCCAAGGGTGCCGTGTCGCATGGACCCTGGGTACGGGTGGCACACCCAGGCAGCCCCCAGCAGGCATGGCATGGGCTGCTCGCCCAGCGTGCAGCAGCGGTGGGAGCGCTAGCCAGGCTGTGGGCGCCCATCGCGAGCCAGCCCTCACGTCCCTGTTCTCGACGTAGTGCCCAGCGTGGGAGCAAGGGGGGCCGCGTCGCACGGATCATGGGCACGGGTGGCACGCCCAGGAAGCCCCCAGCAGGCACGGCATGGGCTGCTCGCCCTGCGTGCGGCAGCGGTGGTAGCACCAGCCAGGCCGCGGGCGCCCATCGCGAGCCAGCCCCCTCGTCAATGGCCCTCGCCTGACAGCCCAGCATGCGAGCCAGGGGTGCCGTGTCGCACGGACCCTGGGCACGGGCGGACCGCCCAGGCAGCCCCCAGCAGGCACGGCATGGGCAGCTCGCCCAGCGTGCGGTAGCGGTGGGTGCGCCAACCAGGCCGCTGGCGCCCATCGCAAGCCAGCCTCCACGTCCCTGCCCCTAAACTGACTACCCAGCGTACGAGCCAGGGGTGCCACGTCGCATGGACTCATGGCACGGGTGGCTTGCCCAGGCAGCCCCCAGCAGGCACGGCATGGGCTGCTACCCCTACGTGCGGCAGCGGTGGGCGCGCCAGCCAGGCCGCAGGCGCCCATCGCGAGCCTGCTCCCCGTCCCTGCCCCTCGACTGACTACCCAGTGTGCCAGCCAGGGGTACCGTGTCGCACAGACCCTGGGTACGGGCGGCTCGCCCAGGCAGCCCCCAGCGAGCACGGCATGGGCTGTTCGCCCAGCGTGTGGCAGCGGTGGGCGCGCTAGCCAGGCCGCGGGCGCCCATCACGAGCCAGCCCCCTCATCCCTGGCCATTGACTGACTGCCCAGCATGCGAGCCAGGGGTGCCGTGTCGCACGGACCCTGTACACGGGTGGACCACCCAGGCAGCCCCCAGCAGGCACGATATGGGCAGCTCACCCTGCGTGCGGCAGCGGTGGGCGGGCCAACCACGCCGCTGGCACCCATCGCAAGCCAGCCCCTCGTCCCTGCCCCTCGACTGACTGCCCAGCATGCGAGCCAGGGTTGCTGCGTCGCATGGACCCTTGGCACAGGTGGCATGCCCAGGCAACCCCCAGCAGGCACGGCATGGGCAGCTCGCCCAGCGTGCGGCAGCGGTGGGCGGGCCAGCCAGGCCGCGGGCTCCCATCGTGAGCCAGCCCCCACGTCCCTGCCCCTCGACTGACTACCCAGTGTGCGAACCAGGGGGGCCGTGTCGCATGGACCTTGGGCATGGGTGGACCGCCCAGGCAGCCCCCAGCAGGCATGGCATGGGCTGCTCACCCTGCGTGCGGCAGCAGTGGGCGCGCCGGCCAGGCCGTGGGCGCCCATCGCGAGCCAGCCCCCTCGTCCCTGGCCCTCGACTGACTACCCAGCATGCGAGCCAGGGGTGCCGTGTCGCACGGACCCTGGGCACGGGTGGACCACCCAGGCAGCCCCCAGCAGGCACGGCATGGGAAGCTCACCCAGCGTGGGGTAGCGGTGGGTGCACCAACCAGGCCGCTGGCGCCCATCGCGAGCCAGCCCCAACGTCCCTGCCCCTAAACTGACTACCCAGCGTACGAGCCAGGGGTGCCGCGTCGCATGGACTCATGGCACGGGTGGCATGCCCAGGCAGCCCCCAGCAGGCACGGCATGGGCTTCTACCCCTACATGCGGCAGCGGTGGGCGCGCCAGCCAGGCCGCGGGCGCCCATCGCGTGCCAGCCCCCACGTCCCTGCCCCTCGACTGACTACCCAGTGTGCGAGCCAGGGGTGCCGTGTCGCACAGACCCTGGGTACGGGTGGCCCACCCAGGCAGCCCCCAGCGGGCATGGCATGGGCTTTTCGCCCAGCGTGTGGCAGTGGTGGGCGCGCCAGCCTGGCCGCGGGCGCCCATCGCGAGCCAGCCCCCTCGTCCCTGGCCCTTGACTGACTGCCCAGCATGCGAGCCAGGGGTGCCGTGTCGCACGGACCCTGGACACGGGTGGACCGCCCAGGCAGCCCCCAGCAGGCACGATACGGGCAGCTCGCCCTGCGTGCGGCAGCGGTGGGATCGCCAACCACGCCGCTGGCACCCATCGCGAGCCAGCCCCTCGTCCCTGCCCCTCGACTGACTGCCCAGCATGCGAGCCAGGGTTGCTGTGTCGCATGGACCCTTGGCACAGGTGGAATGCCCAGGCAGCCCCCAGCAGGCACGGCATGGGCTGCTCACCCTGCGTGCGGCAGCGGTTGGCGCCCCAGCTAGGCCGCGGGCACCGATCGAGAGCTAGCCCCCTCGTCCCTGGCCCTCGACTGACTTCCCAGCTTGCGAGCCAGGGGTGCAGTGTCGCATGGACCCTGGGCACGGGTGGACCTCCCAGGCAGCCCCCAGCAGGCATGGCATGGGCGTCTCGCCCAGCGTGCAGCTGCGGTGGGCGCGCCAGCCAGTTCGCTGGCGCCCATCGCGAGCAAGCCCCCTCGTCCCTGCCCCTCGACTGACTGCCCAGCGTGCGAGCCAGGGGTGCCACGTCTTATGGACCCTGGGCACGGGTGGACCGCCCAGGCAGCCCCCAGCAGGCACGGCATGGGCAGCTCGCCCAGCGTGCGGCAGCGGTGGGCGGGCCAGATAGGCCGCGGGCGCCCATCGTGATCCAGCCCCCACGTCCCTGCCCCTCGACTGACTACCCAATGTGCGAGCCAGGGGGGCCGTGTCGCATGGACCTTGGGCATGGGTGGACCACCCAGGCAGCCCCCAGCAGGCACGGCATGGGCTGCTCGCCCTGAGTGCGGCAGCGGTGGGCACGCCAGCCAGGCCGTGGGCGCCCATCGCGAGCCAGCCCCTTCGTCTCTGGCCCTCGACTGACTGCCCAGCATGCGAGCCAGGGGTGCCGTGTCGCATGGACTCTGGGCACGGGTGGACCGCCCAGGCAGCCCCCAGCAGGCACGGCATGGGCAGCTCGCCCAGCGTGCGGCAGCGGTGGGCGCGCCAGCCAGGCCGCGGCCGCCCATCGCGAGCCAGCCCCCACGTCCCTGCCCCTCGACTGACTACCCAGTGTGTGAGCCAGGGGGGCCGCGTCGCATGGACCCTGGGTATGGGTGGGCCGCCCAGGCAGCCCTCAGCAGGCACGGCATGGGCTGTTTGCCCAGCGTGCGGCAGCGGTGGGCACGCCAGCCAGGCCGCGGGCGCCCATCGCGAGCCTGCCCCCACGTCCCTGTCCGTCGACGTAGTGCCCAGCGAACGAGCCAGGGGGGCCGCGTCGCACGGACCCTGGGCACGGTTGGCACGCCCAGGCGGCCCCCAGCAGGCACGGCATGGGCTGCTTGATGGTGTGGGCTTCGAAGCTAACGATGATGCATGCTACGTGAGGGCCAAATCATTGGGGAGATTTTGAGCCTGCGGGGTGCTTCGTCGCAGGCCCTCGAGGCTGTGGACGCGGGTTGGTTCTCGACGCTCAGGCTTGGCTAGAAGCGGACTTATTGTGCAGTGCGATCGACGACACGATCGTCGGCCGTTAGCAACGAGCGAGCCACATGGCCAACCTAGGCACGTTGTGACACCCCTGCTTCCAAGGCCTCATCGGTTGTCCCTTGCCATTGAAGAATCGTCCCTTGCTATTGAAACAATTTCGCGTTTAGCGGCTTCGGTGCGGCGGTGTGTGAGTGGTGATCTAGTCGTGCGCGTTGGCAGGCTCTATGCTCTCGCATCGAACTGTCGGCTAGCACGTCGCTTCAAGCTCGACCCCGAGCCATATGTTGGTGTTTCGTGGGTGACATCGAGACCCAATGTCCGATGCCTTCATAAATGGAATTTGATGATTCGAGTCGGTTGTCTTTGCACCATGACCCTCGTGGGCATGGGTGGAATCCTAAGCCGGGCCTCATGCTCCAAGCGCGGCTTGCTTTGGCATGCGGCTGCTTTGGCACACGAGAGATCGGTTGTCCCCTCGGGTGTAAAAAGTATTGCGACAGGAGTGGCCTCGGCCTTTGCCTGTCCAAGCGAAAGCATTTGTCCCACGTCCCATCGATTTTGAACGATGACTGCGACAGCTTTGGCCTTAGCGAGCCTTGTGGCACGCTTCGATCCTAGTTGGCGCGGCATCTCGAAGGATACTACCTGGTTGATCCTACCAGTAGTCATATGCTTGTCTCAAAGATTAAACCATACATGTGTAAGTATGAACTAATTCAGACTGTGAAACTGTGAATGGCTCATTAAATCAGTTATAGTTTGTTTGATGGTACCTACTACTCGGATAACCGTAGTAATTCTAGAGTTAATATGTGTAACAAACCCCGACTTCTAGAAGGGGAGCATTTATTAGATAAAAGTTTGACACAAGCTTCGCCCGTTGCTCTGATGATTCATGATAACTCGACAGATCGCAAGGCCATCGTGCCAGTGACGCATCATTCAAATTTCTGCCCTATCAACTTTCGATGGTAAGATAGTTGCCTACTATGGTGGTGATGGGTGCGGAGAATTAGGGTTCGATTCTGAAGAGGGAGCCTGAGAAACGGCTACCACATCCAAGGAAGGCAGCGCGCGCAAATTACCCAATCCTGACAGGGGGAGGTAGTGACAATAAATAACAATACTGGGCTCTTCGAGTCTGGTAATTGGAATGAGTACAATCTAAATCCCTTAACGAGGATCCATTGAAGGGCAAGTCTGGTGCTATTAGCCGCGGTAATTCCAGCTCCAATAGCGTATATTTAAGTTGTTGCAGTTAAAAAGCTCGTAGTTGGACCTTGGGATGGGTCGGGCGGACCTATGGTGTGCACCGGTTGGCTCGTCCCTACTGTCGGCGATGCGCTCCTGGTCTTAATTGGCCAGATCGTGCCTCCGGCGCTGTTACTTTGAAGAAATTAGAGTGCTCAAATCAAGCCTACGCTCTAAATACATTAGCATGGGATAACATCATAGGATTTCGATCCTATTCTGTTGGCCTTCGAGATCGGAGTAATGATTAACAGGGACAGTCGGGGGCATTCGTATTTCATAGTCAGAGGTGAAATTATTGGATTTATGAAAGACGAACAACTGTGAAAGCATTTTCCAAGGCTGTTTTCGTTAATCAAGAACGAAAGTTGGGGGCTCAGAGACGATCAGATACCATCCTAGTCTCAACCATAAATGATGCCGACCAGGGATCAGCGGATGTTGCTTTTAGGACTCCGCTGGCACTTTACGAGAAATCAAAGTCTTTGGGTTCCAGAGGGAGTATGGTCGCAAGGCTGAAACATAAAGGAATTGACGGAAGGGCACCACCAGGAGTGAAGCCAGCGGCTTAATTTGACCCAACACAGGGAAACTTACCAGGTCCAGACATAGTAAGGATTGACAGACTGAGAGCTCTTTCTTGATTCTATGGGTGGTGGTGCATGGCCGTTCTTAGTTGTTGGAGCAATTTGTTTGGTTAATTCCGTTAATGAACGAGACCTCAGCCTGCTAACTAGCTACGTGAAGGTGACCCTCCACGGCCGGCTTCTTAGAGGGACTATGGCCGCTTAGGCCAAGGAAGTTTGAGGCAATAACAGGTCTATGATGCCCTTAGATGTTCTGGGCCGCACGGGCACTACACTGATGTATTCAACGAGTTTATAGCCTTGGCCAACAAGCCCGGGTAATCTTTGAAATTTCATCGTGATGGGGATAGATCATTGCAATTGTTGGTCTTCAACGAGGAATTCCTAGTAAGCGCGAGTCATCAGCTCGCGTTGACTACATCCCTGCCCTTTGTACACACCGCTCGTCGCTCCTACAGATTGAATGGTCCGGTGAAGTATTCGGATCGTGGCGACGTGGGCGGGTCACCGCTCGCAAAGTCGCAAGAAGTCCACTGAACCTTATCATTTAGAGGAAGGAGAAGTCGTAACAAGGTTTTCGTAGGTGAACCTGTGGAAGGATCATTGTCGAAAACTCGCTCAACGAAATGACCCGCGAACACGTTGTAAACACATTAGTGGGGCGGAGGGCTCTCAAGCCCCTCGTCCCGCCTCGCGCGGCAAGGGTGCGCAGGCTCGCTCCCAAGCCTTTTGTCGAACGCAACAACAAAACCCACAGCGCGGGATGCACGAAGGAACTCGAATGAAAAAGCACACCCTAGTCGCCCCGATCTCGGTGCGAGGCTGGCAGTTGTGTCGTCCCTAAACGATGTCTAAAATGACTCTCGGCAACAGATATCTCGGCTCTCGAATCGATGAAAAATGTAGCAAAATGCGATACTTGGTGTGAATTGCAGAATCCCACGAACCATCGAGTTTTTGAATGCAAGTTGTGCCCAAAACCATCAGGCCGAGGGCACGTCTGCTTGGGTGTCAAGCACCGTCGCCCCCGACCCCCCCGCATCCCTTTGAGGAGGGGAGGGAACATCGCGGGGCAGATGTTGGCCTCCCGTGCGCCTCTGGCTCGTGGTTGGCCTAAAAAAGAGTCTCGAGCGACATCGCGTCATGGCTTGGCGGTGGTAGAGAAAGTCTCATGCTCCCTCGTGCGCGCGTCGCTCACTCGCGGCTCACGGACCCAACAATCGATCGATCGAGATGCGACTCCAGGTCAGGCGGGACCACTCGCTGAGTTTAAGCATATCAATAAGCGGAGGAAAAGAAACTAACAAGGATTCCCCAAGTAACGGCGAGCGAACCGGGAAAAGCCCAGCTTGAAAATCAAGCGCCCTCGGCGCCCGAATTATAGTCTGGAGAAGCGTCCTCAGTGACGGACCGGGGCCCAAGTCCCCTGGAAAGGGGTACTGGAGAGGGTGAGAGCCCCATCTCGCCCAGACCCTGTCGCACCACGAGGCGCTGTCGACGAGTCGGGTTGTTTGGGAATGCAGCCCCAATAGGACGGTCAATTCCGTCCAAGGCTAAATACGGGTGAGAGACTGATAGCGAACAAGTAGCTCGAGGGAAAGATGAAAAAGACTTTGAAAAGAGAGTCAATGAGTGCTTGAAATTTTTGGGAGGGAAGCGGATGGGGGTCGATGATGCACCTCGGTCGGATGTGGAACGACCATTGTCGTCGTCGAGATCGCGGTTGGCGACACGCGCCATTGCGGCGGTGCTTCAGCACCTGCGCGCTTCCAGCGTAGGCCAGCGGGCTCCCCATTCGATCCGTCTTGAAACGCAGACCAAGGAGTCTGACATGCGTGCGAGTCAACGGGCGAATGAACCCCGTAAGGTGCAAGGAAGCTGATTGGCAGGATCCCTCGCGGCTGCACCATCGATCGACCTCTATCTTTTGAGAAGGGTTCGCGTGCGAGCATGCCTGTCGGGACCCGAAAGATGGTGAACTATGCCTGAGCGGGGTAAAGCCAGAGGAAACTCTGGTGGAGGCCCGCAGCGATACTGACATGCAAATCGTTCGTCTAACTTGGGTATAGGGGCGAAAGACTAATCAAATCGTCTAGTAGCTGGTTCCCTCCGAAGTTTCCCTCAGGATAACTGGAGCTCAGATGCGAGTTCTATTGGGTAAAGCCAATGATTAGAGGCGTCGGGGGTGCAATGCCCTCGACCAATTCTCAAACTTTAAATAGGTAGTACGGGGCGGCTGCTTCGTTGAGCTGTCCCACGGAATCGAGAGCTCCAAGTGGGCCATTTTTGATAAGCAGAACTGGCGATGCAGGATGAACCCTGGGCACGGGAGGCATGCCCCAGCAGCCCCCCAGCTTGCACGGCATGGGCAAAGTGCCCAGCGTGCAGCAGCGGTGGGTGCGCCAGCCAGGCCACGGGCGCTCATCGTGCGCCAGCCCCCTCGTACCTGTCCCCTGACTAAGTGCCCAGCAAGCGAGCCAGGGGAGCCACGTCGCAAGGACCTTGGGCACGGGTGGCACTCCCAAGCAGCACCCAGCAGGCAGGGCATGGGCTGCTCGCCCAGCGTGCGGCAGCGATGGGCGGGCCAGCCTGGCCGCGGGCGCACATCGCGAGCCAGCCCCCTCGTCCCTGCCCATCGACTGACTGCCCAGCGTTCAAGGCAGGGGTGCCGTGTCGCACGGACCCTGGGCACGGGTGTCCCACCAAGGCAGCCACCAGCAGGCACAGCATGGGCTGCTCGCCCAGCGTGCGGCAACTGTGGGCGCGCCAGCCAGGCTGCGGGGGCCCATCGCGAGCCAGCCCACTCGCCCCTGCCCCTCGACTGACTGCCGAGCGTGCGAGCAAGGAGTGCCACGTCGCACGGACCCTGGGCACGGGTGGCACGCCCAGGCAGCCCCCAGCAGGTACTGCATGGGCTGCTCGCCCAGCATGCGGCAGCGGTGGGCGCGCCAGCCAGGCCGCGGGCACCCATTGCAAGCCAGCCACCACGTCCCTGCCCCTCGACTGACTGCCCAGCGTGCGAGCCAAGGGGGCTGCGTCGCATGGACCTTGGCCACAGGAGGCATGCCCCAGCAGCCCCCCAGCTGGCACGGCATGGGCAAAGTGCCCAGCGTGCGGCAGCGGTGGGCGCGCCAACCAGTCAGCGGGCGCCCATCGCGAGCCAGCCCCCTCGTCCCTGTCCCTCGACGTAGTGCCCAGCGAGCGAGCCAGGGTGGCCGCATCGCACGGACCCTGGGCACGGGTGGCCCACCCAGGCAGCCCCCAGCAGGCACGGCATGGGCTGCTCGCCCAGAATGCGGCAGCGGTGGGCTCGCCAACCAGGCCGCGGGCGCCCATCGCAAGCCAGCCCCCACGTCCCTGTCCCTCGACGTAGTGCCCAGTGAGCGAGCCAGGGGGGCCGCATCGCACGGACCCTGGGCACAGGTGGCACGCCCAGGAAGCCCCCAGCAGGCACGGCATGGGCTGCTCACCCAGCGTACGGCAGCTATGGGCGCACCGGCCAGGCTGTGGGCGCCAATCGCGAGCCAGACCACTCGTCCCTGCCCCTCGACTGACAGTCCAGCGTGCAAGCCAGGGGTGCCGTGTCACACGGACCCTAAGAACGGGTGACACGCCCAGCCAGCCCCCAGCAGGCACGGTATTGGTTGATCGCCCAGCCTGTGGCATTGGTGGGCGCACCAGCCAGGCCGTGGGCGCCCATTGCGAGCCAGCCCCCAAGTCCCTGTCCCTCGACGTACTGCCCAGTGAGCGAGCTAAGGGGACCGCATCGCACGGACCCTGGGCACGGGTGGCACGCCCAGGCAGCCCTCAGCAGGCACTGCATGGGCTGCTTGCCCAGCGTGCGGTAGCGGTGGGCGCGCCAGCCAGGCCGCGGGCACCCATCGCAAGCCGGCCCCCACGTCCTTGCCCCTCGACTGACTGCCCAGCGTGCGAGCCAGGGGGGCCATGTCGTACGGATCTAGGGCTCGGGTGGCACGCCCAGGCAGTTCTCAGCAGGCACGGCATGAGCTGCTCGCCCAGCGTGCGGCAGCGGTGGGCGCGCCAACCAGGCCATGGGCTCCCATCGCGAGCCAGCCCCCTCGTCTCTGCTGCTTGACTGACTGCCCAGCGTGCGAGGCAGAGGTGCCACAGCAGTCGCAAGCAGGCACGGCGCCAGCCTTGCCTGGGGCGCCCCACGTGAGCCAGCTGCGAGCACTCTGTGAGGCTCAGCACATGCTGTGGGCGTTGATTTCATGGGCAAGCTTGCCTTGGCCGTGGCCCCTGGCTCTGGTGGGCCCTGAGGGCTGCCATGGGGTGGCTGGTGGTGCGCTGGACAGGGCAGCCAGCATGCACCATGGGCCAGGCAGAGGCACAGCTGCCCCAGCCTGCTGGCCGCATTGCCCAGTTGCGAAATTGTTATGAATTGACCATCTTTTCATCATGGAATTGGTCCCGAAATTACTCAAATAATTCGTGTAATTCATGAGGAGTCTGCCCCTGAAGTTTGGGATCATTTCGACTCATGGCCTATTTTTGATGATTTTTTCAATTTTCGGCTGTAGAAAATTCATTAATAAAAATTTAGTGCCCAGAAAATTCTGAATTTTTTTCTGGTGGTAGATATGATTATTCTCCATTTATTTAAAAAATTTCAGCTCAAAATTCCAAGTAAATAATTTTTTAGACCCTTTATGACGTCTCAGACATATGGATGTTTCCTCCTGCTGGGAGAGAAATTTCATTTAAGACTCTTTAGGGGGGAGGTGGTCACCCAGCTTGCTGGGTGCCAACAAGCCATGCGTGCCTCCTCCCCTGCCCATCCCACGTGGGCAGGTGCTGGGCTTGGGCAACCCAGCACGCATGGCATGGGCAGGGCGGCTTGCTGCCTTGCCCATCCAGCCGGTGGTGCGTGGCTGTGGCGACCACCACCGCTGGCAGGCAGGCGGCCGGCGACGTCGGCCGAAGAGTGTGGGACGCCCGATAAGTAGCCAACGGAGTGGGTAAAACGTGGGAAACAAAATCTGCTAAATTTTGGGTGACAAAATGAGAAAAATCGTGGGATATGAGCTGGGATGTGGCTACACAAGCTCGACGGTGCGGGCGGCGAAGCTAACGATGATGCATGCTACGCGAGGGCCAAATCGTTGGGGGGATTTTGAGCATGCAGAGTGCTTCGTCGCAGGCCCTCGAGGTGGCGAACATGGGGTTGGATCCCGACGCTCAGGCTTGCCTAGGCGGACTTGTTGCGCAGCGCGATCGGCGACACGATCTTCGGCCGTTGGCAACGAGCGAGCCACACGGCCAGCCTGGGCAAGGCGTGACACCCCTGCTGCCAAGGCCTCATCGGTCAGAAAAACGTGGGCAACGAAACGAGAGAAATGGTGGGATAATGAGCTGGGATGTGGCTAGACAAACTCGATGGTGGGGGCGATGAAGCTAACGATGTTGCATGCTACGCAAGGGCCAAATCGCTGGGGGGATTTCGAGCATGCGGAGTGCTTCGTCACAGGCCCTCGAGGCGGCGGACGCGGGGTTGGATCCCGACGCTCAGGGTTGCCTAGGCGGAAACGTTGCGAAGTGCGATCGGCGACACGATGGTCAGCCGTTAGCAACTAGTGAGCAACACGGCCAGCCTGGGCAAGGTGTGAAACCCCTGCTGCCAAGGCCTCATCGGTGGGAAAAACGTGGGCAACGAAACGAGAGAAATTGTGGGATAATGAGCTGGGATGTGGCTAGACAAACTCGACAATGTGGGCGGCGAAGCTAACTATGATGCATGCTATGACAAATCATTGGGGGGATTTTGAGCATGCGGAGTGCTTCGTCACAGGCCCTCGAGGCGACGGACGCGGGGCTGGATCCCGACGTCCAGGCTTGACTAGGCGGACTCGTTGCGCAGCGCGATCGATGACACGATCGTCGGCCGTTAGCAACGAGTGAGCCACACAGCCAGCCTGGGCACCCCTTCTGCCAAGGCCTCATCGGTGGGAAAAACATGGGAAACAAAGCGAGAATAATCGTGGGATAATGAGCTGGGATGTGGCTAGACAAGCTCGATGGTGTGGGCGGCGAAGCTAACGATGATGCATGATACGTGAGGGCCAAATCGTTGGGGGGATTTCGAGCATGCAGAGTGCTTCGTCGCAGGCCCTCGAGGCGGTGGACGTAGGGTTAGATCCCGACACTCAGGCTTGCCTAGGCAGACTCGTTGCGCAGCGTGATCAGCGACATGATAGTCGGCCGTAAGCAACGAGCGAGCCACACGGCCAGCCTGGGCAAGGTGTGACACCACTACTGCCAAGGCCTCATCGGTGGGAAAAACATGGGCAATGGAACGAAAGAAATTGTGAGATAATGAGCTGGGATGTTGCTAGACAAACTCGACGGTGTAGGCGGCGAAGCTAACGATGATGCATGCTACGCAAGGGCCAAATCACTGGGGGGATTTCGAGCATGTGGAGTGCTTCGTCGCAGGCCCTCGAGGCGATTGACGTGGGGCTGGATCCCGAGGCCTAGGCTTGCCTAAGCAGACTTGTTGCGCAGCGCGATCGACGACACGATCGTCGGCTGTTAGCAATGAGCGAGCCACACGGCCAGCCTGGGCACCCCTGCTGCAAAGGCCTCATCGGTGGGAAAAATGTGGGCAATGAAGCGATAATAATCGTGGGATAATGAGCTGGGATGTGGCTAGATAAGCTCGATAGTGTGGGTGGCGAAGCGAACAATGATGCATGCTACGTGAGGGCCAAATCTTTGGGGGCATTTCGAGCATGCGGAGTGCTTCGTCGCAGGCCCTCAAGGCGGCAGATGTGGGGTTGGATCCCGACGCTCAGGCTTGCCTAGGTGGACTCGTTGTGCAGCGCGATCGGCGACACGATCGTTGACCATTAGCAACGAGCGAGCCACATGGTGAGCCTGGGCAAGGCGTGACACCACTGCTGCCAAGGCCTCATCGGTGGGAAAAACGTGGGCAATGAAACGAGAGATATTGTGGGATAATGAGCTGGGATGTAGCTAGACAAACTCAATGGTATGGGCGGTGAAGCTAACGATGATGCATTCTACGCGAGGGCCAAATCGCTGAGGGGATTTTGAGCATGCAGAGTGCTTCATCGCAGGCCTTCAAGGTGGTGGACGCAGGGCTGGATCCCAACTTCTAGGCTTGCCTAGGCGGACTCGTTGCGCAACGCGATCGACGACATGATCATCAGCCGTTAGCAATGAGCGAGACACACGGCAAGCCTGGGCACCCCTGCTGCAAAGGCCTCATCGGTGGGAAAAACGTGGGCAACAAAGCGAGAATAATCGTGGGATAATGAGCTGGGATGTGGCTAGACAAGCTCGATGGTGTGGGCGGTGAAGCTAACGATGATGCATGCTACGTGAGGGCCAAATCGTTGGGGGGATTTTAAGCATGCGGAGTGCTTCGTCGTAGGCCCTCGAGGTGGCAGACGTGGGGTTGGATCTCGACACTCAGGCTTGACTAAGTGGACTTGTTGCGCAGCATGATCAACGACATGATCATCGGCCGTTAGCAACAAGCGAGCCACACGGCCAGCCCGGGCACCCCAGCCAGGCCACGGGCGCCCATCGCGAGCCTGCCCCGTCGTCCCTGCCCCTCGACTGACTGCCCAGCTTGCTAGCCAGGGGTGCCGCGTCGCACGGCCCCTGGGCACCGTTGGCACACCCAGGCAGCCCCCAGCAGGCACAGCATGGGCTGCTCACCCAGCGTGTGGCAGCGGTGGGCGCGCCAGCCAGGCCGCGGGCGCCCATCGCGAGCCAGCACCCTCGTCCCTGCCCCTCGACTGACTGCCAAGCGTGCGAGCCAGGGGTGCCGCGTTGCACGGACCCTGGGAACGGGTGGCACACCCAGGCAGCCCCCTGCAGGCACGGCATGGGCTGCTCGCCCAGTGTGCGGCAGCGGTGGGCGCACCAGTCAGGCCGCGGTCGCCCATCGCGAGCCAGCCCCCTCGTCCCTGCCCCTCGAGTGACTGCCCAGCGTGCGAGCCAGGGTGGCCGCATCGCACGGGCCCTGGGCACTGGTAGCATGACCAGGCAGCCCCCAGCAGGAACGGCATGGGCTGCTCGCTCAGCCTGCGGCAGCTGTGGGCGTGCCAGCCAGTCCGCGGGCACCCATCGTGAGCCAGCCCCCTCGTTCCTGCGGCTCGACTGACAGCCCAGGGTGCGAGCAAGAGGTGCCATGTCGCACAGACCCTGGTCATGTGTGGGACGCCCAAGCAGCCCCCAGCAGGCATGGCATGGGCTGCTCGCCCAGCGTGCAGCAGCGGTGGGCACGCCAGCCAGGCCGCGGGCGCCCATCGCGATGCAGCCCCCACGTCCCTGCCCCCAAATGACTGCCCAGCTTGCGAGCCAGGAGGGCTATGTTGCAGGGACCCTGGTCACGGGAGGAATTCCCCAGCAGTGCCCCATCTGGCACGGCATGGGCTGCTCGCTCAGTGTGCAGCAGCGGTGGGCGCGCCAGCCAGGCCGCTGGCGCCCATCGCGAGCCAGCCCCCTCGTCCCTGCCCCTCGACTGACTGCCCAGCGTGTGAGCCAGAGGTGCCGTGTCGCATGGACCCTGGGCACAGGTGGCATGCCCAGGCAGCCCCCAGCAGGCACGACATGGGCTGCTCACCCAGCATGCGGCAGCGTTGGGCGCGCCAGCCAGGCCACAGACGCCAATCGGGAGCCCGCCCCCTCATCCCTATCCCTCGACTTAGTGCCCAGCGAGTGAGCCAGGGGAGCCGCGTCGAACAGACCCATCGCACAAGAGGCATGCCCTGGCAGCCCCAAGCAGAAATAGCATGGGCCAAGTGCCCAGCGTGCGGTGGAGGTGGGCGCGCCAGCCAGGCCACTGGCGCCCATCGCGAGCCAGCACCCTCGTCCTTGTCCCTCAACTTAGTGCCCAGCGAGCGAGCCAGGGGGGCCACGTTGCAGGGACCCTGGTCACGGGAGGCATGCCCCAGCAGCTCCCTAGCTGGCACGGCATGGGCTGCTCGCTCAGCGTGCGGCAGCGGTGGGTGCGCCAGCCAGGCCGCTGGCGCCCATCGCGAGCCAGCCCCCTCGTCCCTGCCCCTCAACTGACTGCCCAGCGTGCGAGCCAGGGGTGCCATGTCACATGGACCCTGGGCACGGGTGGCCTGCCCAGGCAGCCCTCAGCAGGCATGGCATGGGCTGCTCACCCAGCGTGCTGCAGCGGTGGGCGCGCCAGCCAGGCCACAGATGCCCATCAGGAGCCCGCCCCCTCGTCCCTACCCCTTGACTTAGTGCCCAGCGAGCGAGCCAGGGGAGCTGCGTCGAATGGACCCTGGGCACGGGAGGCATGCCCTGGCAGCCCCCAGCAGGCATGGCATGGGCCAAGTGCCCAGCGTGTGGTGGAGGTGGGCGCGGCAGCCAGGCCACGGTCGCCCATTGCGAGCCAGCCCACTCGTCCTTGTCCCTCAACTTAGTGCCCAGCGAGCGAGCCAGGGGAGCCACATCGCATGGACCCTGGGCATGGGAGGCATGCCCCAGTAGCCCCCAGCAGGCATGGCATGGGCCAAGTGCCCTGCGTGTGGCAGCGGTGGGCGCTCTAGTCAGGCCACGGGCACCCATCGCGAGCCAGCTCCCTTGTACCTGTCCCTCGACTAAGTGCCAAGCGAGCAAGCCAGGAGAGCAGTGTCACATGGAACCTGGGCACAGGAGGCATGCTAAGGCAGCCCCCAGCAGGCACGGCATGGGCCAAGTGCACAGGTACGGCTGCGGTGGGCGCCCAGCCAGTCCACAGGTGCCCATCGCGAGCCAGCCCCCTCGTCCCTGTCCCCCCACTAAGTGCCCAGCGAGTGAACCAGGGGAGTCATGTCGCATGGACCCTGGGCATGGGAGGCATGCCCCGGAAGTCCCCAGAAGGCACGACATGGCCAAGTGCCCAGCGTGCGGCAGCGGTGGGCGCGAAAATCCCAGCCACGGGCGCCCATCACGAGCCAGCCCCCTTGTCCCTGTCCCTCGACTTAGTGCCCAGCGAGCGAGCCAGGGCAGCCACGTTGCATGGACCCTGGGCACAGGAGGCATGCCCAGGTAGCCCCCAGCAGGCATGGCATGGGCCAAGTGCCCAGCGTGCGGCAGCGGTGGGCGCGCCAGCCAGGCCACAGGCGCCTATCGCGAGCCAGCCCCCTCGTCCCTGTCCCTCGACTTAGTGCCCAGCGAGCGAGCCAGGGGAGCCGCGTCGCATGGACCCTGGGCACAGGAGGGATGCCAGGCAGCTCCCAGGAGGCACGGCATGGGCCAAGTGCCCAGCATGCCGCAGTGGTGGGCGCACCAGCCAGGCCACGGCATCCCATCACGAGCCAGCCCTCTTGTCCCTGTCCCTCGACAAAGTAACCAGCGAGCAAGCCAGAGGAGCCGTGTCGCACAGACCCTGGGCACGGGAGGCATGCCCAGGCAGCCCCCATCAGGCTCGGCATTGGTCAAGAGCCCAGCGTGCGGCAGAGGAAGGAGCGCCAGCCAGGCCACAGGCGCCCATCCCGTGCCAGCCCCCTTGTCCCTGTCCCTCGACTTAGTGCCCAGCGGGCGAGCCAGGGGAGCCGCGTCGCACCGACCCTGGGCATGGGAGGTATGCCCAGGCAGCCCACAGCAGGCACGGCATGGGCCAAGTGCCAAGCGTGTGGCAGAGGAGGGCGCACCAGCCAGGCCACAGGTGCCCATTGCGAGCCAGCCCCATCGTCCCTATCCCTCGACTAAGTGCCCAGCGAGCGAGCCAGGGGAGCCGCGTCGCAGGGACACTGTTCATGGGAGGCATGCCCCGGCAGCGCCCAGCAGGCGCGGCATGGGCCAAGTGCCAGCCAGTCCACAGGCGCCCGTCGCGAGCCAGCCCCATCGTCCCTGTCCCTCGACTTAGTGCCCAGCGAGCGAGCCAGGGGATCCGCGTCGCACCGACCCTGTGCATGGGAGGTATGCCCAGGCAGCCCACACCAGGCACAGCATGGGCCAAGGGCCAAGCGTGCAGCAGAAGAGGGCGCACCAGCAAGGCCACAGGTGCCCATTGCGAGCCAGCCCCCTCGTCCCTGTCCCTCGACTAAGTGCCCAGCGAGCAAGCCAGGGGAGCCGTGTCGCAGGGACACTGTTCACAGGAGGCATGCCCCGGCAGCCCCCAGCAGGCACGGCATGGGCCAAGTGCCGAGCGTGCAGCAGCGGTGGGCGCGCCAGCCAGTCCACAGGCGCCCGTCGCGAGCCAGCCCCTTCGTCCCTGTCCCCCAACTAAGTGCCCAGCGAGCGAGCCAGGGGAGCCATGTCGCATGGACCCTGGGCATGGGAGGCATGCCCCAGAAGTCCCCACAAGGCACGACATGGGCCAAGTGCCCAGTGTGCGGCAGCGGTGGGCACGTCATCCCGGCCACGGGCGCCCATCATGAGCCAGCCCCCTCGTCCCTGTCCCTCGACTTAGTGCCCAGCGAGTGAGCCAGGGGAGCCGCGTTGCATTGACCCTGGGCACGGGAGGCATGTCCATGTAACCCCCAGCAGGCATGAAATGGGCCAAGTGCCCAGCGTGCTGCAGCGGTGGGTGCGCCAGCCAGGCCACAGGCGCCTATCGCGAGCCAGCCCCCTCGTCCCTATCCCTCGACTAAGTGCCCAGCGAGCAAGCAAGGGGAGCCACGTCGCACTGACCCAGGGCACAGGAGGTATGCCCAGGCAGCCTACACCAGGCACGGCATGGGCCAAATGCCAAGCGTGCGGCAGAGGAGGGCGCGCCAGCCTGGCCACAGGCGCCCATTGCGACCCAGCCCCCTCGTCCCTGTCCCTCGACTAAGTGCCCAGCGAGTGAGCCAGGGGAGCTGCGTCGCATGGACACTGGGCACGGGAGGCATGCCCCGGCCCCATCAGGCACAGCATGGGCCAAGTGCCGAGCGTGCGGCTGCGGTGGGCGTGCCAGCCAGTCCACAGGCGCCCGTCGCAAGCCAGCCCCCTCGTCCCTGTCCCTCGACTAAGTGCCCAGCGAGCTAGCCAAGGGAGCCGTGTCGCACGGACCCTTGGCATGGGAGGCATGCCCCAGCAGCCCCCAGAAGGCACGGCATGGGCCAAATGCCCAGCGTGCGGCAGCAGTAGGCGCGTCAGCGAGGCCACAGGCGCCTATCGCGAGCCAGCCCCCTCGTCCCTATCCCTCGACTAAGTGCCCAGCGAGTGAGCCAGGGGAGCCGCATCACACCAACCCTGGGCACGGGAGGCATGCCTCGGTAGTCCCCAGCAGGCACGGCATGGGCCAAGTGCCCGGCGTGCTGCTGCGGTCGGCGCGCCAGCCAGTCCAAAGGCACCCTTCGCGAGCCAGCACCCTCGTCCCTGTCCCCCGACTAAGTGCCCAGCGAGCGAGCCAGGGGAGCCGAGTCGCACAGAACCTGGGCATTGGAGGCATGCCCCGGCAGCCCCAGCAGGCACGGCATGGACCAAGTGCCCAGCGTGCGGCAACGTTGGGCGTGTCAGCCAGGCCACGGGCGCCCATCGCGAGCCAGCCACCTCGTCCCTGTCCCTCGACTAATTGCCCCGCGAGCGAGCCAGGGGAGCCGTGTTGCATGGACCCTGGGAATGGGAGGCATGCCCCGGCAGCCTCCTGCAGGCACGGCATGGGCCAAGTGCCCAGCGTGCAGCAGCGGTGGGCGCGCCAGCCAGGCCACAGGCGCCCATCGCGAGCCAGCCCCCTTGTCCCTATCCCTCGACTAAGTGCCCAGCGAATGAGCCAGGGGAGCCGCGCCGCACAGACCCTTGGCACGGGAGGCATGCCCCGGTAGCCCCCAGCAGGCATGGCATGGGCGAAGTGCCCAGCGTGCGGTGAAGGTGGGCGCGCCAGCCATGCCGCGGGCGCCCATCGCGAGCCAGCACCCTCGTCCTTGTCCCTCAACTTAGTGCCAAGCAAGCGAGCCAGGGGAGCCGCGTCCCATGGACCCTGGGCATGGCAGGCATGCCCCAGCAGCCCCCTGCAGGCAAGGCACGGGCCAAGTACCCAGCGTGCGGCAGCGGTGGGCGCGCCAGCTAGGCCACAGGCGCTCATCACGAGCCAGCTCCCTCGTCCCTGTCCCTCGACTTAGTGCCCAGCGAGCGAGCCAGGGGAGCCGCGTCGCATGGACCCTGGGCACAGGAGGCATGCCCAGGCAGCCCCCAGCAGGCACAGCATGGGCCAAGTGCCCAACGTGCTGCAGCGGTGGGCGCGCCAGCAAGGCCACGGGCGCCCATCATGAGCTAGCGCTCTCGTCCCTGTCCCTCGACTTAGTGCCCAGCGAGCGAGCCAGGGGAGCCACGTCGGATGGACCCTGAGCATGGAAGGCATACCCAGGCAGCCCCCATCAGGGATGCCATGGGCCAATTGCCAAGCGTGTGGCAGAGGTGGGCGCGCCAGCCAGGTCACAGGCGGCCATAGGGAGCCAGCCCCCTCGTCCCTGTCCCTCGACTTAGTGCCCAGCGAGCGAGCCAGAGGTGCCGTGTTGCACCGACCCTGGGCATGGGAGGCATTCCCAGGTAGCCTCCAGAAGGCATGGAATCGGCCAAGTGCCCAGCATGCGGCAGCGGTGGGCGCGCCAGCCTGGCCACAGGCGCCCATCGCTAGCCAGCCCCCTCATCCCTGTCCCTCGACTTAGTACCCAGCGAGAGAGCAAGGGGAGCTGTGTCGCACTGACTCTCGGCATGGAAGGTAAGCCCAGGCAGCCCCCAGCAGGCACAGCATGGGCCCAGTGCCCAGCGTGCGGCAGCGGTGGGCGCGCCAGCCAGGCCACAGGCGCCCATCGCGAGCAAGCCCCCTCGTCCCTATCCCTCGACTAAGATCCCAGCGAGCAAGCCAGGGGAGCCGTGTCGCACAGACCCTGGGCATGGCAAGCAAACCCTGGAAGCCCCCTGCAGGCACAGCATGGGCCAAGTGCCCAGCATGTGGTAGAGGTGGGCGTGCCAGCCAGGCCACGGGCGCCCGTGGCGAGCTAGCCCCCTCGCCCCTGTCCCCCGATGCAGTGCCCAGCGAGCGAGCCAGGGGAGCCGCATCGCATGGACCCTTGGCACGGGAGGCATGCCCAGGCAGCCCCCAGCAGGCACGGCATGGGCCAAGTGCCCAACGTGCAGCAGCGGTGGGCGCGCCAGCGAGGCTACGGGCTCCCATCATGAGCCAGCCCCCTCATCCCTGTCCCTCGACTTAGTGCCCAGCGAGCGAGCCAGGGGAGCCGCATCGCATGGACCCTGGGCATGGGAAGCATACCCAGGCAGCCCCCAGCAGGGATGGCATGGGCCAATTTCCCAGCGAGTGGCAGAGATGGGTGCGCCAGCCAGGTCACAGGCGCCCATCATGAGCCACCCCCCAACGTCCCTGTCCCTCGACAAAGTGCCAGGCGAGCGAACCAGGGGAGCCGCGTTGCACAGACCCTGTGCACGGGACGCATGCCCAGGCAGCCCCCAGCAGGCACAGCATGGGCCAAGTGCCCAGCGTGCGGCAGCGGTGGGCGCGCCAGCCAGGCTGCGGGCGCCCATCAAGAGCTTGCCCCCACGTCCCTATCCCTCGACTAAGTGCCCAGCGAGCGAGCCAAGGGGGCCATGTCGCACGGACCCTGGGCATGAGTGGCATGCCCAGGCAGCCCCCAGCAGGCACGGCATGGGCTGCTTACCCAGCGTGCGGCGGCGGTGGGCGCGCCAGCCAGGCCGCAGGCGCTCATCGCGAGCTAGCCCCCATGTTCCGGTCCCTCGACAAAGTGCCCAGCGAGCGAGCCAGGGGTGCCGCGTCGCATGGACCCTGGGCATGGGTGGCAGTCCCAGGCAGCCCCCAGCAGGCACGGCATGGGCTGCTCGCCCAGTGTGCGGCAGCGTTGGGCACGCCAGCCAGGCCGCGGGCACCCATCGCGAGCCAGCCCCCTCGTCCGTGTCCCTCGACTAAGTGCCCAGCGACCGAGCCAAGGGGGCCGCGTTGCATGGACCCTGCGCACCGGTGGCATGCCCAGGCTGCCCCCAGCAGGCTCGGCATGGGCTGTTTGCCCAGCGTGCGGCAGCTCCCAGCAGGCACGGCATAGGCTGCTCGCCCAGCGTGTGGCAGCGGTGGGCACACCAGCCAGGCTGCGGGTGCCCATCGCGAGCCAGCTCCCTCGTCCCTGCCCGTCAACTGACTGCCCAGCGTGCGAGCCAGGGGCGCCGTGTCGCATGGACCCTGGGCACGGGTGGCAATCCCAGGCAGCCCCCAGCAGGCATGGCATGGGCTGCTCACCCAGCGTGCGGCAGCATTTGGCACGCCAGCCAGGCCGCGGGCGCCAATTGCTAGCCAGCCCCCGAGTCCCTGCCCCTCGACTGACTGCCCAGTGTGCAAGCCAGGGGTGCCGCGTCGCACGGGCCTTGGGCACGGGTGGCATGCCCAGGCAGCCCCCAGCAGGCACGGCATGGGCTGCTCGCCCAGCGTGCAGCAGCGGTGGGCGCGCCAGCCAGGCCACGGGTGCCCATCGCGATCCAGCCCCCTCGTCCATGTCCCTTGACTGACTGCCCAGTGAGCGAGCCAGGGGTGCCATGTCGCATGGACCCTGGCCATGGGTGGCACGCCCAGGCAGCCCCCAGCAGGTATGGCATGGGCTGCTCGCCCAGCGTGCGGCAGCGGTGAGCGAGCCAGCCAGTCCGCGGGAGCCCATCGCGAGCCAGACCCCTTGTCCCAGCCCCTCGACTGACTGCCCAGCGTGCGAGCCAGGGGCGCCGTGTCGCACGGACCCTGGGCACGGGTGGCAATCCAAGGCAGCCCCCAGCAGGCATGGCATGGGCTGCTCACCCAGCGTGCGGCAGCGTTTGGCGCGCCAGCCAGGCCACGGGCGCCAATTGCAAGCCAGCCCCCGAGTCCCTGCCCCTCGACTGACTGCCCAGTGTGCAAGCCAGGGGTGCCGCGTCGCACGGGCCTTGGGCACGGGTGGCATGCCCAGGCAGCCCCCAGTAGGTACGGCATGGGATGCTCGCCCAGCGTGCGGCAGCGGTGAGCGAGCCAGCCAGGCCGCGGGAGCCCATCGCGAGCCAGCCCCCTTGTCCCAGCCCCTCGACTGAGTGCCTAGCGTGCGAGCCAGGGGTGCCATGTCGCATGGACCCTGGCCACGGGTGGCACGCCCAGGCAGCCCCCAGCAGGCACGGCATGGGCTGCTTGCCCAGTGTGCAGCAGCGTTGGGTGCGCTGGCCGGGCCGCGGGCACCCATCGCGAGCTAGCCCCCTCGTCACTGCCCCTCGACTGAGTGCCCAGCGTGCGATCCAGGGGTGCCATGTCGCATGGACCCCGGCCACGGGTGGCACACCCAGGCAGCCCCCAGCAGACACGGCATGGGCTGCTTGCCTAGTGTGCGGCAGCGGTTAGCGCGCCAGCCAGCCCGTGGGCGCCCGTCGCAAGCCAGCCCCCTCGTCCCTGCCCCTCGACTGAATGCCCTGCGTGCGAGCCAGGGGTCCCGCATCACACGGACCCTTGGCATGGGTGGCACTCCCAGGCAGCCCCCAGCAGGCACCGCATGGGCTTCTCGCCAAGCGCGCGGCAGCGGTGGGCGCGCCAGCCAGGCCGCGGGCGCCCATCGTGAGCTAGCCCCCACGTTCCCGTGCCTCGACTAAGTGCCCAGTGATCGAACCAGGGGACCGCGTCGCACAGACCCTGGGCACGTGTGGCACGCCCAGGCAGCCCCCAGCAGGCATGGCATGGGCTGCTCGCCAAGCGTGCGGCAGCGGTGGGCGCAACAGCCAGGCCGCGGGCGCCCATCGCGAGCCAGCCCCCACGTCCCTGTCCCTCGACTAAGCGCCCCGTGAGCGAGCCATGGGGGCCATGTCGCACAGACCCTGGGCAGGTTTGGCACACGGAGGTAGCCTCCAGCAGGCACGGCATGGGCTGCTCTCCCAGCTTGCGGCTGCGTTGGGTGCGCCGGCCAGGCTGCGGGCACCCATCGCGAGGTAGCCCCCTCGTCACTGCCCCTCGACTGAGTGCCCAGCATGCGAGCCAGGGGTGCCATGTCGCATGGACCCTGGCCATGGGTGGCACACCCAGGCAGCCCCCAGCAGACACGGCATGGGCTGCTCGCCCAGAGTGCGGCAGCGGTGAGCGCGCCAGCCAGCCCGTTGGCGCCCATCGCAAGCCAGCCCCCTCGTCCCTGCCCCTCGACTGAATGCCCTGCATGGGAGCCAGGGGTGCCGCGTCACATGGACCCTGGGCATGGGTGGCATGCCCAGGCAGCCCCCAGCAGGCATGGCATGGGCTTCTCGCCAAGCGTGCGGCAGCGGTGGGCACGCCAGCCAGGCCGCGGGCGCCCATCGCGTGCCAGCCCCCACGTCCCTGTCCCTCGACTAAGCACCCCGTGAGCGAGCCATGGGGGCCATGTCGCACAGACCCTGGGCAGGTGTGGCACATGGAGGTAGCCCCCAGCAGGCATGGCATGGGCTGCTCGCCCAGCGTGCGTTAGCGGGGAGCACGCCACCCAGGCCGCGGGCGCCCATCGCGAGCCAGCCCCTTCGTCCTTGCCCCTCGACTCAGTGCCCAGCGTGCGAGCCAGAGGTGCCACGTCGCACGGACCCTGAGCACGGGTGGCACACCCAGGCAGGCCACAGCAGGCACGGCATGGGCTGCTCGCCAAGCATGCGGCAGCGGTGGGCGCGCCAGCCAGGCCGCGGGCGCCCTTCGCGAGCTAGCCCCCACATTCCTGTGCCTCGACTAAGTGCCCAGCAAGCAAGCCAGGCGGGATGCGTCGCACAGACCCTGGGTACAGGTGGCATGCCCAGGAAGCCCCAGCAGGCACGGCATGGGCTGCTCACCCACCGTGCGGCAGCGGTGGGCGTGCCAGCCAGGCCGCGGGCGCCCATCGCGAGCCAGCCCCCATGTCCCTGTCCCTCGACTAAGTGCCCTGTGAGCGAGCCATGGGGGGCATGTCGCACAGACCCTTGGCACGTGTGGCATGCCGAGGCAGCCCCCAGAGGGCACGGCATGGGATGCTTGCCCAGCGTGCGGCAGCGGTGAGCGCGCCAGCCAGGCCACGGGTGCCCATCGCGAGCCATCCCCCTCGTCCTTGCCCCTCGACAGACTGCCCAGAGTGAAAGCCAGGGGTGCCGCGTCGCACGGACCCTGGGCACGGGTGGCAGGCCCAGGTAGACCCCAGGAGGCACGGCATGGGTTGCTCGCCCAGCGTGCGGCAGCGGTGAGCGCGCCAGCCAGGCCACGGGCGCCCATCGCGAGCCAGCCCCCTTGTCCCTGCCCCTCGACTGACTGCCCAGCATGTGAGTCAGGGGTGCCGCATCGCACGGACCCTGGGCACGAGTGACACGCCCAGGCAGCCCCCAGCAGCCACGGCATGGGTTGCTCGCCCAGCATGAAGCAGCGGTTGGAGCGCCAGCCAGGCCCCGGGCGCCCATCGCGAGCCAGCCAGGCCGCGGGCACCCATCGCGAGCCAGCCCCCTCGTCCCTGTCCCTCGACTGACTGCTCAGCGTGCGAGCCAGGGTGGCCACGTCGCACAGAACCTTGGCACGGGTGGCACGCCCAGGCAGCCCCCAGCAGGCATGGCATGGGCTGCTCGGCCAGTGTGTGGCAGCGGTGGGAGCGCCAGCCAGGCCGCGGGCGCCCATCGCGAACCAGCCCCCTCCTCCCTGCCCCTCGACTGACTGCCCAGCGTGCAAGCCAGGGGTGCCATGTCGCATGGAGCCTGGGCACGGGTGGCACGCCAAGGCAGCCCCCAGCAGGCACGGCATGGGCTGCTCACCCAGTGTGCGGCAGCGGTGGGCGCGCCAGCCAGGCCGCCGGCGCCCATCGCGTGCCAGCCCCCACGTCCCTGTCCCTCGACATGGTGCCCAGCGAGCGAGCCAGGGGGGCTGCATCTCACGGACCCTGGGCACGGGTGGCATGCCCAGGAAGCCCCCAGCAGGCACGGCATGGGCTGCTCGCCCAGTGTGCGGCAGCGGTGGGCGCACCAGCCAGTCCGCGGGCGCCCATCGCGAAACAGCCCCCTCCTCCCTGCCCCTCGACTGACTGCCTAGCGTGCGAGCCAGGGGTGCCGCATCGCATGGACCCTTGCACGGATGGCTTGCCCAGGCAACCCCCAGCAGGCACGGCATGGGCTGCTCGCCCAGCGTGAAGCAGCAGTGGGCGCGCCAGCCAGGCCCCGGGCGCCCATCGCGAGCCAGCCCCCTCGTCCCTGTCCGTCGACTGACTGCCCAGTGTGCGAGCCAGGGCGGCCACGTCGCACGGAACCTTGGCACAGGTGGCACGCCCAGGCCGCCCCCAGCAGGCACGGCATGGGCTTCTCACCCAGCGTGAGGCAGCGGTGGGCGCGTCAGCCAGGCCGCGGGCGCCCATCGCGAGCCAGCCCCCTCGTCCCTGTCCCTCGACTGACTGCCCAGCGTGCGAGCCAGGGTGGCCACGTCGCACGGAACCTTGGCACAGGTGGCACGCCCATGCAGCCCCCAGCAGGTACGGCATGGGCTTCTTGCCCAGCGTGAGGCAGTGGTGGGCGCGCCAGCCAGGCCGCGGGCACCCATCGCGAGTCAGCCCCCTCCTCCCTGCCCCTCGACTGACTGCCCAGCGTGTGAGCCAGGGGTGCCATGTCGCACGGACCCTGGGCACGGGTGGCACGCCAAGGCAGCCCCCAGCAGGCACGGCATGGGCTGCTCGCCCAGCGTGCAGCAGCGGTGGGTGCGCAAGCCAGGCCGCGGGCGCCCATCGCGAGCCAGCCCCAACGTCCCTGTCCCTTGACTAAGTGCCCAGCGACCAAGCCAGGGGGGCCGTGTCACATGGACCCTCGGCACGGGTGGCACGCCCAGGCAGCCCCCAGCAGGCACGGCATGGGATGCTCGCCCAGCGTGCGGCAGCGGTGGGCACGCCAGCCAAGCCACGGGCGTCCATCGCGAGCCAGGCCCTTCGTCCCTGCCCTTCGACTGACTGCCCAGCATGCGAGCCAGGGGTGCCACAGCAGTCGCCAGCAGGCACGGCGCTAGCCTTGCCAGGGGCACCCCACGCGAGCCAGCCGCGAGCACGCTGTGAGGCTCAGCACATGCTGTGGGCAGTCATTTCATGGGCAAGCTGGCCTTGGCCGTGGCCCCTGGCTCTGGTGGACTCTGAAGGCTGCCATGGGGTGGCTGGAGGTGCGCTGGACAGGGCAGCCAGCATGCACCATGGGCCAGGCAGAGGCACAGCTGCCCCAGCCTGCTGGCCGCAATGCCCAGTTGTGAAATTGTTGTGAATTGACCATCTTTTCATTATGGAATTGGTCCCAAAATGACTCAAATAATTCATGTAATCCATGAGGAGTCTGCCCCTGAAGTTTGGGATCATTTCGACTCACGGGCTATTTTTGATGATTTTTTAAATTTTTGGCTGTAGAAAATTCATTAAAAAAAATTCGGTGCCCAGAAAATTCTGAAATTTTTTCCGGTGATAGATATGATTATTCTCCATTTATGTACAAAATTTCAGCTCAAAACTCGAAGTGATTAATTTTTTAGACCCATTATGACGGCTCAGACATATTGATGTTTCCTCCTACC
>JAJFZO010000611.1:725000-740000 GCA_021397835.1 Moringa oleifera | reverse complement strand
CCCAGGCAGTCCCCAGCAGGCATGGCATGGGCTGCTCGCCCAGCATGCGTCAGTGGTGGGCGCGCCAGCCAGGCCGCGGGCGCCCATCACGAGCCAGCCCCCACGTCCCTGTCCCTCATTAAGTGCCAAGCGAATGAGCCAGGGGGGCTGCGTCGCACGGACCCTGGCATGGGAGGCATTCCCTGGCTGCCCCCAGCAGGCACGGCATGGGCTGGTCGCCCAGCGTGCGGCAGGGGTGGGCGCGCCAGGGAGGCCACAGGCGCCTATCATGAGCCAGACCACTCATCCCTGTCCATCGACTTAGTGCCCAGCGAGCGAGCCAGGGGAGCCGCGTCACACAGACTCTGGGCACAGGAGGCATGCCCAGGCAGCCCCCAACTGGTACGGCATGGGCCAAGTGCCCAGCGGGCGGCACCGGTGGTCGTGCCAACCAGGCCATAGGCGCCCATCACGAGCCAGCCCCCTCGTCCCTGTCCCTCGACTAAGTGCCCAGAGAGCGAGCCAGGGCAGCCGAGTCGCTCAGACCCTGGGATGGAAGGCATGCCCCGGCAGCCCCCAGCACGCCGGGCATGGGCCAAGTGCCCAGCGTGCGGAAGCGGTGGGCGCGCCAGCCAGGCCACAGGCGCCCATCGCGAGCCAGCCCCCTCGTCCCTGTCCCTCGACTAAGTGCCCAGCGAGCGAGCCAGAAGAGCCATGTTGCATGGACCTTAGGCAAGAGAGGCATGCCCCAGAAACCCCCAGTAGGCACGGCATGGGCCAAGTGCCCAGCGTGCGGTAGAGGTGGGCGCGCAAGCCAGGCGATGGGCGCCCTTCGCGAACCAGCCCCCTCGTCCCTGTTCCTTGACTAAGTGCCCAGCAAGCGAGCCAGGGGAGCCGCGTCGCACGTACCCTGGGCACGGGAGGCATGCCCCAGCAGCCCCCATCAGGCACGGCATGGGCCAAGTACCCAGCGTGCGGTAGAGGTGGGCACGCCAGCCATGCCACGGGGGCCCATCGCGAGCAATCCCCCTTGTCCCTGTGCCTCGACTTAGTGCCAAGCGAGCGAGCCAGGGGAGCTGCGTCGCACGGACCCTGGGCACGGGAGGCATGCCCCTGTAGCCCCCAGCAGACATGGCATGGGCCAAGTACCCAGCGTGCGGTAGAGGTGGGCGCGCCAGCCATGCCACAGGCGCCCATCGCGAGCCAGCCCCATCGTCCCTGTCCATCGACTAAGTGCCCAGCGAGCGAGCCAGGGGAGCCATGTTGCACGGACCCTGGGATGGGAGGGATGCCCCGGCAGCCCTAAGCAGGCACGGCATGGGCCAAGTGCCCGGCGTGCGGCAGCGGTGGGTGCGCCAGCGAGGCCACAGGCGCCCATCGCGAGCCAGACCCCTCGTCCCTTTCCCTCGACTTAGTGCCCGGCGAGCGAGCCAGGGGAGCTGTGTCGCACGGACCCTGGGATGGGAGGCTTGCCCCAGCAGCCCCCAGCAGGCACGGCATGGGCCAAGTGCCCAGCATGTGGCAGCGGTGGGTGCGCCAGCCAGGCCACAGGCTCCCATCGTGAGCCAGACCACTCGTCCCTGTCCCTCGACTCAGTGCCCAGCAAGCAAGCCAGGGGAGCCGCTTCGTATGGACTCTGGGCACAGGAGGCACGCCCAGGCAGCCCCCAGAAGGCATGGCATGGGCTGCTCGCCCAGCGTGCATCAGCGGTGGGCGCACCAGCCAGGCCGCGGGCGCCCATCACGAGCCAACCCCCGCGTCCCTGTCACTCGACTAAGTGCCCAGCGAACGAGCCAGGGAGGCCGTGTCGCACAGACCCTGGCACGGGTGGCATGCCCTGGCAGCCCCCTGCAGGCAAGGAATGGGTGGCTCGCCCATCGTGTGGCAGCGGTGGGTGCGCCAGCCAGGCCGTGGGTGCTCATCACGAGCCAGCCCCCATGTCCCTGTCCCTCGACGTCGTTCCCAGCAAGCTAGCCAGGGGGGCCGCATCGAATGGACCCTGGGCACGGGTGGCACGCCCAGGCAGCCCCCAGCAGGCATGGAATTGGCGGCTTGCCCAGCGTGGTGCAGCGGTGGGCGCGTCATCCAGGCTGCGAGCGCCCATCGCGAGCCAGCCCCCACGTCCCTGTCCCTCGACAAAGTGCCCAGCGAGCGAGCCAGGGAGGCCGCGTTGCATGGACCCTGGGCATGGGTGGAACGCCCGGGCAGCCCCCAGCAGCCATGGCGTGGGCTGCTCGCCAAGCGTGCGGCAGCGGTGGGCGCCCATCGCGAGCCAGCCCCTACATCCCTGTCCCTCGACTAAGTGCCCAGCGAGCGAGCCAGGGGGGCCGCGTAGCACGTACCCAGGGCATGGGTGAAATGCCCAGCAAGCCCCTAGCAGGCACGGCATGGGCTGCTCGCCGAGCAGGCGGCAGCGCTGGGCGCCCATCGCGAGCCAGCCCCAACATCCCTGTCCCTCGACGTAGTGCCCAGCAAGCGAGCCAGGGGGGCCGCGTCACACGGACCCTGGGCATGGGTGGCATGCCCAGGCAGCCCCCAGCAGGCATGGAATGGGCAGCTCGCCCAGCGTGCGGCAGCGGTGGGCGCGTCATCCAGGCCGCGAGCGCCTATCGCGAGCCATTCCCCACATCCCTGTCCCTCGACTAAGTGCCCAGTGAGCGAGCCAGGGGGGCCATGTCGCAAGGACCCAGGGCATGGGTGGCACGCCCAGGTAGCCCCCAGCAGGCACGACATGGGCTGCTCGCCCAGCGTGCGGCAGCGGTGGGAGCGCCAGCCAGGCCGCAGGCGCCCATCGCGAGCCAGCCCCCACGTCCCTGCCCCTCGACTAAGTACCCAGCTAGCGAGCCAGGGGGCCTGTGTCACATGGACCCTGGGCATGGGTGGCACGCCCAGGCTGCCCCCAGAAGGCACGGCATGGGCTGCTCGCCCAGTGTGCGGCAGCGTTGGGTGCGCCAGCCAGGCCGCGGGCCCCGATCGCGAGCCAGCCCCCACGTCCCTGACCCTCGACGTGGTGCCTAGCGAGCGAGCAAGAGGGGCCATGTCGCACAGACCCTGGGCATGGGTGGCACGCCCACGCAGCCCCCAGCAGGCACGGAATGGGCAGCTCGCCCAGCCAGGCCGCGGGCGCCCATCGCGAGCCAGCCCCCATGTCCCTGCCCCTCTACGTAGTGCCCAGCAAGCGAGCCAGGGGGGCCGCATCACATGGACCCTAGGCACGAGTGGCACTCCCAGGCAGCCCCCAGCATGCACGGAATGGGCGGCTCGCCCAGCGTGCGGCAGCGGTGGGCGCGCCAGCCAGGCCTCGGGTGCTCATCGCGAGCCAGCCCCAATGTCCCTGCCCCTTTACGTCGTGCCCAGCAAGCGAGCCAGGGGGGCCGTATCACATGGCCCCTGGGCACAAGTGGCACACCCAGGCAGCCCCCAGCATGCACGGAATGGGCGGCTTGCCCAGCGTGCGGCAGCGGTGGGCGCGCCAGCCAGGCCGCGGGCGCTCATCGCGAGCCAGCCCCCATGTCCCTGTCCCCCGACGTAGTTCCCATCAAGCTAGCCAGGGGAGCTGCATCACACGGACCTTGGCATGGCTGGCACGCCCAGGCATCCCCCAGCAGGCACGGCATGGGCTGCTCGCCCAGCGTGCGGCAGTGGTGGGCGCGCCAATCAGGCCGCGGACGCCCATCGCGAGCCAGCCCCCATGTCCCTGCCCTTCTACGTAGTGCCCAGCAAGCGAGCCAGGGGGGCCGCATCACATGGACCCTGGGCACGAGTGGCACGCCCAGGCAGCCCCCAGCATGCATGGAATGGGTGGCTCGCCCAGCGTGCGGCAGCGATGGGTGCGCCAGCCAGGCCGCGGGCGCTCATCGCGAGCCAGCCCCCATGTCCCTGTCCCTCGACGTAGTTCCCATCAAGCTAGCCAGGGGGGCCGCATCACATGGACCTTGGCATGGGTGGCACGTCCAGGCATCCCCCAGCAGGCATGGCATGGGCTGCTCGCCCAGCGTGCGGCAGCGGTAGGCGCGCCAGCAAGGCCGCGGGCGCCCATCGCGAGCCAACCCCAACGTCCCTGTCCCTCGACGTAGTGCCCAGCGAGCGAGCCAGGGGGGCCGCATCGCACGGACCCTGGGCATGGGTGGCACGCCGATGCAGCCCCCAGCAGGCATGGAATGGGAGGCTCGCCCAGCGTGCGGCAGCGGTGGGCGCGTCATCCAGGCCGCGGGCGCCCATCGCGAGCCAGCCCCCACGTCCCTGTCCCTCGACTAAGTGCCCAGCGAGCGAGCCAGGAGGGCCACGTCGCACAGACACTGGCATGGGTGTTACGCCCAGGCAGCCCCCAGCAGGCACGGCATGGGCTGCTCACCCAGCGTGCGGCAGTGGTGGGCGCGCTAGGCAGGCCGCTGCGCCCATCGCGAGCAAGCCCACACGTCCCTGTCCCTCGATGTAGTGCCCATCGAGCGAGCCAGGGGGGCCACGTCGCACAGACCCTGGGCACGGGTGGCAAGCCCAGTCAGCCCCCAGGAGGCACGGCATGGGCTGCTCGCCCAGCGTGCGGCAGCGGTGGGCATGCTAGACAGGCCGCGGGCACCCATCGCGAGCCTGCCCCCAAGTCACTGTCCCTCGATGTAGTTCCCAGCGTGCAAGCCAGGGTGGCCGCATCGCACGGACCCTGGGCACGGTTGCGCGCCAACCAGGCCGCGGGAGCTCATCGCGAGCCAGCCCCCACATCACTTTCCCTCGACTAAGTGCCCAATGAGCGAGCCAGGGGGGCCGCATCGCACGGACCCTGGGCACGGGTGGCACGCCCAGGCAGCCCCAGGCAGGCACGGCATGGGCTACTCGACCAGCGTGTGGCAGTGGTGGGCGTGCCAGCCAGGCCGCGGGGGCTCATCGCGAGCCATCCCCCACGTCCCTGTCCCTCGACTATGTGTCCAGCGAGCGAGCCAGGGGGGCCACGTCGCACGGATGGCATGCCCAGGCAGCCCCCAGGAGGCACGGCATGGGCTGCTCGCCCAGCGTGCGGCAGCGGTGGGCACGCTAGACAGGCCGCGGGCACCCATCGCGAGTCTGCCCCCAAGTCACTGTCCCTCGATGTAGTTCCCAGCGCGCAAGCCAGGGTGGCCACATCGCACGGACCCTGGGCACGGTTGCGCGCCAACCAGGCCGCGGGAGCTCATCGCGAGCCAGCCCCCACGTCACTTTCCCTCGACTAAGTGCCCAATGAGCGAGCCAGGGGGGCCACATCGCACAGACCCTGGGCACGGGTGGCACGCCCAGGCAGGCACGGCATGGGCTACTCGACCAGCGTGTGGCAGTGGTGGGCGTGCCAGCCAGGCAGCGGGGGCTCATCGCGAGCCAGCCCCCACGTCCCTGTCCCTCGACTATGTGTCCAGCGAGCGAGCCAGGGGGGCCACATCGCATGGACCCTGGGCACGGATGGCATGCCCAGGCAGCCCCCAGCAGGAACTACATGGGTAGCTCGACCAGCATGCGGCAGCGGTGGGCTCACCAGCCAGGCCGCGGTCGCCCATCGCGAGCCTGCCCCCACGTCCCTGCCCCTCGACGTAGTGCCCAGCGAGCGAGCCAGGGGGGCCGCATCGCATGGACCCTGGGCACGGGTGGCACGCCCAGGCAGCGCCTAGCAGGCACGGAATGGGCAGCTCTCCCAGCGTGCGGCAGCGGTGGGCGTGTCATCCAGGCCTCGGGCGCCCATCACAAGCCAGCCCCCACGTCCCTGTCCCTCGTCTAAGTGCCCAGCGAGCGAGCCAGGGGAGCCACGTTGCACGGACCCTGGCACAGGTGTTATGCCCAGGCAGCACCTAGCAGGCACGGAATGGGCAGCTCTCCCAGCGTACGGCAGCGGTGGGCGCGCCAGCCAGGCCGCGGGGGCTCATGGCGAGCCAGCCCCCTCGTCCTTGCCCCTCGACTGACTGCCCAGCGTACGAGCCAAGGATGCCGCGTTGCACGGACCCTGTGCACGGGTGGCATGGGCAGTCAGCCCCCAGCAGGCACGGCATGGGCTGCCCGACCAGCGTGCGGCAGCGGTGGGCGCGCCAGCCAGGCCGCGGGCGCCCATCGCGAGCCAGCCCCCACGTCACTGTCCCTTGATTGACTGCCCAGCGTTCGAGCCAAGGAGGCCGCGTCACACGGACTCTGGGCACGGGTGGCATGCCCAGGCTGCCCCCAGTAGGCACGACATGAGCTGCTCACCCAGCGTGCGGCAGCGGTGGGCACGCCAGCCAGGCCGCAGGCGCCGATCGCGAGCCAGCCCCCTCGTCCCTGCCCCTCTACTGACTGCCCAGTGTGCGAACCAGGGGTGCCGCATCACACAGACCCTGGGCACGGGTGGGATGCCCAGGTGGCCACCAGCAGGCACGGCATGGGCTGCTCGCCCAGCATGCGGCAGCGGTGGGCGCGCCAACCTGGCCGCGAGCGCTCATCACGAGCCAGCCCCCACGTCCCTGTCCCTCAACTAAGTGCCCAGCGAGCGAGCCTGGGGGGCCGTGTCGCACGGACCCTGGGCACGAGTGGCACGCCCAGGCAGCCCCCAGCAGGCACAGCATGGGCTGCTCGCCCTGCGTGCTGCAGCGGTGGGCATGCCAGACAGGCCACGGGCGCCCATCGCGAGCCAGCCCCCACGTCCCTGCCCCTCGACATAGTGCCCAGCGAGTGTGCAAGGGGGGCCGCGTCGCACGGACCCTGGGCATGGGTGGCCCGCCATGGCAGCCCCCAACAGGCACGGCATGGGCTGCTCGCCCAGCTTGCGGCAGCGGTGGGCACGCCAGCCAGGCCGCAGGCGCCGATCGCGAGCCAGCCCCCTCGTCCCTGCCCCTCTACTGACTGCCCAGTGCGCGAACCAGGGGTGCCGCATCGCACAGACCCTGGCGCACAGGTGGGATGCCCAGGTGGCCCCCAGCAGGCACGGCATGGGCTGTTCACCCAGCGTGCGGCAGCGGTGGGCGCGCCAACCTGGCCGCGAGCGCTCATCACGAGCCAGCCCCCACGTCCCTGTCCCTCGACTAAGTGCCCAGCGAGCGAGCCTGGGGGGCCGCGTCGCACGGACCCTGGGCACGAGTGGCACGCCCAGGCAGCCCCCAGCAGGCACAGCATGGGCTGCTCGCCCTGCGTGCGGCAGTGGTGGGCATGCCAGACAGGCCACGGGCGCCCATCGCGAGCCAGCCCCCACGTCCCTGCCCCTCGACGTAGTGCCCAGCGAGTGTGCAAGGGGGACCGCGTCGCACGGACCCTGGGCATGGGTGGCATGCCAAGGCAGCCCCCAACAGGCATGGCATGGGCTGCTCGCCCAGCTTGCGGCAGCGGTGGGCGCGCTAGAGAGGCCGCGGGCGCCCATCGCGAGCCAGCCCCCACATCCCTGCCCCTCGACTGACTGCCCAGCGTGCGAACCAGGGGTGCCACAGCAGTGACCAGCAGGCACAGCACCAGCCTTGCCAACGGCGCCCCACGCGAGCCAGCCGCGAGCACGCTGTGAGGCTCAGCACATGCTGTAGGCGTTGATTTCAAATAATTCGTGTAATTCATGAGGAGTCTGCCCCTTAAGTTTGGGATCATTTCGACTCACGGGTTATTTTTGATGATTTTTTCAATTTTCAGCTGTAGAAAACTCATTAAAAAAATTTAGTACCTAGAAAATTCTTAAATTTTTTCTGGTGGTAGTATGATTATTCTCCATTTATGTACAAAATTTCAGCTCAAAATTCTAAGTAAATAATTTTTTAGACCCATTATGACGGCTCTGACATATTGATGTTTCCTCCTACCGGGAGTGAAATTTAATTTAAGACGCTTTAGGGGGGAGGTGGTCACAGAGCTTGCTGGGTGCCAACAGGCCATGCGTGCCTCCCCACCTGCCCATCCCACGTGGGCAGACGCTGGGCTTGGGCAACCCAGCGCGCATGTCATGGGCAGGGCGGCTTGCTGCCTTGCCCATCCAGCCGGTGGTGCGTGGCTGTGGCGGCCGGCGACGTCGGCCGAAGAGTGCGGGATGCCCGATCAGTAGCCAACAGAGTGGGGAAAACGTGGGAAATGAAATCCGCTAAATTGTGGGCAACGAAATGAGAAAAATCGTGGGATAATGAGCTGGGATGTAGCTACACAAGCTCGACGGTGTGGGCGGCGAAGCTAACGATGAAGCATGCTACGCGAGGGCCAAATAGCTAGGGGGATTTCGAGCGTGCGTAGTGCTTCGTCGCAGGCCCTCGAGGTGACAGACGTGGGGTTGGATCCCAACGCTCAGGCTTGCCTAGACAGACTTGTTGCGCAGCGCGATCGGCGACACGATCGTCGGCCGTTAGCAACAAGCGAGCCAGACAGCCAGCCTGGGCAAGACGTGACAACCCTGTTGCTAAGACCTCATCGGTGGGAAAAACGTGGGCAACGAAACGAGAGAAATTGTGGGATAGTGAGTTGGGATATAGCTAGACAAACTCGACGGTGTGGGCGGCGAAGCTAACGATGATGCAAGCTATTCGAGGGCCAAATCGCTGGGGGGATTTTGTGCATGCGGAGTGCTTCGTCGCAGGCCCTCGAGCCGGCGGATGCAGGGTAGGATCCCGATGCCCAGGCTTGCCTAGGCAGACTCGTTGCGCAGCGCAATCGACGACACGATCATCGGCCGTTAGCAATGGCGAGCCACACCTCCAGCCTGGGCAAGGTGTGACACCCCTGCTGCCAAGGCCTCATCGATGGGAAAAACTTGGGCAACGAAACGAGAGAAATTGGTGGATAATAGGCTAGGATGTAGCTAGATAAACTCGACGGTGTAGGCGGCGAAGCTAACGATGATGCATGCTACACGAGGGCCAAATTGCTGGGGGAATTTTGTGCGTGCGGAGTGCTTCGTCGCAGGCCCTCGAAGTGGCGGATGCAGGGTAGGATCCCGATGCTCAGGCTTGCCTAGGTGGACTCGTTGCGCAGCACGATCGAAGACACGATCGTCGGCCGTTAGCAATGAGCGAGCCACACAGCCAGCCTGGGCAAGGCGTGACACCTCTGCTGCCAACGCGTCATCGGTGGGAAAAACTGGGGCAACGAAATGAGAAAAATCGTGGGATAATGAGCTGGGATGTGGCTAAACAAGCTTGACGGTGTGGGCGGCGAAGCTAACGATGATGCATGCTACGCGAGGGCCAAATCGCTGGGGGGATTTTGAGCATGCGGAGTGCTTCGTCGCAGGCCAACGAGGTGGCGGATGTGCGGCTGGATCCCGACGCCCAGGCTTGCTTTGGCAGACTCGTTGCACAGCGCGATCGACGACATGATCGTCGGTCGTTGGCAATGAGTGAGCCACACGGCCAGCTTGGGCATGGCGTGACACCCCTGCTGCCAAGGCCTCATCGGTGGGAAAAACACGGGCAACAAAATGAGAAAAATCGTGGGATAATGAGCTGGGATGTGGCTACACAAACTCGACGGTGTGGGCGATGAAGCTAACGATGATGCATTCTACGCGAGGGCCAAATCGCTGGGGGGATTTTGAGCATGCGGAGTGCTTTGACGCAGGCCCTCGAGACGACGGATGTAGGGCTGGATCCCGACGCCCAGGCTTACCTAGGCGGACTCGTTGTGCATCGCGATCGATGACACGATCGTCGGCCGTTAGCAATGAGTGAGCCACACGGCCAGCCTGGGCAAAGCGTGATACCTCTACTGCCAAGGCCTCATCGGTGGGAAAAACGTGGGCAACGAAATGAGAAAAATCGAGGGATAATGAGCTGAGATGTTGCTACAAGCTCGATGGTGTGGGCGGCGAAGCTAATGATGATGCAGACTACGCGAGGGCCAAATCGCTGGGGGGATTTTGAACATGCGGAGTGCTTCGTCGCAGGCCCTCGAGGCGGCGGATGCAGGGCAGGATCCCGATGCCCAGGCTTGCCTAGGCAGACTCGTTGCGCAGCACGATCGACGACACGATCGTTGGCCGTTAGCAATGAGCGAGCCACACAGCCAGCCTGGGCAAGGCATGGCACCCCTGCTGCCAAGGACTCATCGGTGGAAAAATGTGGGCAATGAAATGAGAAAAATCGTGAGATAATAAGCTGGGATGTGGCTACACTAGCTCGACGATGTGGGCGGCAAAGCTAACGATGATGCATGGATACGTGATGGCCAAATCGCTGGCGGGATTTTGATGCATGCGGAGTGCTTCGTCGCAGGCTCTCGAAGCGGCGGATGCAGGGCAGGATCCCGATGCCCAGGCTTGCCTTGGCGGACTCGTTGCGCAGCGCGATCGATGACACAATCATCGACCGTTAGCAATGAGCGAGCCACACGGCCAGCATGGGCAAGGCGTGACACCCCTGCTGCCAAGGCCTCATCGGTGGGAAAAACTTAGGCAACGAAATGAGAAAAATCGTGGGAAAATGATCTGGGAAGTGGGTACACAAGCTCGACGGTGTGGGAGGCGAAGCTAACGATGATGCATGCTACGCGAGGGCCAAATCGCTGGGGGGATTTTGAGCATGCTGAGTGCTTCGTCGCATGCCCTCAAGGTGACGAATGCGGGGCTGGACTCCGACGCCCAGGCTTGCCTTGGCGGACTCGTTGCGCAGCGCGATCGACGACACGATCATTGGCCGTTAGCATAGAGCGAGCCACACGGCCAGCCTGGGCAAGGCGTGACACCCCTGCTGCCAAGGCCTCATCGATGGGAAAAACTTGGGCAACGAAATGAGAAAAATCGTGGGAAAATGATCTGGGATGTGGCTACACAAGCTCGACGGTGTAGGAGGCAAAGCTAACGATGATGCATGCTACGCGAGGGCCAAATCGCTTGGGGGATTTTGAGTATGCTGAGTGCTTCGTCGCAGGCCCTCGAGGCGGCGGAGGCGGGGCTGGATCCCGACGCCCAGGCTTGCCTTGGCAGACTCGTGGCGCAGCGCAATCGATGACACAATCATCGGCCGTTAGCAATGAGCGAGCCACATGGCCAGCCTGGACAAGGCGTGACACCCCTGCTGCCAAGGCCTCATCGGTAGGAAAAACGTGGGCAACGAAATGAGAAAAATCGTGGGATAATGAGCTGGGATGTGGCTACACAAGCTCGACAGTGTGGGCGGCGAAGCTAACGATGATGCATGCTACGCGAGGGCCAAATCGTTGGGGGGAATTTCGAGCATGCGGAGTGCTTCGTCACAGGCCCTCGAGGCGGCGAACGTAGGGTTGGATCCTGATGCTCAGGCTTGCCTAGGCGAACTCGTTGCGCAACGCGATCGACAACATGATCGTCGGCCGTTAGCAATGAGCGAGCCACACGGCCAGCCTGGGCACCCCTGCTGCCAAGGCCTCATCGGTGGGAAAAATGTGGGCAACAAAATGAGAAAAATAATGGGATAATGAGCTGGAATGTGGCTACACAAACTAGAAAGTGTGGGCGGCGAAGCTAACGATGATGCATGCTACGCGAGAGCCGAATCGCTAGGGGGATTTTGTGCATGCGGAGTGCTTCGTCGCAGGCCCTCGAAGCGGTGGATACAGGGCAGGATCCCGATGCCCAGGCTTGCCTTGGCGGACTCGTTGCACAGCGCGATCGACGACACGATCGTCAGCCGTTAGCAATGAGCGAGCCACACGGCCGTCCTAGGCAAGGCGTGACACCCCTGCTGCCAAGGCCTCATCTGTGGGAAAAACTTGGGCGACGAAATGAGAAAAATCGTGGAAAAATGATCTGGGATGTGGCTACACAAGCTCGACGGTGTGGGTGACGAAGCTAACGATGATGCATGCTACGCGAGGGCCAAATCGCTGGGGGGATTTTGAGCATGCGGAGTGCTTCGTCGCAGTCCCTCGAGGTGGGGAATGCAGGGCTGGATCCCGATGCCAAGGCTTGCCTTGGTAGACTTGTTGTGCAGTGCGATCAATGACACGATCGTCGACCGTTAGCAATGAGCGAGCCGCACGGTCAGCCTGGGCAAGGCGTGACACCCCCTGCTGCCAAGGCCTCATCGGTGGCAAAAACATGGCCAACAAAATGAGAAAAATCGTGAGATAATGAGCTGGGATGTGGCTACACTAACTCGACGGTGTGGGCGGTGAAGCTAACGATGATGCATGCTACGCGAGGGCCAAATCGTTGGGGGGAATTTCGAGCATGCGGAGTGCTTCATCGCAGGCCCTTGAGTTGAGGAATGCAGGGCTGGATCCCAATGCCAAGGCTTGCCTTGGCGGACTCGTTGCGCAGCGCGATCGATGACACAATCGTCGACCGTTAGCAATGAGCAAGCCACACGGCCAGCCTGGGCAAGGCGTGACACCCCCTGCTGCCAAGGCCTCATCAGTGGCAAAAATGTGGCCAACAAAATGAGAAAAATCGTGAGATAATGAGCTGGGATGTGGCTACACTAACTCGACGGTGTGGGCGGCGAAGCTAACGATGATGCATGCTACGCGAGGGCCAAATCGTTGGGGGGAATTTTGAGCATGCAGAGTGCTTCGTCGCAGGCCCTCGAGGCGGGGAATGCAGGGCTGGATCCCGATGCCGAGGCTTGCCTTGGCGGACTCGTTGCGCAGCACGATCGATGACACGATCATCGATCATTAGCAATGAGCGAGCCGCATGGCCAGCCTGGGCAAGGAGTGACACCCCCTGCTGCCAAGGCCTCATCGGTGGCAAAAACGTGGCCAACAAAATGAGAAAAATCGTGAGATAATGAGCTGGGATGTGGCTACACTAACTCGACGGTGTGGGCGGCGAAGCTAACTATGATGCATGCTATGCGAGGGCCAAATCGTTGGGGGGAATGTCAAGCATGCGGAGTGCTTCGTCGCAGGCCCTTGAGGCGGCGAACGTGGGGTTGGATCCCGACGCTCAGGCTTGCCTAGGCGGACTCGTTACGCAACGCGATCGACGACATGATCGTCGACCGTTAGCAATGAGCGAGCCACACGGCCAGCCTGGGAACCCCTGCTGCCAAGGCCTCATCGGTGGAAAAAATGTGGGCAACAAAATGAGAAAAATAATGGGATAATGAGCTGGGATGTGGCTACACAAACTGGACGGTGTGGGCGGCAAAGCTAACGATGTTGCATGATACGAGATGGCCAAATCACTGGTGGGATTTTGTTCATGCGGATTGCTTCGTCGCAGGCTCTCGAAGTAGTAGATGCAGGGTAGGATCCCGATTCCCAGGCTTGCCTTGGCGGACTCGTTGCACATCGCGATCAACGACACGATCGTCGGCCGTTAGCAATGAGCGAGCCACATGGCTAGCCTTGGCAAGGTGTGACGCCCCTGTTGCCAAGGCCTCATCGGAGGGAAAAACTTGGGCAACAAAATGAGAAAAATCGTGGGAAAATGATCTGGGATGTGGCTACACAAGCTCTACAGTGTGGGCGGCAAAGCTAACGATGATGCATGCTACGCGAGGCCTAAATCATTGGGGGGATTTTGAGCATGTGGAGTGCTTCGTCGCAGGCCCTCGAGGCGACGGATGCGGGGCTGGATCCCGACGCTCAAGCTTGCCTAGGAGGACTAGTTGCGCAGCGCGATCGGCGACACGATCGTCAGCCGTTAGCAACAAGCGAAACAGACAGCCAGCTTGGGCAAGGCGTGACAACCCTGTTGCTAAGGCCTCATCGGTGGGAAAAACGTGGGCAAAGAAACGAGAGAAATTATGGGATAATGAGCTGGGATGTAGCTAGACAAAGTCGACAGTGTGGGCGGCGAAGCTAACGATGATGCTTGCTACGCGAGGGCCAAATCGCTGTGGGGATTTGGTGCATACGGAGTGCATTGTCGCAGGCCCTCAAGGCAACGGATGCAGGGCAGGATTCCAATGCCCAGGCTTGCCTCAGCAGACAAGTTGCGCAGCGCGATCGATGGCACTATCGTCGCCCGTTAGCAATGAACGAGCCACACGGCCAGCCTGGGAAAGGCGTGACACCCCTGCTGCCAAGGCCTCATCGGTGGGAAAAGCGTGGGCAACGAAATGAGAAAAATCGTGGGATAATGAGCTGAGATGTGGCTACACAAGCTCGACGGTGTGGGCGGCGAAGCTAACGATGATGCATGCTACGCGAGGGCCAAATCGTTGGGGGAAATTTCGAGCATGCGGAGTGCTTCGTCACAGGCCCTTCAGGCGGCGAACGTGGGGTTGGATTCCGATGCTCAGGCTTGCCTAGGCAGACTCGTTACGCAACGCGATCGACGACATGATCGTCGGCCGTTAGTAATGAGCGAGCCACACGGCCAGCCTGGGCACCCCTGCTACCAAGGCCTCATCAGCGGGAAAAATGTGGCAACGAAATGAGAAAAATAATGGGATAATGAGCTGGGATGTGGCTACACAAACTGGACGGTGTGGGCGGCGAAGCTAACGATGATGCATGCTACGCGAGGTCCAAATCGTTGGGCGGAATTTCAAGCATGCAGAGTGCTTCATTGCAGGCCCTCGAGGCGGTGGATGTGGGGTTGGATCTCGACGCTCAGGCTTGCCTAGGCAGACTCTTTGCGCAGCGTGATCGACGACACGATCGTCGGTCGTTAGCAATGAGCGAGCCACACGACCAACCTGGGCACCCCTGCTGCCAAGGCCTCATCGGTGGGAAAAATGTAGGCAACCAAATGAGAAAAATCATGGGATAATGAGCTGGGATGTGGCTATACAAGCTCGATGGCGTGGGTGGCGAAGCTAAGGATGATGCATGCTATGTGAGGGCCAAATCGTTGGGGGGATTTCAAGCATGCAGAGTGCTTCGTCGTAGGCCCTCGAGGCGGAGGACGCGGGGTTGGATCTCAACGCTTAGGCTTGCCTAGAAGCAGACTTGTTACACAGCGCGATCGACGACACGATCGTCGGCCGTTAGCAACGAGCGAGCCACACGGCCAGCCTGTGAAACTGCGAATGGCTCATTAAATCAGTTATAGTTTGTTTGATGGTACCTACTACTCGGATAACCGTAGTAATTCTAGAGCTAATTCGTGCAACAAACCCCGACTTTGGAAGGGGTGAATTTATTAGATAAAAGGTCGACGTGGGCTTCCCCCGTTGCTCTGATGATTCATGATAACTCGAC
>JAJFZO010000611.1:702500-720000 GCA_021397835.1 Moringa oleifera | reverse complement strand
CATAGCGATGTTGCTTTTTGATCCTTCAATGTCGGCTCTTCTTATCATTGTGAAGCAAAATTCACCAAGTGCTGGATTGTTCACCCACCAATAGGGAACGTGAGCTGGGTTTAGACCGTCGTGAGACAGGTTAGTTTTACCCTACTGATGCCCGTGTTGCGATAGTAATTCAACCTAGTACGAGAGGAGCCGTTGATTCGCACAATTGGTCATCACGCTTGGTTGAAAAGCCAGTGGCGCGAAGCTACAGTGCGTTGGATTATGACTGAACGCCTCTAAGTCAGAATCCGGGCTAGAAGCGATGCATGCATCCGTCGCCCGATTGCTGACTTGCAGTAGGGGCCTCCAGGCCCCCAAAGGCACGCGTTGTTGGCCAAGCTCGCATGGCAGAGGAGCCTCGCGGGCTGCCTTGAAGTGTGATTCCCACCGAGCGACGGGTAGAATCATTTGCAGACGACTTAAATACGTGACGGGGTATTGCAAGTGGCAGAGTGGCCTTTCTGCCATGATCCACTGAGAATCAGCCCTTTGTTGCTTCGATTCGTCCCTCCCCCCCCCCCCCTCCTGAACCTCGACAACAATTGTCCCTCTTATTTTGAAAATTGATGCCACGAGGTGAGAAACGGTCCCTCAAAATAATGGCTTGGAAAAAGAAGCAAGTCCTTTGGACTTCAAGAAAATGAGAAAAACACTTGGAAACATATCGGGAAGCATTGGAGAACCAAGTGTTACTGCAATAAAAAATACATATATCTAACAGAAACTTGTCCCTCGATGCTATCCCTCAGTAAAGTACTGCCCAGAGAGCGAGCCAAGGGAGCCGCGTCACATGGACCCTGGGCACGGGAGGCATGCCCCAGCAGCCCCACAGCAGGCACGCCATGGGCCAAGTGCCCAGCGTGCGGCAGCGGTGGGTGCGCCAGCCAGGCAACGGGCGCCCATCGCAGGCCAGCCCCCTCGTCCCTGTCCCTCAACTTAGTGCACAGCGAGCGAGCAAGGGGAGCCGCATCGCACGGACCCTGGGCACTGGAGGCATGCCCAGGCAGCGCCCAGCAGGCACGGCATGGGCCAAGTGCCCAGCGTGCGGCAAAGGTGGGCGCGCCAGCAACGCCACAGGCGCCCATCACGAGCCAGCCCCCTCGTCCCTGTCCCTCGACTAAGTGCCCAGCGAGCGAGCCAGGGGAGTCGCATCGCACGGACCCTCGTCCCTCGTCCCTGCCCCTCGATTGACTGCCCAACGTGTGAGCCAGGGGTGCAGCGTCGCATGGACACTAGGCACGGGTGGCACGCCCAGGCAGTCCCCAGTAGACACGGCATGGGCTGCTCACCCAGCGTGCGGCAGCGGCGGGCGTGCCAGCCAGGCCGCGGGCACCCATCGCGAGCCAGCCCTCACGTCCCTGTCCCTCGACGTAGTGCCCAGTGAGCGAGCCAGGGGGGCCGCGTCGCACGGAACCTGGGCACGGGTGGCATGCCCAGGAAGCCTCAAGCAGGCACGGCATGGGCTGCTCGCCCAGCTTGCGGCAGCGGTGGGCGTGCCAGCCAGGCCGCGGGCGCCCATCTTGAGCCAGCCCCCAGGTCCCTGTCCCTCGACGTAGTGCCCAGCGAGCGAGCCAGGGGAGCCATGTCACATGGACCCTAGGCACGGATGGCACGCCCAGGCAGCCCCCAGCAGGCACGGCATTGGCTGCTCGCCCAGCGTGCAGCAGCGTTGGGCGCGGCAGGCAGGCCGCTGGAGCCCATCGCGAGCCAGCCCCCACGTCCCTGTCCCTCGACTTAGTGCCCATCGAGCGAGCCAGGGGAGCCGTGACGCGCAGACCCTGGGCATGGGAGGCATGCCATGGAAACCCCCAGAAGGCACGGCATGGGCCAAGTGCCCAGCGTGCGGCAGAGGAGGGCGTGCTAGCCAGGCCACAGGAGCCCATCGCGAGCCAGCCCCTTCGTCCCTCTCCCTCGACTAAGCGCCCAGCGAACAAGCCAGGGGGGCAGTGTCGCATGGACCCTGGGCACGGTTGGCACGCCCTGGAAGCCCCCAGCAGGCACGGCATGGGCTGCTCGCCCAGCTTACGGCAGCGGTGGGCGTGCCAGCCAGGCCGCGGGCGCCCATCGCGAGCCAGCCCCCACGTCCCTGTCCCTCGACATAGTGCCCAGCGACTGAGCCAGGGGAGCCGTGTCACATGGACCCTGGGCACGGATGGCACGCCCAGGCAGCCCCCAGCAGGCACGGCGTTGGCTGCTCGCCCAGCGTGAGGCAGCGATGGGCGCGCCAGCCAGTCCGCTGGCGCCCATCACGAGCCAGCCCCCACGTCCTTGTCCGTCGACTAAGTGCTCAGCGAATGAGCCAGGGGAGCCATGTCGCACGGACCCTGGGAATGGGTGGCACGCCCAGGCAGCCCCCAGCAGGCATGGCATGGGCTGCTCGCCCAGTGTGCGGCAGCGGTGGGCGCGCCAGCCAGGCCGCGGGCGCCCATCACTAGCCAGCCCCCACGTCCCTGTCCCTCGACGTAGTGCCCAGCGAGCGAGCCAGAGGAGCCGCGTCGCAGGGAACCTGGGCACGGTTGGCACGCCCAGGCAGCCCCCAGCAGGCACTGCATGGGCTGCTCGCCCAGCGTGCAGCAGAGGTGGGCGCACGAGCCAGGCCGTGGGTGCCCATCGCGAGCCAGCCCCCTCGTCCCTGTCCCTCGACTGACTGCCCAGCGTGCGAGCAAGGGGGGCCGCATCGCACGGACCCTGGGAACGGGTGGCACGCCCAGGTAGCACCCAGCAGGCACGGCATCGGCTGCTTGCCCAGCGTGCGGCAGCGGTGGGCGCGCCAGCTAGGCCGCGGGCACCCATCGCTGGCCAGCCCCCTCGTCCCTCCCCCTCAACGTAGTGCCCAGCAAGCGAGCCAACGGAGCCGCGTCGCACAGAACTTGGGCACGGGTGGCACGCCCAGGCAGCCCCATGCAGGCACGGCATGGGCGGCTCACCCAGCGTGCAGCAGCAGTGGGCGCGCCAGCAAGGCAGCGGACGCCCATCGTGAGCCAGCCCCCTCGTCCTTGCCCCTCGACTTACTGCCCAGTGTGCGAGCCAGGGGTGCCGGGTCGCATGGACCCTGGCCATGGGTGGCACGCCCAGGCAGCCCCCAGCAGCCAAAGCATGGGCTGCTCGCCCAGCGTGCGGCAGCGGTGGGCGCGCCAGCCAGGCAGCGGGCGCCCATCGCAAGCCAGCCCCCACGTCCCTGTCCCTTGACGTAGTGCCCAGCGAGTGAGCCAGGGGAGCTGCCTCGCACGGACCCTGGGCACGGGTGGCACGGCCAGGCTGGCCCCAGCAGGCACCGCATGGGCTGCTCGCCCAGCGGGCGCCCATCGTGAGCCAGCCCCCTCGTCCCCGCCCCTCTACTGACTGCCCAGCGTGCGAGCCAGGGGTGCTGCGTCGCATGGACCCTGGGCATGGGTTGCATGCCCAGGTAGCCCCCAGCAACCACAGCATGGGCTGCTCGCCCAGCATGCGGCAGCGGTGGGCGTGCCAGCCAGGCCGCGGGCACCCATCGCGAGCCAGGCCCCAAGTTCCTGCCCCTCGACTGTCTGCCCAGCGTGCGAGCCAGGGGTGCCGCGTTGCATGGTCCCTGGGCACGGGTACCACGCCCAGGCATTCCCCAGAAGGCACAGCATGGGCTGCTCGCCCAGCGTGCGGCAGCGGTGGCCTCGCCAGCCAGGCCGTGGGTGCCCATCGCGAGCCAGGGGAGCCGTGTTGCATGGACCCTGGGCATGGGAGGCATTCCCAGGCAGCCCCCAGCAGGCACGGCATGGGCCAAGAGACCAGCGTGCGGCAGCGGCGGGCGCGCCAGCCAGGCAAAAGCCGCCCATCGCGAGCCAGCCCCCTTGTCCCTGTCCCTCGACTAAGTGCCCAGCGAGCCAGCAATAGGAGCCGCGTCGCATGGACCCTGGGCATGGGAGGCATGCCCTAGAATCCCCCAGCAGGCATGGCAGGGGCCAAGTACCCAGCGTGCAGTAGGGGTGGGCGCGCCATCCAGGCGACGGGCGCCCTTCGCGAGCCAGCCCCCTCGTCCCTGTCCCTCGACTAAGTGTCCAGCGAACGAGCCAAGGAAGCCACATCGCACGGACCCTTGGCATGGAAGGCAAGCCCAGGCAGCCCCCACCAGGCGCGGCATGAGCCAAGCGCCCAACATGAGGCAGCGGTGGGCGCGCCAGCCAGGCCACGGGCACCCATCATGAGCCAGCCCCCTCATCCCTGTCCATTGACGTAGTGCCCAGCGAGCGAGCTAGGGGAGCCGCATAGCATGGACCTTGGGACGGGTGGCACGCCCAGGCAGCCCCCAGCAGGCACGGCATGGGCTACTCGCCCAGCGTGCGGCAGCGGTGGGCACGCCAGCCAGGCCGCGGGCGCCCATCGCGAGCCAGCCCTCACGTCCCTGTCCCTCGACGTAGTGCCAAATGAGCGAGCCAGGGGAGCCATGTCGCACAGACCCTGGGCACTGGTGGCACGCCCAGCAAGCCCCCAGCAGGCACAGCATGGGCTGCTCACCAGCCAGGAAGTGGGCGCCCATCGCGAGCCAGCCCCTCGTCCCTGCCCCTCGACTTACTGCCAGGAATGCGAGCCAGGGGTGCCGCGCCGCATGGACCCTGGGCACGGGTGGCATGCCCAGGCAGCCCCCAGCAGACACGGCATGGACTGCTCGCCGAGCGTGCGGCAGCGGTGGGCGCACCAGCCAGGCCGCGGGCGCCCATCGCGAGCCAGCCCCGACGTCCCTGTCCCACGACGTAGTGCCTAACGAGCAAGCCAGGGGAGCCATGTTGCATGGACCCTGGGCGCGGGTGGCACGCCCAGGCAGCCCCCAGCAGGCACCGCATGGGCTGCTCGCCAGCCAGGAAGCGGGCGCCCATCGCGAGCCAGCCCCTCATCCCTGCCCCTCGACTTGCTGCCCAGCGTGCGAGCCAGGGGTACTGCATCGCATGGACCCTGGGCATGGGTGGCATGCCCAGACAGCCCCCAGCAGGCACGGCATGGACTGCTCGCCGAGCGTGTGGCAGCGGTGGGCGCACCAGCCAGGCCGCGGGCGCCCATCGCAACCCAGCCCCCACGTCCCTGTCCCACGAGGTAGTGCCCAACGAGTGAGCCAGGGGAGCCGTGTCGCATGGACCCTGGGCGCGGGTGGTACGCATAGGCAGCCCCCAGCAGGCACCGCATGGGCTGCTCGCCAGCCAGGAAGCGGGCGCCCATCGCGAGCCAGCCGCTCAACTTACTGCCCAGCGTGCGAGCCAGGGGTGCTGCGTCGCATGGACCCTGGGCACGGGTTGCATGCCCAGGGAGCCCCCAGCAGCCACAGCATGGGCTGCTCGCCCAGCGTGTGGCAGCGGTGGGCGTGCCAGCCAGGCCGCGGGCACCCATCGCGAGCCAGCCCCCAAGTTCCTGCCCCTCGACTGTCTGCCCAGCGTGCGAGCCAGGGGTGCCACGTTGTATGGTCCCTGGGCACAGGTACCACGCCCAGGCAGTCCCCAGCAGGCAAAGCATGGGCTGCTCGCCCAGCGTGCGGCAGCGGTGGCCTCGCCAGCCAGGCCGCGGGTGCCCATCGCGAGCCAGCCCCCACGTCTCTGTCCCTCGATGTAGTGCCCAGCGAGCGAGCCAGCGGAGCCGTGTTGCATGGACCCTGAGCACGGTTGGCACGCCCAGGCAGCCCCCATCAGGTACCGCATATCCTACTCGCCCAGCGTGCGGCAGCGGTGGGGCGCCGGCAGGGCCGCGGGCGCCCACCGTGAGCCAGCCCCATCGTCCCTGCCCCTCGAATGTCTGCGCAGCGTGCGAGCCAGGGGTGCCACGTTGCATGGTCCTTGGGCACGAGTACCACGCCCAGGCAATCCCCAGCAGGCACAGCATGGGCTGCTCGCCCAGCGAGCGGCAGCGGTGCGGGCGCTAGCCAGGCCGCGGACGCCCATCGCGAGCCAGCCCCCTCGTCCCTGTCCCTCGATGTAATGCCCAGCGAGCGAGCCAAGGGAGCCGCGTCGCACTGACCCTGGGCACGGGTGGCACGCCCAGGCGGCCCCCAGCAGGCACGGCATGGGATGCTCGCCCAGCGTGCGGCAGCGGTGGGCGTGCCAGCCTGGCCGCAGGCGCCCATCGCCAGCCAGCCCTCCCGTCCCTGTCCCTCGACGTAGCGCCCAGCAAGCGATCTAGGGGTGCCACGTCGCACAGACTCTGGGCACGGGTAGCATGCCCAGGCAACCCCTAGCAGGCATGGCATTGGCTGCTCGCCCAGCGTGCAGCAGCGGTGGGCACGCCAGCCAGAACGCGGGCGCCCATCGCGAGCCAGCCCCCACGTCCCTGTCCCTTGACGTAGTGCCATGTGAGCGAGCCAGGGGGGCTGTGTCGCACGTACCCTGGGAATGGGTGGCATGCCCAGGCAGCCCCCAGTAGGCACAGAATGGGCTGCTCACCCAGCGTGCGGCAGCGGTGGGCGCGCCAGCCAGGCCGCTGGCGCCCATCGCGAGCCAGTCCCCTAATTCCTGCTCCTCGACTGACTGCCCAGCGTGTGAGCCAGGGGTGCCACGTTGCATGGACCCTGGGCACAGGTAGCATGCCCATGCAGTCCCCAGCAGGCACAGCATGAGCTGCTCGCCCAGCGTGCGGCAGCGGTGGGCGCACCAGCCAGGCCACAGGCGCCCATCGTGAGCCAGCCCCCACGTCCCTGTCCCTCTACGTAGTTCCCATCGAGCGGGCCAGGGGAGCCGTGTCGCACGGACCCTGGTCACGGTTGGCACTCCGAGGCAGCCCCAAGAAGGTGCCACATGGGCTGCTCACCCAGCGTGCGGCAGCGGTGGGCGAGCCAGCCAGGCCGCGGGCGCCCATCGCTAGCCAGCCCCCACTTCCCTGTCCCTTGACGTAGTGCCCAGCGAGCGAGCCAGGGGAGCCGCATCGCAAGGACCCTGGGACGGGTGGCATGCCCAGGCAGCCCCCAGCAGGCACGGCATGGGCTGCTCACCCAGCGTCCGGCAGCGGTGGGCGCGCCAGCCAGGCCGCGGGCGCCCATCGCGAGCCTGCCCCCACGTCCCTGTCCCTCGACGTCGTGCCAAATGATCGAGCCAGGGGAGTCATGTTGCACGGACCCTGGGCACGGGTGGCACGCCCAGGCAGCCCCCAGCAGGCATGGCATGGGCTGCTCGCCCAGCGTGCGGCAGCGGTGGGTGCATCAGTCAGGCCGCGGGTGCCCATTGCGAGCCAGCCCCCTCGTCCCTGCCCCTCGACTTACTGCCCAGCGTGCGAGCCAGGGGTGCCACGTCGCACGGACTCTAGGTACTGGTAGCACGCCCAGGCAACCCCTAGCAGGCACGGCATTGGCTGCTCACCCAGTGTGCAGCAGCGGTGGGCGCGCCAGCCAGGCCGCGGGCGCCCATCGCGAGCCAGACCCCACGTCCCTGTCCCTCGACGTAGTGCCCAGTGAGCGAGCCAGGGGCTGCGTCGCACGTACCCTGGGAACAGGTGGCACGCCCAGGCAGCCCCCAGCGGGAACGGCATGGGCTACTCACCCAGCGTGCGGCAGCGGTGGGCGTGCCAGCCAGGCCGCTGGCACCCATCGCTAGCCAGCCCCCATGTCCCTCCCGCTCGACTGACTGCCCAGCGTGCGAGCCAGGGGTGCCAAACCGCACGGACCCTGGGCAGGGGTGGCACGTCCAGTCAGCCCCCAGCAGGCACGACATGGGCTTCTCGCCCTGCGTGCGGCAGCGGTGGGCACGCCAGCCAGGCCGCGGGCAACCATCGCGAGCCAGCCCCCATGTCCCTGTCCCTCGACGTAGTGCCCAGTGAGCGAGCCAGGGGGCCTGCGTCACACGTACCCTGGGAACGGGTGGCATGCCCAGGCAGCCCCCAGCGGGCACGGCATGGGCTGCTCGCCCAGCGTGCGGCAGCAGTAGGCGCGCCAGCTAGGCCGCGGGCACCCATCACGAGCCAGCCCCCACGTCCCTCCCGCTCGACTGACTGCCCAGCGTGCGAGCCAGGGGTGCCACATCGCATGGACCCTGGGCACAGGTAGCACACCCAGGCAGCCCCCAGCAGGCACGGAATTGGCTGGTCGCCCAGCGTGCAGCAGCGGTGGGCGCGCCAGCCAGGCCGCGGGCGCCCATCGCGAGCTAGCCCCCACATCCCTGTCCCTCGACGTAGTGCCCAGCGTGTGAGCCAGGGGGCCTGCGTCGCATGGACCCTGGGAACAGGTGGCATGCCCAGGCAGCCCCCAGTAGGCATGGCATGGGCTGCTCGCCAAGCGGGAGGCAGCGGTTGGCGCGCCAGCCAGGCCACGGGCACCCATCGCCAGCCAGCCCACACGTCCCTTTCCCTCCATGTAGAGCCCAGCGTGCGAGCCAGTGGGGCCACATCGCACGGACCAGCCCCCAGCAGGCACGGAATTGGCTGGTCGCCCAGCGTGCCCCACATCCCTGTCCCTCGACGTAGTGCCCAGCGAGCGAGCCAGGGGGCCTGCGTCACACGGACCCTGGGAACAAGTGGCACGCCCAGGCAGCCCCCAGTAGGCACGGCATGGGCTGCTCGCCCAGTGGGAGGTAGCGGTTGGCAAGCCAGCCAGGCCACGGGCACCCATCGCCAGCCAGCCCACACGTCCCTTTCCCTCAATGTAGAGCCCAGCGTGCGAGCCAGGGGGGCCACGTCGCACAGACCCTGGGCACGGGTGGCACGCCCAAGCAGCCCCCAGCAGGCATGGAATTGGCTGGTCGCCCAGCGTGCAGCAGCGGTGGGCGCGCCAGCCAGGCAGCGGGCGCCCATCGCGAGCCAGCCCCCACATCCCTGTCCCTCGATGTAGTGCCCAGCGAGCGAGCAAGGGGAGTCACATTGCACGGACTCTTGGCACAGGTGGCACGCCCAGGCAGCCCCCAGCAGGCACGGCATGGTCTTCTCGCCCAGCGTGTGGCAGTGTGGGCGTGCCAGCCAGGCAGCGGTCGCCCATCGCGAGCCAGCCCCATCGTCCCTGCCCCTCGACTGACTGCCCAGCGTGCGAGCCAGGGGTGCCGCATGGCCTGGACCCTTGACACGGGTAGCATGCCCCGGCAGCCCCCAGCAGGCGCGGCATTGGCTGCTCGCCCAGCGTGCAGCAGCAGTGGGCGCGCCCGCCAGGCCGCGGGCGCCCATCGTGAGCCAGCCCCCACGTCCCTGTCCCTCGACGTAGTTCCCAGTGAGCGAGCCAGGGGGGCTGTGTCGCACGGACCCTGGGAACGGGTGGCATGCCCAGGCAGCCCCTAGCAGGCACGGCATGGGCTGCTCGCCCAGCGTGCCGCAGCGGTGGGATCGCCAGCCAGTCCGCGGGCACCAATCGCGAGCCAGCCCTCATGTCCCTGTCCCTCGACGTAGTGCCCAGCGAGCGAGCCAGGGGCGCCGCATGGCCTGGACCCTGGGCACGGGTGGCACGCCCAGGCTGCCCCCAGCAAGCACGGCATGGGCTGCTCGCCCAACGTGCAGCAGTGGTGGGCGCGCCAGCCACGCAGTGGGCGCCCATCGCGAGACAGCCCCCACGTCCCTGTCCCTCGACTAAGTGCCCAGCGAGTGAGCAAGGGGGGCCGCGTCGCACGGACCCTGGACACTGGTGGCATGGCCTGGAAGCCCCCAGCAGGCACGACATGGGCTGCTCGCCCAGCGTGCTGTAGCGGTGGGCGCGCCAGCCAGGCCGCGGGCACCATCGCGAGCCAGCCCCCTCGTCCCTGCCCCTCGACTGACTGCCCAAAGTGAGAGCCAGGGTTGCCGCCTCGCATGGACCCTGGGCATGGGTGGCACGCCGAGGCAGCCCGCAGCAGGCACGGCATGGGCTGCTCACCCAGCGCGCCGCAGCGGTGGGAGCGCCAGCCAGGCCGCGGCGACCTATTGCGAGCAAGCCCCCTCGTCCCTGCCCCTCGACTGACTGCCCAGCGTGCGAGCCAGGGGTGCCGCATCGCATTGACCCTGGACACTTGTGGCACGCCCAGGCAGCCCCGAGCAGGCATGGCATTGGTTTTTCGCCCAGTGTACGGCAGCGGTGGGCACGCCAGCAAGGCCTCGGGCGCCCATCGCGAGCCAGCCCCCACGTCCCTGTCCCTCGACCAAGTGCCCAACGAGCGAGCCAGGGGGGCCACGTCGCACGGACCCTGGGCACGGGTTGCATGCCCAGGCAGCCCCCAGCAGGCACGACATCGGCTGCTCGCCCAGCATGCAGCAACGGTAGCCAGCCCCCTCGTCCCTGCCCCTCGACTGACTGCCCAGCGTGCGAGCCAAGGGTGCCGTGTCGCACAGACCCTGGGCACGGGTGCCACGCCCAGGAGGCCCCCAGCAGGCCTGGCATGGGCTGCTCACCCAGTGTGCAGCAGCAGTGGGCACGCCAACCAGGCAGCCGGCAGCCATCGCTAGCCAGCCCCCACGTCCCTGTTCCTCAACTAAGTGCCCAGCGAGCGAGCCAGGGGTGCCGTGTCGCACGGACTGTGGGCACGAGTGGCACGCGAAGGCAGCCCCCAGCAGGCATGGCATGGGCTACTCGCCCAGCGTGCGGCAGCGGTGGGCGCGCCAGCCAGGCTGCGGGCGCCCATCGCGAGCCAGCCCCCACGTCCCTGTCCCTCGAAGTTTTGCCCAGCGTGCCAGCCAGGGGTGCCGCATCGCATGGACCCTGGGAACGAGTGGAACGCTCAGGCAGCCCCCAGCAGGCAAGGCATGGGCTGCTCGCCCAGCGTGCGGAAGCGGTGGGCGCGCCAGTCAGGCCGCGGGCACCCATCGCGAGCCAGCCCCCACGTCCCTGTCCCTCGACTAAGTGCCCAGCAAGCGAGCCAGGGGGGCCGGGTCGGACGGACCATGGGCACGGGTGGCACGCCCAGGCTGCCCCCAGCAGGCACGGCATGGGCTGCTCGCCGAGTGTGCGGCAGCGGTGGGCGCGCCAGCCAGGCCGCGGGCGCCCATCGCGAGCCAGCCCCCATGTCCCTGTCCCTCGACGTTGTGCCCAGCGCGCGAGCCAGGGGTGCCGCATCGCATGGACCCTGGGCACCAGTGGCATGCCCAGGCAGCCCTGAGCAGGAACGGCATGGGCTGCTCGCCCAGCGTGCGGAAGTGGTGGGCGCGCCAGTCAGGCCACGGGCGCCCTTCGCGAGCCAGCCCCCACGTCCCTGTCCCTCGACCAAGTGCCCAGCGAGCGAGCCAGGGGGGCCGGGTCGCACGGACCCTGGGCACGGGTGGCACGCCCAGGCTGCCCACAGCAGGCACGACATGGGCTGCTCGCCCAGCGTGCGGCAGCGGTGGGCGCGCCAGCCAGTCCGTAGGCGCCCATCGCGAGCCAGCCCCCTCGTCCCTGTCCCTCAACGTTGTGCCCAGTGAGTGAGCCAGGGGGGCAGCGTTGCACGGACCCTGGACACTGGTGGCACACCCAGGAAGCCCCTAGCAGGTGCGGCATGGGCTGTTCGCCCAGTGTGCGGCAGTTGTGGGCACGCAAGCCAGTCCGCGGGCGCCCATCGCGAGCCAGCCCCCACGTCCCTGTCCCTTGACCGACTTCCCAGCGAGCGAGCCAGGGGGGCCGCGTCGCACGGACCCTGGGCACGGGTTGCATGACCAGGCAACCCCCCGCAGGAACGGCATGGGCTGCTAGCCCAGCATGCGGCACCGATAGGTGCGCCAGCCAGGCCGCGGGCGCCCATCGCGAGCTAGCCCCCACGTCCCTGTCCCTCGACATAGTGCCCAGCGTGCGAGCCAGGGTTGACGCATCGCATGGACCCTTGGCACAGGTGGCACACCCAGGAAGCTCCCTCATCCCTGCCCCTTGACTGACTGCCCAGTGTGCGGGCCAGGGCTTCCGCATCGCACGGACCATGGGCAGGGGTGGCACTCCCGGGCAGACCCCAGCAGGCATGGCATGGGCTGATCGCCCAGCTTGCGGCAGCGGTGGGCGCGCCAGCCATGCCGCGGGAGCCCATTGTGAGCCAGCCCCCACGTCCGTGTCCGTCAACGTCGTGCCAAACGATCGAGCCAGGGGAGCCATGTCGCACGGACTCTGGGATGGGTGGCACGCCCAGGCAGCCCCCAGCAGGCACAGCATGGGCTGCTCGCCCAGCGTGCGGCAGCGGTGGGCGCGCCAGCCACGCCGCGGGCGCCCATTGTTAGCCAGCCCCCACGTCCGTGTCCCTCGACGTCGTGCCAAACGATCGAGCCAGGGGAGCCATGTTGCACGGACTCTGGGACAGGTGGCACGCCCAGGCAGCCCCCAGCAGGCACGGCATGGGATGCTCACCCAGTGTGCGGCAGCGGTGGGCGTGCCAGCCAGGCCGCGGGCGCCCATCGCGAGCCAGCCCCCACGTCCCTGTCCCTCGACGTCGTGCCAAACGATCGAGCCAGGGGAGCCATGTCGCATGGACCCTGGGCACGGGTGACACGCCCAGGAAGCCACCAGCAGGCATGGCATGGGCTGCTCACCCAGCGTGCGGCAGCGGTGGGCGCGTCAGTCAGGCTGCGGGTGCCCATCGCGAGCCCGCCCCCTCGTCCCTGCCCCTCGACTTACTGCCCAGCGTGCGAGCCAGGGGTGCCACGTCGGAAGGACTCTGGGTACGAGTAGCACGCCCAGGCAACCCCTAGCAGGCACGGCATTGGCTGCTCACCCAGCGTGCAGCAGCGGTGGGCGTGCCAGCCAGGCCGCGGGCGCCCATCGCGAGCCAGACCCCACGTCCCTGTCCCTCGACGTAGTGCCCAGTAAGCGAGCCAGGGGCTGCGTTGCACGTACCATTGGAACGGGTGGCACGCCCAGGCAGCCCCAAGCGGGCGCGGCATGGGCTGCTTGCCCAGCGTGAGGCAGCGGTGGGCGTGCCAGCCAGGCCGCTGGCACCCATCGCTAGCCAGCCCCCACGTCCCTCCCGCTCGACTGACTGCCCAGCGTGCGAGCCAGGGGTGCCAAACCGCACGGACCCTGGGCAGGGGTGGCACGTCCAGTCAGCACCCAGCAGGCACGGCATGGGCTTCTCGCCCTTCGTGCTGCAGCGGTGGGCATGCCAGCCAGGCCGCTGGCAACCATCGCGAGCCAGCCCCCATGTCCCTGTCCCTCGACGTAGTGCCCAGTGAGCGAGCCAGGGGGCCTGTGTCGCACGTACCCTGGGAATGGGTGGCACGCCCAGGCAACCCCCAGCGGGCACAGCATGGGCTGCTCGCCAAGCGTGCGGCAGCGGTGGGCGCGTCAGCTAGGCCGCGGGCACCCATCGCGAGCCAGCCCCCACGTCCCTCCCGCTCGACTGACTGCCCAGCGTGCGAGCCAGGGGTGCCACATCGCATGGACCCTGGGCACGGGTAGCACACCCAGGCAGCCCCCAGCAGGCATGGAAATGGCTGGTGGCCCAGCGTGCAGCAGTGGTGGGCAAGCCAGCCAGGCCGCGGGCGCCCATCGCGAGCCAGCCCCAACATCCCTGTCCCTCGACGTAGTGCCCAGCGAGCGAGCTAGGGGAGTCACATCGCACGGACTCTTGGCACAGGTGGCACGCCCAGGCAGCCCCCAGCAGGCATGGCATGGGCTTCACGCCCAGCGTGCGGCAGCGTGGGCGTGCCAGCCAGGCAGTGGTCGCCCATCGTGAGCCAGCCCCATTATCCCTGCCCCTCGACTGACTGCCCAGCGTGCGAGCCAGGGGTGCCGCATGGCCTGGACCCTGGGCACTGGTAGCACACCCAGGCAGCCCCCAGCAGGCACGGCATTGCCTGCTCGCCCAGCATGCAGCAGCGGTGGGCGCGCCTGCGAGGCCACGGGCGCCCATCGCGAGCCAGCCCCCACGTCCCTGTCCCTCGACGTAGTTCCCAGTGAGCAAGCCAGGGATGCCGCGTTGCATGGTCCCTGGGCATGGGTACCACGCCCAGGCAGTCCCCAGAAGGCACAGCATGGGCTGCTCACCCAGCGTGCGACGAAGGTGGGCGCGCCAGCCAGGCCGCGGGCGCCCATCGCGAGCCAGCCCCTACGTCCCTGTCCCTCGACGTAGTGCCCAGAGAGCGAGCCACGGGAGTCGCATCGCACGGACCCTGGGCACAGGTGGCACGCCCAGGCAGCCCCCAGCAGGCACGGCATGGGCTTCTCACCCAGCGTGCGGCAGCGTGGGCGCGGCAGCAAGGCCGCGGTCGCCCATCGCGAGCCAGCCCCCTCGTCCCTGCCCCTCCTGACTGCCCACGTGCGAGCCAGGGGTGCCGCATGGCCACCCTGGGCGGGTAGCATGCCCCGAGCAGCAGGCACGGTGCCGCCCAGCGTGCAGCAGCGGTGGGCGCGCCCGCCAGGCCGCAGGCGCCCATCGCGAGCCAGCACGTCCCTGTCCCTTGACTAAGTGCCCAGCGAGCGAGACAGGGGGGCCGGGTCGCACGGCCCACGGGTGGGCAGCGCAGGCACGGCATGGGCTGCTCGCCCAGCGTGCGGCAGTGGTGGGCGCGCCAGCCAGTCCGTAGGCGCCCATCGCGAGCCAGCCCCCACGTCCCTGTCCCTCGATGTTGTGCCCAGCGAGTGAGCCAGGGGGGCAGCGTTGCACGGACCCTGGACACTGGTGGCACGCCCAGGAAGCCCCTAGCAGGTGCGGCATGGGCTGTTCGCCCAGCGTGTGGCAGTTGTGGGCGCGCAAGCCAGGCCGCGGGCGCCGAGCCAGCGGCGCCCATCGCGAGCCAGCCCCCACGTCCCTGTCCCTTGCGGCACTAAGTGCCCAGCGAGCGAGACAGGGGGGCCGGGTCGCACGGACCCTGGGCACGGGGTGGCACGCCCAGGCTGCCCCCCGCAGGCACATGGCATGGGCTGCTCGCCCAGCGTGCGGCAGTGGTGGGCGTGCCAGCCAGTCCGTAGGCGCCCATCGCGAGCCAGCCCCCACGTCCCTGTCCCTCGACGTTGTGCCCAGCGAGTGAGCCAGGGGGGCAGCGTTGCACGGACCCTGGACACTGGTGGCACGCCCAGGAAGCCCCTAGCAGGTGCGGCATGGGCTGTTCGCCCAGCGTGCGGCAGTTGTGGGCGCGCAAGCCAGGCCGCGGGCGCCCATCGCGAGCCAGCCCCCACGTCCCTGTTCCTCGACCGACTTCCCAGCGAGCGAGCCAGGGGGCCGCGTCGCACCGACCCTGGGCACGGGTTGCACGCCCAGGCAACCCCCTGCAGGAACAGCATCGGCTGCTAGCCCAGCATGCGGCACCGATAGGCGCGCCAGCCAGGCCGCGGGCGCCCATCGTGAGCCAGCCCCCACGTCCCTGTCCCTCGACGTAGTGCCCAGCATGCGAGCCAGGGTTGACGCATCGCATGGACCCTTTGCACGGGTGGCACGCCCAGGAAGCTCCCTCATCCCTGCCCCTTGACTGACTGCCCAGTGTGCGAGCCAGAGGTACCGCGTCGCACGGACCATGGGCACGGGTGGCATGCCCGGGCAGACCCCAGCAGGCATGGCATGGGCTGATTGCCCAGCTTGCGGCAGCGGTGGGCGCGCCAGCCACGCCGCGGGCGCCCATCGCGAGCCAGCCCCCACGTCCCTGTCCCTCGACGATGTGCCCAGCGAGTGAGCCAGGGGGGCCGCGTCGCGCGGACCCTGGACACTAGTGGCATGCCAAGGCAGCCCCCAGCGGCACGGCATGGGCTGCTCGCCCAGCGTGCTGCAGCAGTGGGCGTGCCAGCAAGGCCATGGGCGCCAATCGCGAGCCAACCCCCACGTTCCTGTTCCTCGACGTAGTGGCCAGCGTGCGAGCCAGGGGTGCCGCATCGCATGGACCCTTGCCACGGGTGGCACGCCCAGGCAGCCCCCAGCAGGCATGGCATGGGCTGCTCGCCCAGCGTGTGGCAGCGGTGGGCGCGCAAGCCAGGCCGCGGGAGCCCTTCGCGAGCTAGGGCCCACATCCCTGTCCCTCGACCGACTGCCCAGAGAGTGAGCCGGGGGGTCCGCGTTGCACGGACCCTGGGCACGGGTGACACGCCCAGGCAACCCCCTGCAGGAACGGCATGGGCTGCTCACACAGCGTGCGGCACCGGTGGGCGCGCCAGCTAGGCCGCGGGCGCCCTTTGCGAGCCAGCCCCCATGTCCCTGTCCCTCGACTAAGTTCCAAGCAAGTGAGCCAGGGGGGCCATGTCACACGGACCCTGGGCATGGGTGTCACGCCCAGGCAGCCCCCAGCAGGCACGGCATGGGCTGCTCGCCCAGCGTGTGGCAGCGGTAGCCAGCCCCCTCGTCCCTGCCCCTCAACTGACTGCCCATTGTGCAAGCCAGGGGTGCCGCTTCGCACAGACCCTGGGCATGGGTGGCACGCCCAGGCAGCCCCCAGCAGGCATGGCATGGGCTGCTCACCCACCGTGCGGCAGCGGTGAACTCGCCAGCCAGGCCGTGGGCGCCCATCGCGAGCCAGCCTCTACGTCCCTGTCCCTAGACTAAGTGCCCAGCGAGCAAGCCAGGGGGGCCATGTCGCACGGACCCTGGGCATGGGTGGCATGCCCAGGCAGTCCCCAGAAGGCACGGCATGGGCTGCTCGTCCAGCGTGATGCAGCGGTAGCCAGCCCCCCTCGTCCTTGCCCCTCAACTGACTGCCCAGCGTGCGAGCCAGGGGTGCCGCGTTGCACGGACCATGGGCACGGGTGGCATGCCCAGGCAGACCCCAGCAGGCATGGCATGGGCTGCTCGCCCAGTTTGCGGCAACGGTGGGCGCGTCAGCCAGGCCGTGGGCACCCATCACGAACCAGCCCCCTCGTCCCTGCCCCTCGACTGACTGCCTAGTGTGCGAGCCAGGGTTGCCGCGTCGCGTGGACCCTGGGCACGGGTGGCACGCCCAGGCAGCCCCCAGTAGGCACGGCAAGCTGCTCGCCCAGCGTGCGGCAGCGGTGGGCGTGACAGCCAGGCTGCGGGTGCCCATCGCGAGCCAGCCCCCACGTCCTTGTCCCTCGACGTAGTGCGCAGCGAGCGAGCCAGTGGGGCCGCGTCATACGGACCCTGGGCCTTGTTGGCGCACCAAGGCAGCCCCCAGCAGGCACAGGATGGGCTGCTCGCCCAGTGTGCGGCAGCGGTGGGCTTGGGCAATCCAGCATGCATGGCATGGGCAGGGCGGCTTGCTGCCTTGCCCATCCAGCCGGTGGTGCGTGGCTGTGGCGGCCACCACTGCCGGCAGGCAGGCGGCCGGCGCCGTCAGCCGAAGAGTGTGGGACGCCCGATCAGTAGCCAACGAAGTGGGGAAAACGTGGGAAACAAAATCCACTAAATTGTGGGCAACGAAATGAGAAAAATTGTGGGATAATGAGCTGGGATGTGGCTACACAAGCTCGACGGTGTGGGCGGCGAAGCTAATGATGATGCATGCTACGTGAGGGCCAAATCGCTTGGGGGATTCCGAGCATGCGGAGTGCTTCATCGCAGGCCCTCGAGGCGGCGGACGTGGGGTTGGATCCCGACGATCAGGCTTGCCTACGCGGACTCGTTGCGCAGCGCGATCGGCGACACGATCATCGGCTGTTAGCAATGAGCAAGCCACACGGCCAGCCTGGGCAAGGCGTGACACCCCTGCTTCCAAGGCCTCATCGGTGGGAAAAACGTGG
>JAJFZO010000611.1:675000-695000 GCA_021397835.1 Moringa oleifera | reverse complement strand
GCCGCGGGCACCCATCGCGAGCCAGCCCCCACGTCCCTATCCCTTGACTAAGTGCCGAGCAAGCGAGCCAGGGGGGCCGCGTTGCACGGACCCTGGGCATGGGTGGCACGCCCAGGAAGCCCCCAGCAGCCACGGCATGGGCTGCTCGCCCATTGTGCGGCAGCGGTGGGCGCGTCAGCCAGGCCGCGGGAGCCCTTCGCGAGCCAGCCAGGCCGCAGGCGCCCTTCACGAGCCAGCCAGGCTGCAGGCGCCCTTCGCGAGCCAGCCCCCACGTCCCTGTCCCTCGACTAAGTGCCCAGCGAGTGAGACAGTGTGGCCGTGTCGCACGGACCCTGGGCACGGGTGGCACACCAAGGAAGCCCCCAGCAGGCACGGCATGGGCTGCTTGCCCAGCGCGCGGCAGCGGTGGACGCGCCAGCCAGGCTGCCGGCGCCCATCGCGGGCCAGCCCCCTCATCCCTGCCCCTCGACTGACTACCCAGCGTGCGAGCCAGGGGTGCCGCGTTGCATTGACCCTGGGCATGAGTGGCACGCCCAGGCAGCCCCAAGCAGGCACGGCATGGGCTGCTCGCCCATCGTGTAGCAGCGGTGGGCGCGCCAGCCAGGCCGCGGGCGCCCATCGCGAGCCAGCCCCCTCGTCCCTGCTCCTCGACTGACTGCTCAGCGTGTGAGCCAGGGGTGCCGCGTCGCACTGACCCTGGGCATGGGTGGCACTCCCAGGCAGCCCCCAGCAGGCACGGCTTGGGCTTCTCGCCCAGCGTGGGGCAGAGGTGGGCGTGCCAGCCAGGCCTCGGGCGCCCATCGCGAGCCAGCCCCCTCGTACCTGACCCTCGACTGACAGCCCAGCATGCGAGCCAGCCCCCACATCCCTGTCGCTCGACGTAGTGCCCAGCGAGCGAGCCAGAGGGGCCACGTCGCATGGACCCTGTGCACGGGTGGCACGCCCAGGCAGCCCCCAGCAGGCACGGCATGGGCTGCTACCCGGCGAGCGGCAGAGGTGGGCGCACCAGCCAGGCTGCAGGCGCCCATCGCGAGCCAGCCCCCACGTCCCTGTCCCTTGACTAAGTGCCCAACGAGCGAGCCAGGGGGGCCGGGTCACTCGGACCCTGGGCACGAGTTGCACGCCCAGGAAACCCCAGCAGGAACGGCATGGGCTGCTCACCCTGAGTGCGGCAGCGGTGGTTGCACCAGCCAGGCCGCAGGCACCCATCGCGAGCCAGCCCCCACATCCCTGTCCCTTGACTAAGTGCCGAGCAAGCTAGCCAGGGGGGCCACGTCGAACGGACCCTGGGCACGGGTGGCACGCCCAGGAAGCCCCCAGCAGCCACGGCATGGGCTGCTCACTCATTGTGCGGCAGCGGTGGGCGCGCCAGCCAGGCCGCGGGCGCCCTTCGCGAGCCAGCCCCCACGTCCCTGTCCCTCGACTAAGTGCCCAGCGAGTGAGACAGTGTGGCCATGTTGCACGGACCCTTGGCACGGGTGGCACACCCAGGAAGCCCCCAGCAGGCACGGCATGGGCTGCTTGCCCAGCGCGCGGCAGCGGTGGACGCGCCAGACAGGCTGCGGGCGCCCATCGCGGGCCAGCCCCCTCGTCCCTGCCCCTTGACTGACTGCCCAGCGTGCGAGCCAGGGGTGCCGCGTCGCACTGACCCTGGGCACGGGTGGCACACCCAGGCAGCCCCAAGCAGGCACGGCATGGGCTGCTCGCCCATCGTGCAGCAGCGGTGGGCGCGCCAGCCAGGCCGCAGGCGCCCATCGCGAGCCAGCCCCCTCGTCCCTGACCCTCGACTGACAGCCCAGCATGCGAGCCAGGGGTGCTGCATCCCACAGACCCATGGGCACGGGTGGCATGCCCAGGCAGCCTCCAGCAGGCTCGGCATGGGCTGGTCGCCCAGCTTGTGACAGCGGTGGGAGCGCCAGCCAGGCCGCGGGCGCCCATCGTGAGCCAGCCCCCTCGTCCCTGTCCCTCAACTGACAGCCCAGCGTGCGAGCCAGGGGTGCCGCATCGCACGGACCCTGGGCATGGGTGGCACGCCCAGGCAGCCCCCAGCAGGCTCGGCATGGGCTGCTCGCCCAGCGTGCGGCAGCGGTGGGCGCGCCAGCTAGGCCGCGGGCGCCAACCGCAAGCCAGCACCCACGTCCCTGTCCCTTGACTAAGTGCCAAGCGAGCAAGCCTGGGGGGCCGTGTCGCACGCACCCTGGGCACGGGTGGCACGCCCAGGCGGCCCCCAGCAGGCACGGCATGGGCTGCTCGCCCTGCGTGCGGCAGCGGTGGGCGCGCCAGCCAGGCTGCGGGCGCCCATCGCGAGCCAGTCCCCTCGTCCCTGTCCCTCGACTGACAGCCCAGCATGCGAGCCACGGGTGCCACATCGCATGGACCCTGGGCACGGGTGGCACGCCCAGGCAGCCCCCAGCAGGCACGGCATGGGCTGCTCGCCCATCGTGCAGCAGCGGTGGGCGCGCCAGCCAGGCCGCGGGCGCCCATCGCGAGCCAGCCCCCACGTCCCTCTCCCTCGACTAAGTGCCCAGCGAGTGAGACAGTGGGGCCGTGTCGAACGGACTCTGGGCACGGGTGGCACACCCAGGAGGCACGGCATGGGCTGCTCGCCCAGCGTGCGGCAGCGGTGGACGCGCCAGCCAGGCTTCGGGCGCCCATCGCGAGCCAGCCCCCTCATCTCTGCCCCTCGACTGACTGCCCAGCGTGCAAGCCAGGGGTGGCACAGCAGTCGCAAGCAGGCACTGCACCAGCCTTGCCGGGGATGCCCCACGCGAGCCAGCCGCGAGCACGCTGTGAGGCTCAGCACATGCTGTGGGCGTTGATTTCATGGGCAAGCTGGCCTTGGCCGTGGCCCCTGGCTCTGGTGGACCCTGAGGGCTGCCATGGGGTTGCTGGAGGTGCACTGGACAGGGCAGCCAGCATGCACCATGGGCCAGGCAGAGGCACAGCTGCCCCAGCCTGCTGGCCGTAATGCCCAGTTGCGAAGTTGTTCTGAATTTACCATCTTTTCATCATGGAATTGGTCCCCAAATGACTCAAATAATTCGTGTAATTCATGAGGAGTCTGTCCCTGAAGTTCGGGATAATTTCAATTCACGGGCTATTTTTGATGATTTTTTCAATTTTTGGCTGTAGAAAATTCATTAAAAAAAATTTGTGCCCAGAAAATTCTGAAATTTTTTCTAGTAGTAGATATGATTATTCTCCATTTATGTACAAAATTTCAGCTCAAAATTCCAAGTAAATAATTTTTTAGACCCATTATGACGGCTCAGACATATTACTGTTTCCTCTTGCCGGGAGTGAAATTTCATTTAAGACTCTTTAGGGGGGAGGTGGTCGCCGAGCTTGCTGGGTGCCAACAGGCCATGCGTGCCTCCCCCCCTGCCCATCCCACGTGGGCAGGTCCTGGGCTTGGGCATCCCAGCGCGCATGGCATGAGCAGGGCGGCTTGCTGCCTTGCCCATCCAGCCGGTGGTGCGTGGCTGTGGCGGCCACCACCGCCGGCAGGCAGGCGGCCGGCGACGTCGGCCGAAGAGTGTGGGACGCCCGATCAGTAGCCAACAGAGTGGGGAAAACGTGGGAAATGAAATCCGCTAAATTGTGGGCATCGAAATGAGAAAAATCGTGGGATAATGAGCTGGGATGTGGCTACATAAGCTCGATGGTGTGGGCGGCGAAGCTAACGATGATGCATGCTACGCGAGGGCCAAATCGCTGGGGGGATTTCGAGCATTCAGAGTGCTTCGTCGCAGGCCCTCGAGGCGGCGGATGCGGGGCTGGATCCCAACGCCCAGGCTTGCCTAGGCGGACTCGTTGCGCAACGCGATCGACGACACGATCATCGGCCGTTAGCAATGAGTGAGCCACACGGCCAGCCTGGGCAAGGCGTGACACCCCTGGTGCCAAGGCCTCATCGGTGGGAAAGATGTGGGCAACGAAATGAGAAAAATCATGGGATAATGAGCTGGGATGTGGCTACACAAGCTCGACGGTGTTGGCGGCAAAGCTAACGATGATGCATGCTACGCGAGGGCCAAATCGCTGGGGGGATTTTGAACATGCGGAGTGCTTCATTGCAGACCTTTGAGGTAATGGATGCGGGCTGGATCCCGACGCCCAGGCTTGCCTAGGCGGACTCATTGCGCAGTGCGATCGACGACACGATCGTCAGCCGTTAGCAATGAGCGAGCCATACGGCCAGCTTGGGCAAGGCATGACACCCCTGCTGCCAAGGCCTCATCGGTGGGAAAAATGTGGGCAACGAAGCGAGAATAATCATGGGATAATGAGCTGGGATGTGGCTAGACAAGCTCAATGGTGTGGGCGGCGAAGCTAACGATGATGCATACTATGTGAGGGCCAAATCATTGGGGGGATTTCAAGCATGCGGAGTGCTTCGTTGCAGGCCCTCGAGACGGCGGACGCGGGGTTGGATCTCAACGCTCAGGCTTGCCTAGAAGCGGACTTGTTGCGCAGCGCGATCGATGACACGATCGTCGACCGTTAGCAATGAGCGAGCCACACGGCTAGCCTGGGTACATTGTGACACCCCTGCTGCCAAGGCCTCATCGGTGGTCCCTTGCAATTGAAGAATCGTCCCTTGCTATTGAAACAATTTCGCGCTTAGCGGCTTGGGTGCGGCGGCATACGATGACCTGCATGATCGATGGGCCTTTTGCTCGTCGGCTTGCAGCTCGTTTGGTGCTGTTTCTGCCCATTTGTACGTGCGGTGTGTGAGTGGTGATCTAGTCGTGGGCATTGGCAGGCTCGATGCTCTCGCATTGAACTGTCAACTAGCATGTTGCTTCAAGCTCGACCCCGAGCCATACATTGGCGTTTCGTTGGTGACATCGGGACCCTATGTCACGTGCCTTCACAAATGGAATTTGATGATTCGAGTCGGTTGTCTTTGCACCATGTCCCTCGTGGGCATGGGTGGAAACCTAAGCCGAGCCTCATGCTCCAAGCGTGGCTTGCTTTGGCATGCGGCTGCTTTGGCACACAAGAGATCGATTGTCCCCTCAGGTGCAAAAAGTATTGCGACAGGAGTGGCCTCGGCCTCTGCCTATCCAAGCGAAAGCATTTGTCCCACGTCCCATCAATTTTGAATGACGACTGTGACAGCTTTGGCCTTAGCGAGCCTTGCGGCACGTTTCGGTCTTAGTTGGCGCGGCGTCTCGAAGGATGCTACCTGGTTGATCCTGCCAGTAGTCATATGCTTGTCTCAAAGATTAAGCCATGCATGTGTAAGTATGATCTCGGTGCGTGGCTGGCGGTCGTGTCGTCCCTAAACGATGTCTAAAATGACTCTCAGCAACGGATATCTCAGCTCTCGCATCGATGAAGAACGTAGTGAAATGCGATACTTGGTGTGAATTGCAGAATCCCGTGAACCATCGAGTTTTTGAACACAAGTTGCGCCTGAAGCCATCAGGCCGAGGGCACGTCTGGCTGGGTATCAAGCACCGTCGCCCTCGACCCCCCCGCATCCCTTCGGGGAGGGGAGGGACCATCGCGGGGCAGATGTTGGCCTCCTGTGCACCTCTGGCTCGCAGTTGGCCTAAAAAAGAGTCTCGAGCGATGCCGCATCACGGCTTGGCGGTGGTAGAGAAAGCCTTGTGCTCCCTTGTGCACGCGTCGCTCACTCGCGGCTCATGGACCCAATGATCAATCGATCGAGATGCGACCCTAGGTCAGGTGGGACCACCCGCTGAGTTTAAACATATCAATAAGCGGAGGAAAAGAAACTAACAAGGATTCCCCTAGTAACGGCGAGCGAACCAGGAAAAGCCCAGCTTGAAAATTGAGCGCCCTCGGCGCCCGAATTATAGTCTGGAGAAGCGTCCTCAGTGACGGACCGGAGCCCAAGTCCCCTGGAAAGGGGCACTGGAGAGAGTGAGAGCCCCGTTTCGCCTGGACCCTGTCGCACCACGAGGAGCTGTCGATGAGTCGGGTTGTTTGGGAATGCAGCCCCAATAGGGCGGTAAATGTGGAACAAAAGGGTAAAAGCTCGTTTGATTCTGATTTCCAGTACGTATACGAACCGTGAAAGTGTGGCCTATCGATCCTTTAGACCTTTGAAATTTGATGCTAGAGGTGTCAGAAAAGTTACCACAGGGATAACTGGCTTGTGGCAGCCAAGCGTTCATAGCGACGTTGCTTTTTGGTCCTTCGATGTCGGCAGTTCCTATCATTGTGAAGCAGAATTCACCAAGTGTTGGATTGTTCGCCCACCAATAGGGAACGTGGGCTGGGTTTAGATCGTCATGAGACAGGTTAGTTTTACCCTACTGATGCCCACGTCGCGATAGTAATTCAACCTAGTACGAGAGGAACCGTTGATTCGCACAATTGATCTTCGCGCTTGGTTGAAAAGCCAGTGGCGCGAAGCTATTGTGCGCTGTATTATGACTGAACACCTCTAAGTTAGAATCTAGGCTAGAAGGGATGCATGCACCCGTCGCCCGATTGCCGACCTGCAGTAGGGGCCTCCAGGCCCCAAAAGGCACATGTCGTTGGCCAAGCTCGCGTAGCGGAGGAGCCTCGCGGGCTGCCTTGAAGTGTGATTCCCACCGAGCGATATGTAGAATCATTTGCAGACGACTTAAATACGCGACCGGGTATTGTAAGTGGCAGAGTGGCCTTGCTGCCATGATCCACTGAGATTCAGCCCTTTGTCGCTTCGATTCGTCCCTCCCCCCCCCCCCCCTCCTGAACCCCCACAACAATTGTCCCTCTCTTTTCGAAAATTGATGCCACGAGGTCAGAAACGGTCCCTCAAGATAATGGCCTGGAAAAAGAAGCAAGTCCTTTGGGCTTGTAGAGAATGAGAAACACAAGAGAAAAACACTTGGAAACATATCGGGAAGCATTGGAGAACCAAGTGTTACTGCAATAAAAAATACATATATCTAACAGAAACTTGTCCCTCGATGCTGTCCCTCAGTAAAGTACTGCCCAGTGAGCGAGCCAGGGGAGCTGCATCACATGGACCCTGGGCACGGGAGGCATGCCCCAGCAGCCCCACAGCAGGCACGGCATGGGCCAAGTGCCCAGCGTGCGGCAGCGGTGGGTGCGCCAGCCAGGCCACAGGCGCCCATCGCGAGCCAGCCCCCTCGTCCCTGTCCCTCGACTTAGTGCACAGCGAGCGAGCCAGGGGAGCCGCGTCGCACGGACCCTGGGCACAGAAGGCATGCCCAGGCAGGCCCCAGCAGGCATGGCATGGGCCAAGAGCCTAGCGTGCGGCAGAGGTAGGCGCTCCAGCGAGGCCACAGGCGCCAATCACAAGCCAGCCCCCTCGTCCCTGTCCCTCGACTAAGTGCCCAGCGAACGAGCCAGGGGAGCCGCGTCGCACAAACCTTGGGCATGGGATGAATGCCCAGGCAGCTCCCAGCAGGCACGGCATGGGCCAAGTGCCCAGAGTACGGCAAAGGTGGGCGCGCCAGCGAGGCCACGGGCGCCCATCACAAGCCAGCCCCCTCGTCCCTGTCCCTCGACTTAGTGCCCAGCAAGCAAGACAGGGGGGCCGCGTCGCATCAACTTGGGGCATGAGACGCATGCCCAGGCAGCCCCCAGCAGGAACAGCATGGGCCAAGTGCCCAGCGTGCGGCAGAGGAGGGCGCGCCAGCCAGGCCACAGGCGCCCATCGAGAGCCAGCGCCCTCGTCCCTGTCCCTCGACTAAGTGCCCAACGAGCGAGCCAGGTGAGCCGCATCGCATGGACCCTGGGCAGCGGTGGCCCACCCAGGCAGCCCCCAGCAGGGACGGCATGGGCTGCTCACCCAGCATGCGCCGGCGGTGGGAGCGCTAGCCAGGCCGCGGGCGCCCATCCCGAGCCAGCCCCCACGTCCCTGTCCCTCGACTAAGTTCTCAGCGAGCGAGCCAGGGGGGCCGCGTTGCACAGACCCTGGGCACGGGTGGCACGCCCAGGCAGGCCCATGCAGGCACAGCATGGGCTGCTCGCCCAGCATGCGGCAGCTATGGGCGCACCAGCCAGGCCGCTGGCGCCCATCGCGAGCCAGCCCCCATGTCCAAGCCCCTCGACTGACTACTCAGCGTTCGAGCAAGGGGTGCCACGTCGCATGGACCCTGGGCACGGGTAGCATGCCCAGGCAGCCCCAAGTAGCCAAGGCATGGGCTGCTTGCCCAGCGTGCGGCAGCGGTGGGTGCGCCAGCCAGGCCGCGGGCGCCCATCGCGAGCCAGCCCCCACGTCCCTGTCCCTCGACTATGTGCTCAGCGAGTGAACCAGGGGGGCCGCGTCGCATGGACCTTGGGCACTGATGGCACGCCCAGGCAGCCCCCAGCAGGCACGGCATGGGCTGGTCGCCCAGCGTGCGGCAGCGGTGGACACGCCTGCCAGGCCACGGGCGCCCTTCGTGAGCCAGCCCCCACGTCCCTGTCCCTCGACTAAGTGCTCAGCGAGTGAACCAGGGGGGCCGTGTCGCATGGACCCTGGGCACTGATGGCACGCCCAGGCAGCCCCCAGCAGGCACGGCATGGGCTTGTCGCCCAGCGTGCGGCAGCGGTTGACACGCCAGCCAGGCCGCGTGCGCCCTTCAGGAGCCAGCCCCCACGTCTCTGTCCCTCGACGTAGTGCCCAGCGAGCGAGCCAAGGGGCCTGCGTCGCACAGACCCTGGGCACGAGTGGCACACCCAGGCAGCCCCCAGCAGGCACAGCATGGGCTGGTCGCCCAATGTGTGGCACCGGTGGGCGCGCCAGCCAGGCCGCGGGCGCCCATCTCGAGCCGGCCCCCACGTCCCAGCCCCTCGACTGACTGCCCAGTGTGAGAGCCAGGGGGGCCGCGTCGCATGGATTCTGAGCACGAGATGCATGCCCCAGCAGCCCCCCAGCTGGCATGGCATGGGCCAAGTGCCCTGCGTGCGGCAGCGGTGGGTGCGCCAGCAAGGCCACGGGCGCCCATCATGAGCCAGCCCGCTCGTCACTGTCCCTCGACTAAATGCCCAGCGAGCAATCCAAGGGGGCCACGTCGCATGGACCGTGGGCACAGGTGGCACGCCCAGGGACCCCCCAGCATGTACAGCATGGGCTGCTCGCCCAGCGTGTGGCAGCGGTGGGTGAGCCAGCCAGGCCGCGGGCGCCCATCGCGAGCCAGCCCCCTCGTCCCTGCCCCTCGACTGACTGCCCAGTGTGCGAGCAAGGGGTGCCATGTCACACAGACCCTGGGCACGGGTGGCCCACCCAGGCAGCCCCCAGCAGGCACGGCATGGGCTGCTCGCCCAATGTGCGGCAGCAGTGGGCGCGCCAGCCAGGCCGCGGGCGCCCATCGCTAGCCGGCCCCCACGTCCCTGCCTTTCGACTGACTGCCCAGCGTGAGAGCCAGGGGGGCCGCGTCGCACGGATCCTGGGCTCGAGATGCATGCCTCAGCAGCCCCCCAGCTGGCACGGCATGGGCCAAGTGCCCAGCGTGCGGCAGCGGTGGGCGCGCCAGCCAGGCCGCAGGCGCCCATCGCGAGCCAGCCCGCTCGTCCCTGTCCCTCGACTTAGTGCCCAGCAAGCGAGCCATGGGAGCCGTGTCTGATGGACCCTGGGCATGGGAGGCATGCCCCGGCAGCCGCCAGCAGGCACGGCATGGGCTGGTCGCCCAGCGTGCGGCAGCGGTGGACACGCCTGCCAGGCCACGGGCGCCCTTCGTGAGCCAGCCCCCACGTCCCTGTCCCTCGACTAAGTGCTCAGCGAGTGAACCAGGGGGGCCGTGTCGCATGGACCCTGGGCACTGATGGCACGCCCAGGCAGCCCCCAGCAGGCACGGCATGGGCTTGTCGCCCAGCGTGCGGCAGCGGCTGACACGCCAGCCAGGCCGCGTGCGCCCTTCAGGAGCCAGCCCCCACGTCTCTGTCCCTCGACGTAGTGCCCAGCGAGCGAGCCAAGGGGCCTGCGTCGCACAGACCCTGGGCACGAGTGGCACACCCAGGCAGCCCCCAGCAGGCACAGCATGGGCTGGTCGCCCAATGTGTGGCACCGGTGGGCGCGCCAGCCAGGCCGCGGGCGCCCATCTCGAGCCGGCCCCCACGTCCCAGCCCCTCGACTGACTGCCCATGTGAGAGCCAGGGGGGCCGCGTCGCATGGATTCTGAGCACGAGATGCATGCCCCAGCAGCCCCCCAGCTGGCATGGCATGGGCCAAGTGCCCTGCGTGCGGCAGCGGTGGGTGCGCCAGCAAGGCCACGGGCGCCCATCATGAGCCAGCCCGCTCGTCACTGTCCCTCGACTAAATGCCCAGCGAGCAATCCAAGGGGGCCACGTCGCATGGACCGTGGGCACAGGTGGCACGCCCAGGGACCCCCCAGCATGTACAGCATGGGCTGCTCGCCCAGCGTGTGGCAGCGGTGGGTGCGCCAGCCAGGCCGCGGGCGCCCATCGCGAGCCAGCCCCCTCGTCCCTGCCCCTCGACTGACTGCCCAGTGTGCGAGCAAGGGGTGCCATGTCACACAGACCCTGGGCACGGGTGGCCCACCCAGGCAGCCCCCAGCAGGCACGGCATGGGCTGCTCGCCCAATGTGCGGCAGCAGTGGGCGCGCCAGCCAGGCCGCGGGCGCCCATCGCTAGCCGGCCCCCACGTCCCTGCCTTTCGACTGACTGCCCAGCGTGAGAGCCAGGGGGGCCGCGTCGCACGGATCCTGGGCTCGAGATGCATGCCTCAGCAGCCCCCCAGCTGGCACGGCATGGGCCAAGTGCCCAGCGTGCGGCAGCGGTGGGCGCGCCAGCCAGGCCGCAGGCGCCCATCGCGAGCCAGCCCGCTCGTCCCTGTCCCTCGACTTAGTGCCCAGCAAGCGAGCCATGGGAGCCGTGTCTGATGGACCCTGGGCATGGGAGGCATGCCCCGGCAGCCGCCAGCAGGCACGGCATGGGCTGGTCGCCCAGCGTGCGGCAGCGGTGGACACGCCTGCCAGGCCACGGGCGCCCTTCGTGAGCCAGCCCCCACGTCCCTGTCCCTCGACTAAGTGCTCAGCGAGTGAACCAGGGGGGCCGTGTCGCATGGACCCTGGGCACTGATGGCACGCCCAGGCAGCCCCCAGCAGGCACGGCATGGGCTTGTCGCCCAGCGTGCGGCAGCGGCTGACACGCCAGCCAGGCCGCGTGCGCCCTTCAGGAGCCAGCCCCCACGTCTCTGTCCCTCGACGTAGTGCCCAGCGAGCGAGCCAAGGGGCCTGCGTCGCACAGACCCTGGGCACGAGTGGCACACCCAGGCAGCCCCCAGCAGGCACAGCATGGGCTGGTCGCCCAATGTGTGGCACCGGTGGGCGCGCCAGCCAGGCCGCGGGCGCCCATCTCGAGCCGGCCCCCACGTCCCAGCCCCTCGACTGACTGCCCAGTGTGAGAGCCAGGGGGGCCGCGTCGCATGGATTCTGAGCACGAGATGCATGCCCCAGCAGCCCCCCAGCTGGCATGGCATGGGCCAAGTGCCCTGCGTGCGGCAGCGGTGGGTGCGCCAGCAAGGCCACGGGCGCCCATCATGAGCCAGCCCGCTCGTCACTGTCCCTCGACTAAATGCCCAGCGAGCAATCCAAGGGGGCCACGTCGCATGGACCGTGGGCACAGGTGGCACGCCCAGGGACCCCCCAGCATGTACAGCATGGGCTGCTCGCCCAGCGTGTGGCAGCGGTGGGTGAGCCAGCCAGGCCGCGGGCGCCCATCGCGAGCCAGCCCCCTCGTCCCTGCCCCTCGACTGACTGCCCAGTGTGCGAGCAAGGGGTGCCATGTCACACAGACCCTGGGCATGGGTGGCCCACCCAGGCAGCCCCCAGCAGGCACGGCATGGGCTGCTCGCCCAATGTGCGGCAGCAGTGGGCGCGCCAGCCAGGCCGCGGGCGCCAATCGCTAGCCGGCCCCCACGTCCCTGCCGCTCGACTGACTGCCCAGCGTGAGAGCCAGGGGGGCCGCGTCGCACGGATCCTGGGCTCGAGATGCATGCCTCAGCAGCCCCCCAGCTGGCACGGCATGGGCCAAGTGCCCAGCGTGCGGCAGCGGTGGGCGCGCCAGCCAGGCCGCAGGCGCCCATCGCGAGCCAGCCCGCTCGTCCCTGTCCCTCGACTTAGTGCCCAGCAAGCGAGCCATGGGAGCCGTGTCTGATGGACCCTGGGCATGGGAGGCATGCCCCGGCAGCCGCCAGCAGGCACGGCATGAGCCAAGTGCCCAGCGTGCGGTAGATGTGGGCGCGCCAGCCAGGCCACGGGCGCCCATCACGAGCAAGCCCCCTCATCCTTGTCCCTCGACTAAGTGCCCAGCAAATGAGCCAGGGGAGCCGCGTCGCATGGACCCTCGGCACGGGAGGCATGCCCAGGCAGCCCCCAGCAGGCACGGCATGGGCTGCTCGCCCAGTGTGCGGCATCGGTGGGCGCGCCAGCCAGGCCGCGGGCTCCCATCGAGAGCCAGCCCCCACATCCCTGCCCCTCGACTGACTGCCCAGCATGCGAGCCAGGGGGGCCGCGTCGCATGGACCCTGGGCATGGTCAGCACGCCCAGGCAGCCTCCAGCAGGCACGGCATGGGCTGCTCGCCCAGTGTGCGGCAACGGTGGGCGGCCCAGCCAGGCCGCGGGCTCCCATCGTGAGCTAGCCCCAACATCCCTGCCCCTCGACTGACTGCCCAGTATGTGAGCCATGGGGCCGTGTCGCAAGGACCCTGGGCACGGAAGGCATACCCCAGCAGCCCCCCAGCTGGCACGGCATGGGCTGTTCGCCCAGCGTGCGGCTGCGGTGGGTGCGCCAGCCAGGCCGCGGGTGCCCATCGCGAGCAAGCCCCCTTGTCCCTGTCCCTCGACGTAGTGTCCAGTGTGCGAGCCATGGGTGCCGCGTCGCATGGACACTGGTTACGGCTGGCACGCTCAGGCAGCCCCAAGCAGGCACGGCATGTGCAGCTCGCCCAGTGTGCGGCAATGGTGGGCATGCCAGCCAGGCCGTGGGCGCCCTTCGCGAGCCAGCCCCCTCGTCCCTGCCGCACGACTCACTGCCCAGCGAGCGAGCAGTGGGGCCCGCATCGCACGGACCCTGGGCATGGGTGGCATGCCCAGGCAGCCCCCAGCAGGCACGGCATGGGCTGATCGCCCAGCGTGCGGCAGCTGTGGGCGCGCCAGCCAGGCCATGGGCGCCCATCGCCAGCAAGCTCCCTCGTCCCTGTCCCTCGACTGACTGCCCAGCGTGCGAGCAAGGGGTGCCACGTCGCACTGACCCTGGGCACGGGTGGCACACCCAGGTGGCCCACAGCAGGCACGGCATGGGCTGCTCAGCCAGCGTGCGGCAGCGGTGGGCGCGCTAGCCAGGCCGCGGGCTCCCATCGCGAGCAAGCCCCCACATCCGTGCCCCTCGACTGACTGCCCAGCGTCTGAGCCAGCCGCGTGACACGGACCCTGGGCACGGGAGGCATGCCCCTGCAGCCCCCCAGCTGGCACGGCATGGGCCAAGTGCCCAGCGTGCGGCTGCGGTGGGTGCACCAGCCAGGCCACGGTCGCCCATCGCGAGCCGACCCCTCCTCACTGCCCCTCGACTGACTGTCCAGCGTGCGAGCAAGGGGTTCCACGTCGCATGGACCCTGCGCACGGGTTGCCCACCCAGGCCGAGGGCACCCAATGCGAGCCAGCACCCTCGTCCCTGCCGCTCGACAGACTGCCCAGCGTGCGAGCCAGGCCGGCCGTGTCGCACGGACCCTGGTTATGGCTGGCACGCCCAGGCAGCCCCCAGCAGGCACGGCATGGGCTGCTTGCCCAGCGTGCGGCAGCTGTGGGCGCGCCAGCCAAGTCGCGGGCGCCCATCTCCAACCAGCCCCCTCGTCCCTGCCCCTCGACTGACTGCCCATCCTGCGAGACAGGGGTGCCGCGTTGCACAGACCCTAGGCACGGGTGGCACGCCCAACCAGCCCCCAGCAGGCACGGCATGGGCTGCTCGCCCGGCGTGCGGCAGCGGTGGGCACGCCAGCCAGGCTGCGGGCTCCCATCGCGAGCCAGCCCCCACATCCCTGCCCCTCGACTGACTGCCCAGCGTGCGAGACATGGGTGCCACGTCGCACGGACCATGGGCACGGGAGGCGTGCCCCAGCAGCCCCCGAGCTGGCACGGCATGGGCCAAGTGCCTAGCGTGCGGCAGCGGTGGGTGCGCCAGCCAGGCCACGGGCGTCCATCGTGAGCCAGCCCCTCATCCCTGCCCCTCGACTGACTGTCCAGCGTGCGAGCAAGGGGTGCCGCGTCACACGGACCCTGGGCACGGGAGGCCCACCCAGGTAGCCCCCAGCAGGCATGGCATGGGCTGCTCACCCAGCATGCGGCAGCGGTGGGCGCGCCAGCCAAGCTGCGGTCGCACATCGAGTGCCAGCCCCCTCGTCCCTGCCGCACGTCTGGCTGCCCAGCGTGCGAGCCAGGGCTGCCATGTCGCACGGACCCTGGTTACGCTGGCACACCCAGGCAGCCCACAGCAGGCACGGCATGGGCTGCTCGCCCAGCATGCGGCAGCTGTGGGCGCGCCAGCCAGGTCGCGGGCGCCCATCGCGAGCCAGCTCCCTCGGCCCTGCCCCTCGACTGACTGCCCAGCGTGCGGGCCAGGGATGCCGCGTTGCACAGACTCTGGGCATGGGTGGCATGCCCAGGCAGCCCCCAGCAGGCACGGCATGGGCTGCTCGCCCAGCGTGTGGCAGCCGAGGGCGCGCCAGCCAGGCCGCGGGCTCCCATCGCGAGCCAGCCCACACGACCCTGTCCCTCGACGTAGTGCCCAGCGAGTGAGCCAGGGGTGCCACGTCGCACGGACCCTGGGCACAGGTGGCACGCCCAGGCAGCCCCGAGCAGGCACGGCATGGGCTGCTCACCCAGCGTGCGGCAGCAGGGGGCACGCCAGCCAGGCTGTGGGCGCCCATCGAGAGCCAGCCCCCGCGTCCCTGTCCCTCGACATAGTCCCCAGCGAGTGAGCCAGGGGGGCCGCGTCGCACAGACCCAGGGCACAAGTGGCATGCCCAAGCAGCCCCAAGCAGGCACGGCATGGGCTGCTCGGCCAGCGTGCAGAAGCGGTGGGTGCGCCAGCCAGGCCGCGGACGCCCATTGCGAGCCAGCCCCCTTGTCCCTGCCCCTCGACTGACTGCCCAGCTTGCGAGCCAGGGGTGCCGCGTTGCACGGAGCCTGGGCACGGGTGGCACTCCCAGGCAGCCCCCAGCAGGCACGTCATGGGCTGCTCACCCAGCGTGAGGCAGCGGTGGGCGCGCCAGCCAAGCTGCGGTCGCACATCGCGTGCCAGCCCCCTCGTCCTTGCCGCACGTCTGGCTGCCCAGCGTGCGAGCCAGGGGTGCCATGTCGCATTGACCCTGGTTACGCTGGCACACCCAGGCAGCCCACAGCAGGCACGGCATGGGCTGCTCGACCAGCGTGCGGCAGCTGTGGGCGCGCCAGCCAGGTCGCGGGCGCCCATCGCGAGCCAGCTCCCTCGGCCCTGCCCCTCGACTGACTGCCCAGCGTGCGGGCCAGGGATGCCGCGTTGCACAGACTCTGGGCATGGGTGGCATGCCCAGGCAGCCCCCAGCAGGCACGGCATGGGCTGCTCGCCCAGCGTGTGGCAGCCGAGGGCGCGCCAGCCAGGCCGTGGGCTCCCATCGCGAGCCAGCCCACACGACCCTGTCCCTCGACGTAGTGCCCAGCGAGTGAGCCAGGGGTGCCACGTCGCACAGACCCTGGGCACAGGTGGCACGCCCAGGCAGCCCCGAGCAGGCACGGCATGGGCTGCTCACCCAGCGTGCGGCAGCAGGGGGCACGCCAGCCAGGCCGTGGGCGCCCATCGAGAGCCAGCCCCCGCGTCCCTGTCCCTCGACATAGTCCCCAGCGAGTGAGCCAGGGGGGCCGCGTCGCACGGACCCAGGGCACAAGTGGCATGCCCAAGCAGCCCCAAGCAGGCACGGCATGGGCTGCTCGGCCAGCGTGCAGAAGCGGTGGGTGCGCCAGCCAGGCCGCGGACGCCCATTGCGAGCCAGGCCCCTTGTCCCTGCCCCTCGACTGACTGCCCAGCTTGCGAGCCAGGGGTGCCGCGTTGCACGGAGCCTGGGCACAGGTGGCACTCCCAGGCAGCCCCCAGCAGGCACGTCATGGGCTGCTCACCCAGCGTGCGGCAGCGGTGGGCGCGCCAGCCAAGCTGCGGTCGCACATCGCGTGCCAGCCCCCTCGTCCCTGCTGCACGTCTGGCTGCCCAGCGTGCGAGCCAGGGGTGCCATGTCGCATGGACCCTGGTTATGCTGGCATGCCAAGGCAGCCCACAGCAGGCACGGCATGGGCTGCTCGCCCAGTGTGCGGCAGCTGTGGGCGCGCCAGCCAGGTCGCGGGCGCCCATCGCGAGCCAGCTCCCTCGGCCCTGCCCCTCGACTGACTGCCCAGCGTGCGGGCCAGGGCTGCCTTATTGCACAGACCCTGGGCACGGGTGGCACGCCCAGGTAGCCCCCAGCAGGCACGGCATGGGCTGCTCGCCCAGCGTGTGGCAGTGGAGGGCGCGCCAGCCAGGCCGCGGGCTCCCATCGCGAGCCAGGGGTGCAGGTCCCTGCCGCTTGACTGACTGCCCAACGTGCGAGCCAGGGGTGCTGCGTCGCACAGACCCTGGGCACGGGAGGCATTCCCCAGCAGCCCCCCAGCTGGCATGGCATGGGCCAAGTGCCCAGCGTCCGTCAGCGGTGGGCGCGCCAGCCAGTCTGCGGGCGCCCATCGTGAGCCAGCCCCATCGTCCCTGCCCCTCGACTGACAGCCAAGCGTGCGAGCCAGGGGTGCCGTGTCGCACGGACCCTGGGCACGGGTGGACCGCCTAGGCGGCCCCCAGCAGGCACGGCATGGGTTGCTCGCCCAGTTTACGGCAGCGGTGGGCGCGCCAGCCAGGCCGCGGGCGCCCATCGCAAGCCAGCCCCCTCGTCCCTGCCGCACGACTGACTGCCCAGCGTGCGAGCCAGGGGTTCGGCGTCGCACAGACCCTGGTTACGGCTGGCATGACATGCCCAGGCAGCCCCCAGCAGGCATGGCATGGGCTGCTCGCCCAGCGTGCGGCAGCGGTGAGGGCGTCAGCCAGGCCGCGGGCACCCATCGCGATACAGCCCCCTCGTCCCTGCCGCACGACTGACTGCGCAGCGTGCGAGCCAGGGGTGCCGCGTCGCACAGACCCTGGTTACGGTTGGCATGCCCAGGCAGCCCCCAGCAGGCACGGCATGGGCTGATCGCCCAGCGTGCGGCAGCTGTGGGCGCGCCATCCAGGTCGCGGGCGCCCATTGCGAGCCAGCACCCTCGTCCCTGTCCCTCGACTGACTGCCCAGCATGCGAGCCAGGGGTGCCGCGTTGCACGGACCCTGGTTATGGCTGGCACACCCAGGCAGCCCCCAGCAGGCACGGCATGGGCTGCTTGCCCAGCGTGCGGCAGCGGTGGGCGCGCCACGCCGGCCGTGGGCTCCCATCGCGATCCAGCCCCCACGTCCATGTCCCTCGACGTAGTGCCCAGCGAGCGAACCTGGGGGGCCGCGTCGCACGGACCCTGGGCACGGGTGGCACGCCCAGGCAGCCCCCAGCAGGCACGGCATGGGCTGCTCGCCAAGCGCTCGGCAGCAGCGAGGGCGCCAGCCAGGCCGCGGGCACCCATCGCGAGCCAGCCCCTTCGTCCCTGCCCCTCGACTGACTGCCCAAGGTGCCAGCCAGGGGTGCCGCGTCACAAGGACCCTGGGCACGGGAGGCGTTCCCCAGCAGCCCCCCAGCTGGCACGGCATGGGCCAAGTGCCCAGCGTCCGGCAGCGGTGGGCGCGCCAGCCAGGCTGCGGGCGCCCATCGTGAGCCAACCCCCTCGTCCCTGCCCCTTGACTGACTGCCAAGCGTGCGAGCCAGGGGTGCCGTGTCGCACGGACCCTGGGCACGGGTGGACCGCCTAGGCAGCCCCCAGCAGGCACGGCATGGGCTGCTCGCCCAGTGTGCGGCAGCGGTGGGCGCGCCAACCAGGCCGCGGGCGCCCACCGCGAGCTAGCCCCCTCGTCCTTGCCGCACGACTGACTGCCCAGCGTGCGAGCCACGGGTTCGGCATCGCACGGACCCTGGTTACGGCTGGTAAGGCATGCCCAGGAAGCCCCCAGCAGGCATGGCATGGGTTGCTCGCCCAGCGTGCGGCAGCACTGAGGGCGCCAGCCAGGCCGCGGGCACCCATCGCGATGCAGCCCCCTCGTCCCTGCTGCACGACTGACTGCGCAGCGCGCGAGCCAGGGGTGCCACGTCGCACAGACCCTGGTTACGGCTGGCATGCCCAGGCAGCCCCCAGTAGGCACGGCATGGGCTGATCGCCCAGCGTGCGGCAGCTGTGGGCGCGCCAGCCAGGTGGCGGGCGCCCATTGCGAGCCAGTCCCCTCGTCCCTGTCCCTCGACTGACTGCCCAGTGTGCGAGCCAGGGGTGCCGCGTCGCACGGACCCTGGTTACGGCTGGCATGTCCAGGCAGCCCCCAGCAGGCACGGCATGGGCTGCTTGCCCAGCGTGCGGCAGCGGTGGGCGCGCCACCCCGGCCGTGGGCTCCCATAGCGATCCAGCCCCCACGTCCATGTCCCTCGACGTAGTGCCCAGCGAGCGAACCTGGGGGGCCGCGTCGCACGGACCCTGGGCACGGGTGGTACGCCCAGGCAGCCCCCAGCAGGCACGGCATGGGCTGCTCGCCCAGCGCTCTGCAGCGGCGAGGGCGCCAGCCAGGCCGCGGGCACCCATCGCGAGCCGGCCCCTTCGTCCCTGCCCCTCGACTGACTGCCCAACGTGCGAGCCAGGGGTGCCGCGTCGCATGGACCCTGGGCACGGGAGGCGTTCCCCAGCAGCCCCCCCAGCTGGCACGGCATGGGCCAAGTTCCCAGCGTCCGGCAGCGGTGGGCGCGCCAGCCAGGCTGCGGGCGCCAATCGTGAGCCAGCCCCTCGTCCCTGCCCCTCGACTGACTGCCACGCGTGCGAGCCAGGGGTGCCGTGTCGCATGGACCCTGGGCATGGGTGGACCGCCTAGGCAGCCCCCAGCAAGCATGGCATGGGCTGCTAGCCCAGTGTGCGGCAGCGGTGGGTGCGCCAGCCAGGCTGCGGGCGCCCATCGCGAGCCAGCCCCCTTGTCCCTAACGCACGACTGACTGCCCAGCGTGCGAGCCAGGGGTTCCGCGTCGCACGGACCCTGGTTACGGCTGGCATGCCCAGGCAGCCGCCAGCAGGCATGGCATGGGTTGCTCTCCCAGCGTGCGGCAGCAGTGAGGGCGCCAGCCAGGCTGCGGGCACCCATCGCGATACAGCCCCCTCGTCCCTGCCGCACGACTGACTGCCCAGCGTGCGGGCCAGGGGTTCCGCGTCACACAGACCCTGGTGACGGTTGGCATGCCCAGGCAGCCCCCAGCAGGCACGGCATGGGCTGATCGCCCAGCGTGCGGCAGCTGTGGGCGCGCCAGCCAGGTCGCGGGCACCCATTGCGAGCCAGCCCCCTCGTCCCTGTCCCTCGACTGACTGCCCAGCGTGCGAGCCAGGGGTGCCCTGTCGCACGGACCCTGGTTACGGCTGGCATGCCCAGGCAGCCCCCAGCAGGCACGGCATGGGCTGCTTGCCCAGCGTGCGGCAGCGGTGGGCACGCCACCCAGGCCGTGGGCGCCCATCGCGATCCAGCCCCCACATCCATGTCCCTCGATGTAGTGCCCAGCGAGCGAGCCTGGGGGGCCGCGTCGCACGGACCCTGAGCACGGGTGGCACGCCCAGGCAGCCCCCAGCAGGAACGGCATGGGCTGCTCTCCCAGCGCTCGGCAGCGGCGAGGGCGCTAGCCAGGCCGCGGGCACCCATCGCGAGCCAGCCCCTTCGTCCCTGCCCCTCGACTGACTGCCCAGCGTGCGAGCCAGGGGTGCCGCGTCGCACGGACCCTGGGCACAGGAGGCATTCCCCAGCAGCCCCCCAGCTGGCACGGCATGGGCCAAGTGCCCAGCGTGCGGCAGCGGTGGGCGAGCCAGCCAGGCTGCGGGCGCCCATCGTGAGCCAGCCCCCTCGTCCCTGCCCCTCGAC
>JAJFZO010000611.1:665000-667500 GCA_021397835.1 Moringa oleifera | reverse complement strand
ATTGTTCACCCACCAATAGGGAACGTGAGCTGGGTTTAGACGGTTGTGAGACAGGTTAGTTTTACCCTACTGATGCCCGCGTTGCGATAGTAATTCAACCTAGTACGAGAAGAACCATTGATTCGCACAATTGGTCATCGCGCTTGGTTGAAAAGCCAGTGGCGCGAAGCTACCGTGCGCTGGATTATGACTGAATGCCTCTAAGTCAGAATCCAGGCTGGAAGCGATGCATGCACCCGTCGCCCGATTGCTGACCTACAGTGGGGGCCTCCAGGCCCCCAAAGGCACGTGTCGTTGGCCAAGCTCGCGTGGTGGAGGAGCCTCATGGGCTGCCTTGAAGTGTGATTCCCACCGAGCGACAGGTAGAATCATTTGCAGATGACTTAAATACACGACGAGGTAATGTAAGTGGCAGAGTGGCCTTGCTGCCACGATCCACTGAGATTCAGCACTTTGTCACTTCGATTCGTCCCTCCCCCCCCCTCCTGAACCCCCACAACAATTGTCCCTCTCTTTTTGAAAATTGATGCCACAAGGTCAGAAACAGTCCCTCAAGATAATGGCCTGGAAAAAGAAGCAACACCTTTGGGCTGGTAGAGAATGAAAAACACAAGAGAAAAACTCGGAAACATATCGGGAAGCATTGGAGAACCAAGTGTTACTGCAATAAAAAAAAACATATATCTAACAGAAACTTATCCCTCGATGCTTTCCCTCAATAAAGCACTGCCCAGTGAGCGAGCCAGGGGAGCCGCATCACATGGACCCTGGGCACGGGAGGCATGCCCAGGCAGCCCCCAGCAAGCATGGCATGGGGCAAGTGCCCAGCGTGCGGCAGCGGTGGGCGCTAGCCAGGCCACAGGCGCCAATCGCGAGCCAGCCTCCTCATCCTTGTCCCTCGACTTAGTGCCCAGCGAGCGAGCCAGGGGAGCCGCGTCGCATGGACCCTGGGCATGGGAGGCATGCCCAGGTAGCCCCCAGCAGGCATGGCATGGGCCAAGTGCCCAGCGTTCGGCAGCGATGGGCGAGCCAGCGAGGCCACGGGCGCCCATCACGAGCAAGCCCCCTCGTCCCAGTCCCTCGACTTTGGGCCCAGCAAGCGAGGTAGGGGAGCCACGTCGCATGGACTCTGGGCACTAGAGGCATGCCCAGGCCACCACCAGTAGGTACGGCATGGGCCAAGTGCCCAACTTGCGGCAGAGGAGGGCGCGCAAACCAGGCCACAGGCGCCAATCACGAGCCAGCCCCCTCATCCCTGTCCCTCGACTAAGTGCCTAGTGAGCGAGCTAGGGGAGCCACGTCACATGGACCTTGGGCACGGGAGGCATGCCCCAGCAGCCCCCCAGCTTGCCTGGCATGGGTTAAGTGCCCAGCGTGCGGCAGTTGTGGGTGCGCCAGCCAGGCCACGGGTGCCCACCGCGAGCCAACCACCTCGTCCCTGTCCCTCGACTTGGTGCCCATCGACCGAGCTAGGGGAGCTGCGTCCGACGGACCCTGGGCACAGGAGGCATGCCCAGGCAGCCCCCAGCAGGCACGGTATGGGCCAAGTGCCCTGCGTGCGGCAGAGGAGGGCGCACCAGCTAGGCAACAGGCGCCCACCGCGAGCCAGCCCCCTCGTCCCTGTCCCTCGACTAACTGCCCAGCGAGCAAGCCAGGGGAGCCGCGTCGCATGGTTCCTGGGCACGGGAGGGATTCCCTAGCAGCCACCAGCAGGCACAGCATGGGCTGCTCGCCTAGCGTGCGGCAGCGATCGGTGCGCCAGCCAGGCCGCGGGCGCTAATCGTGAGCCAGCCCCCTCGTCCCTGCCCCTCGACTGACTGCCCAGCGTGCGAACCAGGGGTGCCACAGCAGTCACCAGCAGGCAGGGCGCCAGCCTTGCCAAGGGTGCCCCACACGAGCCAGCCGCGAGCACGCTGTGAGGCTCATCACATGCTGTGGGCGTTGATTTCATGGCTAAGCTGGCCTTGGCCGTGGCCCCTGGCTCTGGTGGACCCTAAGCGCTGCCATGGGGTGGCTGGAGGTGCGCTGGACAGGGCAGCCAGCAAGCACCATGGGCCAGGCAGAGGCATAGCTGCCTCAGCCTGCTGGCCGCAATGCCCAGTTGCAAAATTGTTGTGAATTGACTGTCTTTTCATCATGGAATTTGCCCCAAAAGGACTTAAATAATTCTTGTAATTCATGAGTAGTCTGCCCCTGAAGTTTGGGATCATTTCAACTCACGGGCTGTTTTTGATGATTTTTCCAATTTTCGGCTATAGAAAATTCATTAAAAAAAATTTAATTCCCAGAAAATTCTGAAATTTTTTTGGTAGTAGATATGATTATTCTCCATTTATGTACAAAATTTCAGCTCAAAATTCTAAGTAAATATTTTTTTAGACCCATTATGACGGCTCAGACATATTCATGTTTCCTCCTGTCGGGAGTGAAATTTCATTTAAGACTCTTTAGGGGGGAGCTGGTCACCTAGCTTACTGGTTTCCAACAGGCCATGCGTGCC
>JAJFZO010000611.1:567500-657500 GCA_021397835.1 Moringa oleifera | reverse complement strand
CTAGGGGAGCCACGTCACATGGATCCTGGGCACGGGAGGCATGTCCCAGCAGCCCCACCGCAGGCACAGCATGGGCCAAGTGCCCAGCGTGCGGCAGCAGTGGGTGCGCCAGCCAGGCCACGGGCGCCCATCACGAGCCAGCCCCCTCGTCCCTGTCCCTCGACTTAGTGCACAGCGAGCAAGCCAGAGGAGCCGTGTCACATGGACCCTGGGCACGGAAGGCCTGCCCAGGCAGGCCCCAGCCGGTGCAGCATGGGCCAAGTGCCCAGGGTGCGGCAGAGGTGGGCGCCCCAGCCAGGCCACAGGCGCCCATTGCGAGCCAGCCCCCTCATGTCCCGCGACTAAGTGCCCAGCAAATGAGCCAGGGAAGCCGGGTCACAAAGACCCTGGGCACGGGAGGCATGCCCAGGCAGCCCCCAGCAGGCACGGCATGGGCCAAGTGCCCAGCATGCGGCAGCGGTGGGTGCGCCAGCGAGGCCACAGGTGCCCATCACGAGCCAGCCCCCTCGTCCCTGTCCCTCGACTTAGTGCCCAGCGAGCGAGCCAGGGGAGCCGTGTCGCATGAAATCTGGGCACGGGAGGCATGCCCAGGCAGCCCCCAGCAGGCACGGCATGGGCCAAGCGCCCAGCGTGCGGCAGAGGAGGGCGCGCCAGCCAGGCCACAGGCGCCCATCGCGAGCAAGCCCCCTCGTCCCTGTCCCTCGACTTAGTGCCCAGCGAGCGAGCCAGGGGACCCGCATTGCATGGACCCTGGGTACGGGAGGCATGCCCAGGCAGCCCCCAGCAGGCACGGCATGGGCCAAGTTCCCAGCGTGCGGCAGAGGAGGGTGCGCCAGCCAGGCCACAGGCGCCCATCGCGAGCCAGCCCCCTCGTCCCTGTCCCTCGATTAAGTGCCCAACGAGTGAGCCAGGGGAGCCGCATCACATGGACTCTGGGCACTGGAGGCATACCCAGGCAGCCCCCAGAAGGCACGGCATGGGCCAAGAGCCCAGCGAGCGGCAGCAGTGGGCGCGCCAGCGAGGCCACAGGCGCCCAACACGAGCCAGCCCCCTCGTCCCTGCCCCTCGACTTAGTGCCCAGCGAGCGAGCCTGGGGAGCCATGTCACACAGACTCTGGGCATGGGAGGCATGCCCAGGCAGTCCCCAGCAGGCATGGCATTGGGCAAGAGCCCAGCGAGCGGGAGCGGCGGGCGCGCCAGCCAGGCCACAGGCACCCATCGCAAACCAGCCCCCTCGTCCCTGTCCCTTGACTTAGTGCCCAGCGAGCGAGCCAGGGGAGCCGCGTTGCATGGTCCCTGGGCACAGGAGGCATGCCCTGGCAGTCACCAGCAGGCACGGCATGGGCCAAGTGCCCAGCGTGCGGCAGCGGTGGGCGCGCCAGCCAGGCCACAGGCGCCCATCGCTAGCCAGCCCCCTCGTCCCTGTCCCTCGACTTAGTGGCCAGCGAGAGAGCCAGGGGAGCTGCGTTGCATGGACCCTGGGCACGGGAGGTATGCCGAGGCAGCGCCCAGCAGGCACGGCATGGGCCAAGTGCCCAGCGTGCGGCAGCAGTGTGCATGCCAGCCAGGCCACAGGCGCCCATCGCGAGCCAGTCCCCTAATCCCTGTCCCTCGACTTAGTGCCCAGCGAGCGAGCCAGGGGAGCCGCGTTGCCCCAATCCTGTGCACGGGAGGTATGGCCAGGCAGCCCCCAGCAGGCATGGCATGCGCCAAGTGCCCAGCGTGCAGCAGGGGAGGGCGCGCCGGCCGGGCCAAAGGTGCCCATTGCGAGCCAGCCCCCTCATCCCTGTCCCTCGACTAATTGCCCAGTGAGGGAGCCAGGGGAGCCACGCCACATGGACCCTCAGCACTGGAGGCATGCCAAGGAAGCCCCCAGCAGGCACGGCATGGGCCAAGTGCCCAGCGTGCGGCAGAGGAGGGCACGCCAGCAAGGCCACAGTCGCCCATTGCGAGCCAGCCCCCTCGTCCCTGTCCCTCGACTAATTGCCCAGCGATCGAGCCAGGGGAGCCGTGTTGCATGGACCCTGGGTACAGGAGGCATGCTCAGGCAGCCCCCAGCAGGCACGGCATGGGCCAAGTGCCCAGCATGCGGCAGCGGTGGGCACACCAGCCAGGCCATGGCCTCCCATCGCAAGCCAGCCCCCTTGTCCCTGTCCCTCAACAAAGTAACCAGCGAGCGAGCCAGGGGAGCCGCGTCGCACAGACCCTGGCCATGAGAGGTATGCCCAGGCAGTCCCCAGCACGCACGGCATTGGCCAAGTGCCCAGCATGCGGCAGCGGTGGGTGCGCCAGCCAGGCCACAGGCGCCCATCGCGAGCCAGCCCCCTCGTCCCTGTCCCTCGACTAAGTGCCCAGCGAGCGAGCCAGGGGAGCCGCGTCGCATGCACACTGGGAATGGGAGGCATGCCCCAGTAGCCCCCAGCAGGCACAGCATGGGCTAAGTGCCCAGCGTGCGGCTGCGGTGGCCGCGCCAGCCAGTCCACAGGCGCCCGTCGTGAGCCAGCCCCCTCGTCCCTGTCCCTCGACTTAGTGCCCAGCGAGCGAGCCAGGGGAGCCGCATCGCATGGACCCTGGGCATGGGAGGCATACCCAGGCAGCCCCCAGCAGGGATGGCATGGGCCAATTTCCCAGCGTGTGGCAGAGGTGGGCGCGCCAGCCAGGTCACAGGCGCCCATTGCAAACCAGCCCCCTAGTCCCTGTCCCTTGACTTAGTGCCCAGCGAGAGAGCCAGGGGAGCCGCGTCGGATGGACCCTGGGCACAGGAGGCATGCTCTGTCAGCCACCAGCAGGCACGGCCTGGGCCAAGTGCCCAGCGTGCGGCAGCGGTGGGCGCGCCAACCAGGCCAAAGGCGCCCATTGCGAGCCAGCCCACTCATCCCTGTCCCTCGACTAATTTCCCAGCGAGGGAGCCAGGGGAGCCACGTCACATGGACCCTCAGCACTGGAGGCATGCCAAGGAAGCCCCCAGCAGGCACGGCATGGGCTAAGTGCCCAGCGTGCGGCTGCGGTGGGCGCGCCAGCAAGTCCACAGGCGCCCGTCTCGAGCCAGCACCCTCGTCCCTGTCCCCAGACTAAGTACCCAGCGAGCAAGCCAGGGGAGCCATGTCGCATGGACCCTTGGCATGGGAGGCATGCCCCGGCAGCCCCCAGCAGACACAGAATGGGCCCAGTGCCCAGCGTGCAGCAGCGGTGGGTGCGTCAGCCAGGCCACGGGCGCCCATCGCGAGCCAGCCCCCTCGTCCCTGTCCCTCGACTAATTGCCCGCGAGCGAGCCAGGGGAGCCATGTCAAATGGACCCTGGGAACGGGAGGCATGCCCTGGCAGCCCCCAGCAGGCACGGCATGGGCCAAGTGCCCTGCATGCGGCAGCGGTGGGCGCGCCAGTCAGGCCACAGGCGCCCATCGCGAGCCAGCCCCCTCGTCCCTATCCCTCGACTAAGTGCCCTGTGAGCGAGCGAGGGGAGCTGTGTAGCACAGACCCTGGGCACGGGAGGCATGCCCTGGTAGCCCCCAGCAGGCATGGCATGGGCCAAGTGCCCAGCGTGCGGTGGAGGTGGGCGCGCCACCCTCGTCACTGTCCCTCGACTTAGTGCCCAGCAAGTGAGCCAGGGGAGCCGTGTCGCATGGACCCTGGGCACGGAAGGCATGCCCAGGCAGCCCTCAGCAGGCACTGCATGGGCCAAGTGCCCAACGTGCGGCAGTGGTGGGCGCGCCAGCGAGGCCACGGGCGCCCATCATGAGCCAGCCCCCTCGTCCCTGTCCCTCGACTTAGTGCCCAGCGAGCGAGCCAGGGGAGCCGCGTCGTATGGACCCTGGGCACGAGAGGCATGCCCAGGAAGCCCCCAGCAGGTACGGCATGGGCCAAGTGCCCAGCATGCGGCTGCGGTGGGTGCACCAGCCAGGCCACGGGCTCCCATCGGGAGCCAGCCCCCTTGTCCCTGTCCCTCGACAAACTGCCCAGTGAGCAAGCCAGGGGAGCTGCGTCGCATGGACCCTGGGCACAGAAGGCATGCCCAGGCAGCCCCCAGCAGGCACGGCATGGGCCAAGTACCCAACGTGCGGCAGCGGTGGGCGCGCCAGCGAGGCCACGGGCGCCCATCATGAGCAAGCCCCCTCGTCCCTGTCCCTCGACTTAGTGCCCAGCGAGCGAGCCAGGGGAGCTGCATCGCATGGACCCTGGGCATGGGAGGCATACCCAGGCAGCCCCCAGCAGGGATAGCATGGGCTAATTTCCCAGCGTGTGGCAGAGGTGGGCGCGCCAGCCAGGTCACAGGCGCCCATCGTGTGCCACCCCCCAACGTCCCTGTCCCTCGACAAAGTGCCAGGCGAGCGAGCCAGGGGAGCCGCGTTGCATGGACCCAGGGCATGGGAGCCATGCCCAGGCAGCTCCCACCAGGCACGGCATTGGCCAAGTGCCCATCGTGCAGCAGCGGTGGGCGCTCCAGCCAGGCCACGGGTGGCCATCGCGAGCCAGCCCCCTTGTCCCTGTCCCCAGTCTAAGTGCCCAGCTAGCGAGCCTGGGGAGCCGCGTCGCATGGACCCTGGGCATGGGTGGCATGCCCCAGCAGCCCCCAGCAGGCACGGCATGGGCTAAGTGCCCAGCGTGTAGCAGCGGTGGGCGCGTCAGCCAGGCCATGGGCGCCCATCGCGAGCCAGCCCCCTCGTCCCTGTCCCTCGACTTAGTGCCCAAGCGAGCGAGCCAGGGGAGCCGTGTTGCACGGGCCCTGGGCATGGGAGGCATGCCCAGGCAGATCCCTGCAGGCATGGCATGGGCTGTTCGCCCAGCGTGTGGCAGCGGTGTGCGTGCCAGCCAGGCCGCAGGCGCCCATCGCGACCCAGCCCCCACGTCCCTGTCCCTTGACGTAGTGCCCAGCGAGTGAGCCAGGGGACCTGCGTCGCACGGACCCTGGGCATGGGTGGCATGCCCAGGCGGCACCCAGCAGGCATGGCATGGGCCAAGTACCCAGCGTGTGGCAGCAGTGGGCGCGCCAGCGAGGCCAACGGCGCCCATCGTGAGCCAGCCCCCTCATCCCTGTCCCTTGACGTAGTGCCCAGCGAGCAAGCCAGGGGGCCCGTATCGCACGGACCCTGGGCACAGGTGGCATGCCCAGGCAGTCCCCAGCAGGTATGGCATGGGCCAAGTACCTAGCGTGCGGCAACGGTTGGCGCGCCAGCGAGGCCAACGGCGCCCATCGCGAGCCAGCCCCCACGTCCCTGTCCCTCGACTAAGTGCCCAGCGAGCGAGCCAGGGTGGCCATGTCGCACGGACCCTGGGCACGAGAGGCATGCCCAGGCAGCTCCCTGCAGGCACAGCATGGGCCAAGTGCCCAGCGTGCGGAAGAGGAGGACACGCCAGCCAGGCCGCGGGCGCCCATCGCGACCCAGCCCCCCCGTCCCTGTCACTTGACGTAGTGCCCAGAGAGTGAGCCAGGGGGCCTGCGTCGCACGAACCCTGGGCACGGGTGGCATGCCCAGGCAGCACCCAGCAGGCATGGCATGGGCCAAGTACCCAGCGTGCGGCAGCGGTGGGCGCGCCAGCGAGGCCAACGGCACCCATCGTGAGCCAGCCCCCTCGTCCCTGTCCGTCGAATAAGTGCCCAGCGAGCGAGCCAGGGGAGCCGCATCGCATGGACCCTGGGCACGGGAGGCATGCCCCGAAAGCCCCCAGCATGCACGGCATGGGCCAAGTGCCCAGCGTGCTGCAGCGGTGGGCGCGCCAGCGAGGCCACAGGCGCCCATCATGAGCAAGCCCCCTCGTCACTGTCCCTCGACTAAGTGCCCAGCGAGCGAGCCAGGGGAGCCATGTCGCATGGACCCTGGGCACGGGAGGAATACCCAGGAATCCCCCAGCAGGCATAGCATGGGCCAAGTTCCCAGCATGCGGCAGCGGTGGGCGCACCAGCCAGGGCACGGGCTCCCATCACGAGGAAGCCCCCTGGTCCCCGACCTTCAACTAAGTGCCCAGTGAACGAGCCAGGGGAGCCTTGTCGCATGAACCCTGGGCACGGGAGGCATGCCCAGGCAGCCCCCAGTATGCACGGCATGGGCCAAGTGCCCAGCGTGCTGCAGCGGTTGGCGCGCCAGGGAGGGCACAGGCGCCCATCACGAGCCAGCCCCCTCGTCCCTGTCCCTCGACTTAGTGCCCTGCGAGCGAGCCAGGGGAGCCATGTCGCACAGACTCTGGGCACAGAAGACATGCCAAGGAAGCCACCATCAGGCACGGCATGGGCCAAGTGCCCAGCGTGCGGCAGAGGAGGGCGAGCCAGCGAGGCCACAGGAGCCCATCGCGAGCCAGCCCCCTTGTCCCTGTCCCTCGACTAAGTGCCCAGCGAACGAGCCAGGGGAGCCACATCACATGGACCCAGCGCATGGGAGGCATGCCCTGGAAGCCCCCAGCATGCATGGCATTGGCCAAGTGCCCAGCGTGCTGCAGCGGTGGGTGCGCCAGCGAGGCCACAGGCGCCCATCATGAGCAAGCCCCCTCGTCACTGTCCCTCGACTAAGTGCCCAGCTAGCGAGCCAGGGGAGCCGTGTCGCATGGACCCTGGGCACGGGAGGAATACCCAGGAAGCCCCCAGCAGGCATAGCATGGGCCAAGTTCCCAGCATGCGGCAGCGGTGGGCGCACCAGCCAGGGCATGGTCTCCCATCACATGGACCCAGCGCATGGGAGGCATGCCCTGGAAGCCCCCAGCATGCATGGCATTGGCCAAGTGCCCAGCGTGCTGCAGCGGTGGGTGCGCCGGCGAGGCCACAGGCGCCCATCATGAGCAAGCCCCCTCGTCACTGTCCCTCGACTAAGTACCCAGCGAGCAAGCCAGGGGAGCCGTGTCGCATGGACCCTGGGCACGGGAGGAATACCCAGGAAGCCCCCAGCAGGCATAGCATAGGCCAAGTTCCCAGCATGCGGCAGCGGTGGGCGCACCAGCCAGGGCATGGGCTCCCATCACGAGGAAGCCCCCTGGTCCCTGTCCTTCAACTAAGTGCCCAGTGAACGAGCCAGGGGAGCCTTGTCACATGGACCCTGGGCACGGGAGGCATGCCCAGGCAGCCCCCAGTATGCACGGCATGGGCCAAGTGCCCAGCGTGAGGCAGCGGTGGGAGCGCCGGACAGGCCACGGGCTCCCATCGCGAGCCAGCCCCCTCGTCCCTTTCCCTTGACTAAGTGCCCAGCGACCAAGCCAGGGGAGCGGCGTCGCATGGACCCGGGGCACGGGAGGCATGCCCAGGCAGCTCCCAGCAGGCACGGCATGGGCCAAATGCCCAGCATGCGGCAGCGATGGGCGCACCAGCCAGGCCACGGGTTCCAATCGCGTGCCAGCCTCCTGGTCCCTGTCCCTTAACTAAGTGCCCAGTGAGGGAGCCAGGGGAGCCGTGTCGCATGGAATCTGGGCACGGGAGGCATGCCCCGGCAGCCCCCAGCAGGCATGGCATGGGCCAAGTCCCCAGCGTGAGGTAGAGGTGGGCGCGTCAGCCAGGCCATGGGCGCCCATCGCAAGCCAGTCCCCTCGTCCCTGTCCCTCGACTTAGCGCCCAGCAAGCGAGCCAGGGTAGCCTCATCGCATGGAATCCGGGCACGGGAGGCATACCCCAGCAGCTCCCAGCAGGCACGGCATGGGCCAAGTGCCCAGCGTGCGGCAGCGGTGGGCGCACCAGCCAGGCCACGGGCTGCCATCGCGAGCCAGCCCCCTCGTCCCTGCCCCTCGACTGAATTCCCTGCATGCGAGCCAGGGGTGCCACGTCGCACGGACCCTGGGCATGGGTGGCATGCCCAGGCTGCCCCCAGCAGGCATGGCATGGGCTGCTCGCCAAGCGTGCGGCAGCGGTGGGCGCGCTAGCCAGGCCGCGGGTGCCCATCACGAGCTAGCCCCCACGTTCCTGTGCCTCGACTAAGTGCCCAGCGATCGAACCAGGGGGGCCACGTCGCACGGACCCTGGGCACGGGTGGCACGCCCAGGCAGCCCCCAGCAGGTACGGCACGGGCTGCTCGCCCAGCGTGCGGCAGCGGTGGGCGCACCAGCCAGGCCGCGAGCGCCAATCGCGGCCAGCCCCCACGTCCCTGTCCATCGACTAAGTGCCCCGTGAGCGAGCCATGGGGGCCATGTCGCACAGACCCTCGGCACGTGTGGCACGCGGAGGTATCCCCCAGCAGGCATGGCAAGGGCTGCTCACCCAGTGTGCGGTAGCGGTCAGCGCGTCAGCCAGGCCGCAGGCGCCCATCGCGAGCCAGCCCCTTCGTCCTTGCCCCTCGACTGTGTTCCCAGTGTGCGAGCCAGAGGTGCCATGTTGCACGGACCCTGGGCACGGGTGGCACACCCAGGCAGGCAAAAGTAGGCACGGTATGGGCTGCTCGCCATGCGTGCGGCAGCTGTGGGTGCGCCAGCCAGGCCGCGGGCGCCCATCGCGAGCTAGCCCCCACGTTCCTGTCCCTCGACTAAGTACCCAGCGACCGAGCCTGGGTGGCCATGTCGCACGGACCCTGGGCACGTTTGGCACGCCGAGGCAGCCCCAAGCAGGCACAGCATGGGATGCTCACCCAGTGTGCGGCAGCAGTGAGCGCGCCAGCCAGGCCGCGGGCGCCCATCGCGAGCCGGCCCCCTCGTCCCTGTCCCTCAACTGAGTGCCGAGCGAGCGAGCCAGGGGGGCGGCATCGCACGGACCCTGGGCACGGGTGGCATGCCCAGGCAGCCCCCAGCAGGCACGGCATGGGCTGCTCGCCCTGCGTGCGGCAGCGGTGGGCGTGCCAGCCATGCCGCGGGTGCCCATCGCGAGCCAGTCCCCACGTCACTGTCCCTCGACTAAGTGCCCAACGACCGAGCCAGGGGAGCCGCGTCGCACGGACCCTGGGCACGAGTGGCACGCCCAGGCAGCCCCCAGCAGGCACGGCATGCGCTGCGCGCCCGGCGTGCGGCAGCGGTGGGCGTGCCAGCCAGGCCGCGAGAGCCCATCGCGAGCCAGTAGCACGTCCCTGTCCCTCGACGTAGTGCCCTGAGAGCGAGCCAGGGGGGCCGCGTCGCATGGACCATTGGCACGGGTGGCACACCCAGGCAGGCCCCAGCAGGCACGGCCTGGGCTGCTCGCCAAGCGTGCGGCAGCGGTGGGCGCGCCAGCCAGGCCGCGAGCACCCATCGCGGGCCAGCCCCCACGTCGCTGTCCATCGACTAAGTGCCCCGTGAGCAAGCCATCGGGGCCATGTCGCACAGACCCTGGGCACATGTGGCGCGCGGAGGTATCCCCCAGCAGGCACGGCAAGGGCTGCTCGCCCAGCGTGCGGTAGTGGTCAGCGTGTCAGCCAGGCCACAGTCGCCCATCGCGAGCCAGCCCCTTCGACCTTGCCCCTCGACTGAGTGCCCAGCGTTCGAGCCAGAGGTACCACGTCGCATGGACCCTGGGCAAGGGTGGCACACCCAGGCAGGCCAAAGTAGGCACGGCATGGGCTGCTCGCCATGCGTGCGGCAGCGGTGGGCGCGCTAGCCAGGCTACGGGCGCCCATTGCGAGCTAGCCCCCACGTTCCTGTGCCTCGACTAGGTGCCCAGCGAGCAAGCCAGGCGGGCCGCATCGCACGGACCCTGGGCACAGGTGGCATGCCCAGGCAGCCCCCAGAAGGCACGGCATGGGCTGCTCACCCAGCGTGCGGCAGCGGTGGGCGCGCCAGCCAGGCCGTGGGCGCCCATCGCGAGCCAGCCCCCACGTCACTGTCCCTCGACTAAGTGCCCTGTGAGTGAGCCATGGGGGCCATGTCGCACAGACCCTGGCCACGTATGGCACACCGAGGCAGCCCCCAGCAGGCACGGCATGGGATGCTCGCCCAGCGTGCGGCAGCAGTGAGCAAGCCAGCCAGGCCGCGGCCGCCCATCGCGAGCCAGCCCCCTCGTCCCTGTCCCTCGACTAAGTGCCCAGCGAGCGAGCCTGGGGGGCAGCATTGCATGGACCCTGGGCATGGGTGGCATGCCCAGGCAGCCCCTAGCAGGCGCGGCATGGGCTGCTCGCCCTGAGTAAGGCAGCGGTGGGCGCGCCATCCATGCCGCGGGCTCCCATCGTGAGCCAGTCCCAACGTCCCTGTCCCTCGACTAAGTGCCCAGCGACCGAGCCAGGGGAGCTGCGTCACACGGACCCTGGGCATGGGTGGCACACCCAGGAAGCCCCCAGCAGGCACGGCATGGGCTGCTCGCCCAGCGTGCGGCCGCGGTGGGCGTGCCAGCAAGGCTGCGGGCGCCCATCACGAGCCAGCCCCCACGTCCCTGTCCCTCGACGTAGTGCCCAGCGGGCAAGCCAGCTGAGCTGCGTCGCACGGTGCCTGGCCACGAGTGGCACGCCCAGGCAGCCCCAAGCAGGCATGGCATGGGCTACGCCCCCAGCATGAGGCAGCGGTGGGCATGCCAGCCAGGCCGCGGGAGCCAATCGCGAGCCAGCAGCACGTCCCTGTCCCTCGACGTAGTACCCTGCGAGCGAGCCAGTGGGGCCGCATCGCATGGACCATTGGCATGGGTTGCACACCCAGGCAGCCCCCAGCAGGCACGGCCTGGGCCACTCGTCGAGCGTGTGCAGCGGTGGGCATGCCAGCTAGGCCGAGGGCTCCCATCGCGAGCCAGCCCCCACGTCCCGGTCCCTCGACTAAGTGCTCAGCGAGCGAGCCAGGCGGGCTGCGTCACACAGACGCTGGGCACGGCAGGCACGCCCAGGCATCCCCCAGCAGGCACGGCATGGGCTGCTCGCCCCGCGTACGGCAGCGGAGGGCGCGCCAGGAAAGCCGCAGGCGCCCATCGCGAGCCAGCCCCCACGTCACTGTCCCTCGACGTAGTGCCCAGCGAGCAAGCCAGCTGTGCCGCGTCGCATGGTGCCTGGCCACGGGTAGCATGCCTAGGCAGCCCCCAGCAGGCACGGCATGGGCTGCTTGCCCTGCGTGCGGCAGCGGTGGGTGTGCCAGCCAGGCCGCGGGCGCCCATCACGAGCCAGCCCCCACGTCCCTGTCCCTCGACTAACTTCTCAGCGAACGAGCCAGGCGGGCAACGTCGCACGTACCCTGGGCACGGGTGGCACACCCAGGCAGCCCCCAGCAGGCACGGCATGGGCTGCTCGCCTAGCGTGCGGCAGCGATGGGCGCGCCAGCCAGGCCGCAGGCGCCCATCGTGAGCAAGCCCCACGTCCCTGTCCGTCGACGTAGTGCCCAGTGAGTGAGCCAGGGGGACCATGTGGCACGGACCCTGGGCACGGGAGGCACGCCCAGGCTGGCCGCAGCAGGCACAGCATGGGATGCTCGCCCAGTGTGCGGCAGCAGTGGGCGCGCCAGCCTGGCCGCGGGTGCCCATCGCTAGCCAGCCCCCACGTCCCTGTCCCTCGACGTAGTGCCCAGTGAACGAGCCAGCTGTGGTGCATCGCACGGAGCCTAGCCACTGGTGGCATGCCCAGGCAGCCACCAGCAGGCACGGCATGGGCTGGTCGCCCATCGTGCGGCCGCGGTGGGCACGCCAGAAAGGGGGCCTGCATCGAACGTACCTTGGGCATGGGTCGCATGCCCAGGCAGCCCCCAGAAGGCACGGTATGGGCCAAGTACCCAGCGTACGGCAGCGGTGGGCACGCCAGCGAGGCCAACGGCGCCCATCGCTAGCCAGCCCCCACGTCCCTGTCCCTCGACTAAGTGCCCAGCGAGTGTGCCAGGAGGCCCGAGTCCCATGGACCCTGGGCATGGGTGGCATGCCCAGGAATCCCCCAGCAGGCACGGCATGGGCCAAGTACCCAGCGTGCGGCAGCGGTGGGCGTGCCAGCGAGGCCAACGGCGCCCATCGCGAGCCAGCCCCCATGTCCCTGTCCCTCGACTAAGTGCCCAGCGAGCGTGCCAGGGGGCCCGCTTCGCACGGACCCTGGGCACGGGTGGCATGCCCAGGCAGCCCCCAGCAGGCACGGCATGGGCCATGTATCCAGCATGCGGCAGCGGTGGGCGCGCCAGCGAGGCCAACGGTGCCCATCGATAGCCAGCCCCCACGTCCCTGTCCCTCGACTAAGTGCCCATCGACCAAGCCAGGGGGGCCGCGTCGCACAGACCCTGGGCATGGCTGGCATGCCCAGGCAGCCCCCAGCAGGCACGGCATGGGCTGCTCACCTAGCGTGCTGCAGCGATGGGCGTGCCGGCCAGGCTGCAGGCGCCCATCGTGAGCCAGCCCCACGTCCCTGTCCCTCGACGAAGTGCCCAGTGAGCGAGCCAAAGGGACCGCGTGGCAGGGACCTTGGGCATGGGTGGCACACTCAGGCAGCCCCCAGCAGGCACGGCCAGGGCTCCGTGCCCAGCATGGGGCAGCGGTGGGCGCGCCAGCCAGGCCGCGGGTGCCCATCGCGAGCCGGCCCCCATGTCATTGTCCCTCGACTAAGTTCTCAGCGAGCGAGCCAGGCGGGCCGCGTCGCATGGACCCGGTACACGGGAGGCACACCCAGTCTGCCCGCAGCAGGCACGGCATGGGCTGCTCGCCCAGCGTGCGGCAGCGGTGGGTGCGCCAGCCTGGCCGCGGGCGCCCATCGCTAGCCAGCTCCCACGTCCCTGTCCCTCGACGTAGTGCCCAGCGAGCGAGCCAGCTGTGCCGCGTTGCATGGAGCCTAGGCACGGGTGGCACTCCCAGGCAGCCCCCAGCAGGCACGGCATGGGCTGCTCGCCCAGCGTGCTGCAGTGGTGGGCACGCCACCCAGGCCGCGGACGCCCATCGCGACCCAGCCCCCACGTTCCTGTCCCTTGACATAGTGCCCAGCGAGCTAGCCAGGGGGCCTGCGTCGCACGGACCATGGGCAAGGGTGGCATGCCCAGGCAGCACCCAGCAGGCACGGCATGGGCCAAGTACCCAGCGTGCGGCAGCGGTGGGCGCGCCAGCGAGGCCAACGGCGCCCATCGCGAGCCAGCCCCAACGTCCCGGTCCCTCGACGTAGTGCCCAGCGAGCGAGCCAGCTGTGGTGCGTCGCACGGAGCCTAGACACTGGTGGCATGCCCAGGCGGCCCCCAGCAGGCACGGCATGGGCTGCTCTCCCAGCCAGGCCGCGGACGCCCATCGCGACCCAGCACCCACGTCCCTGTCCCTTGACGTAGTGTCAAGCGAGCGAGCCAGGGGGCCTGCGTCGAATGGACCTTGGGCACAGGTCGCATGCCCAGGCAGCCCCCAGCAGGCACGGCATGGGCCAAGTACCCAGCGTGCGGCAGCAGTGGGCGCGCTAGCAAGGCCAACGGCGCCCATCGTGAGCCAGCCCCCACGTCCCTGTCCCTCGACTAAGTGCCCATCGAGCAAGCCAGGGGGGCCGCGTCGCACAGACCCTTGGCATGGGTGGCATGCCCAGGCAGCCCCCAGCAGGCACGGCATGGGCTGCTTGCCTAGCGTGCTGCAGCGATGGGTGTGCCGGCCAGGCTGCAGGCGCCCATCGTGAGCCAGCCCCACGTCTCTGTCCCTCGACGTAGTGCCCAGTGAGCAAGCCAAGGGGACCGTGTGGCACGGACCCTGGGCACGGGTGGCACACTCAGGAAGCCCCCAGCAGGCACGGCCAGGGCTGTGCACCCAGCATGGGGCAGCGGTGGGCGCGCCAGCCAGGCCGCGGGCGCCCATCGTGAGCCGGCCCCCATGTCACTGTCCCTCGACTAAGTTCTCAGCGAGCAAGCCAGGCGGGCCGTGTCGCATGCACCCTGCACACGGGAGGCATGCCCAGTCTGCCCGCAGCAGGCACGGCATTGGTTGCTCGCCCAGCGTGCGGCAGCGGTGGGTGCGCCAGCCTGGCCGCGGGCGCCCATCCCTAGCCAGCCCCCACGTCCCTGTCCCTCGACGTAGTGCCCAGCGAGCAAGCCAGCTGTGCCGCGTCGCACCGAGCCAAGGCATCGGTGGCACTCCCAGGCAGCACCCAGCAGGCACGGCATGGGCAGCTCGCCCAGCGTGCGGCAGCGGTGGGCATGCCAGCCAGGCCGCGGACGCCCATCGCGACCCAGCCCCCACGTTCCTGTCCCTTGACATAGTGCCCAGCGAGCGAGCCAGGGTGCCTGCATCGCACGGACCATGGGCACGGGAGGCATGCCCAGGCAGCACCCAGCAGGCACGGCATTGGCCAAGTACCCAGTGTGCGGCAGCGGTGGGCGCGCCAGCGAGGCCAACGGCGCCCATCGCGAGCCAGCCCCCACGTCCCTGTCCCTCGACTAAGTGCCCAGCGAGCGAGCCAGGGTGGCCACGTCGCACGGACCCTGGGCACGAGGTGCATGCCCAGGCAGCCCCCTGCAGGCACGGTATGGGCCAAGTACCCAGCGTGCGGCAGCGGTGGGCGCGCCAGCGAGGCCAACGGCGCCCATCGCTAGACAGCCCCCACGTCCCTGTCCCTCGACTAAGTGCCCAGCGAGTGTGCCAGGAAGCCCGAGTTGCATGGACCCTGGGCATGATTGGCATGCCCAGGAAGCCCCCAGCAGGCACGGCATGGGCCAAGTACCCAGCGTGCGGCAGCGGTGGGCGTGCCAGCGAGGCCAACGGCGCCCATCGCGAGCCAGCCCCCATGTCCCTGTCCCTCGACTAAGTGCCCAGCGAGCGTGCCAGGGGGCCCGCTTTGCACAGACCCTGGGCATGGGTGGCATGCCCAGGCAGCCCCAGCAGGCAAGGCATGGGCCAACTATCCAGCGTGAGGCAGCGGTGGGCGTGCCAGCGAGGCCAACGGCGCCCATCGCGAGCCAGCCCCCACGTCCCTGTCCCTCGACTAAGTGCCCAGCGAGCGAGCCAGGGTGGCCACGTCGCACAGACCCTGGGCACGAGATGCATGCCCAGGCAGCCCCCTGCAGGCACAGCATGGGCTGTTTGCCCTGCGTGCGGCAGCGGTGGGCGTGCTAGCCAGGCCGCGGGCGCCCATCGCCACCCAGCCCCAATGTCCCTGTCCCTTGACGTAGTGCCCAGTGAGCGAGCCAGGGGGCCCGCGTCGCACGCACCATGGCCACGGGAGGCATGCCCAGGCAGCACCCAGCAGGCATGGCATGGGCCAAGTACCCAGCATGCGGCAGCGGTGGGCGCGCCAGCGAGGCCAATGGCGCCCATCGCGAGCCATCCCCCACGTCCCTGTCCCTCGACTAAGTGCCCATCGAGCAAGCCAGGGGGGCCGCGTTGCACAGACCCTGGGCATGGGTGGCATGCCCAGGCAGCCCCCAGCAGGCACGGCATGGGCTGCTCGCCTAGTGTGCTGCAGCGATGGGCGTGCCGGCCAGGCTGCAGGCGCCCATCGTGAGCCAGCCCCACGTCCCTGTCCCTCGACGTAGTGCCCAGTGAGCGAGCCAAGGGGACCGCGTGGCACGGACCCTGGGCATGGGTGGCACACTCAGGCAGCCCTCAGCAGGCACGGCCAGGGCTGCGCGCCCAGCATGGGGCAGCGGTGGGGGCGCCAGCGAGGCCAACGGCGCCCATCGCGAGCCAGCCCCCACGTCCCTGTCCCTCGACTAAGTGCCCAGCGAGCGAGCCAGGGTGGCCACGTCGCACGGACCGTGGGCACGAGATGCATGCCCAGGCAGCCCCCTGCATGCATGGTATGGGCCAAGTACCCAGCGTGCGGCAGCGGTGGGCGCGCCAGCGAGGCCAACAGCGCCCATCGCTAGCCAGCCCCCACGTCCCTGTCCTTCGACTAAGTGCCCAGCGAGTGTGCGAGGAGGCCCGAGTCGCATGGACCCTGGGCATTTGTGGCATGCCCAGGAAGCCCCCAGCAGGCACGGCGTGGGCCAAGTACCCAGCGTGCGGCAGCGGTGGGTGTGCCAGCGAGGCCAACAGCGCCCATCGTGAGCCAGCCCCCATGTCCCTGTCCCTCGACTAAGTGCCCAGCGAGCGTGCCAGGGGGTCCGCTTTGCATGGTCCCTGGGCACGGGTGGCATGCCCAGGCAGCCCCAAGCAGGCATGGCATGGGCCAAGTATCCAGCGTGCGGCAGCGGTGGGCGCGCCAGCGAGGCCAACGGCGGCCATCATGAGCCAGCCCCCACGTCCCTGTCCCTCGACTAAGTGTCCAGCGAGCGAGCCAGGGTGGCCACGTCGCACAGACCCTGGGCACAAGATGCATGCCAAGGCAGTCCCCTGCAGGCACGGCATGGGCTGTTTGCCCTGTGTGCGGCAGCGGTGGGCGTGCCAGCCAGGCCGCGGGCGCCCATCGCCACCCAGCCCCAATGTCCCTGTCCCTTGACGTAGTGCCCAGTGAGTGAGCCAGGGGGCCCGCGTCGCATGCACCATGGTCATGGGAGGCATGCCCAGGCAGCACCCAGCAGGCACGTAATGGGCCAAGTACCCAGCGTGCGGCAGCGGTGGGCGCCCCAGCGAGGCCAACGGCGCCCATCGCGAGCCAGCCCCCACGTCCCTGTCCCTCGACTAAGTGCCCAGCGAGCGAGCCAGGGTGGCCACGTCGCACAGACCCTGGGCATGAGATGCATGCCAAGGCAGCCCCCTGCAGGCACGGCATGGGCCAAGTACCCAGCGTGCGGCCGCGGTGGGCGCGCCAGCGAGGCCAACGGCGCCCATCGCAAGCCAGCCCCCACGTCCCTGTCCCTCGACTAAGTGCCCATCGAGCAAGCCAGGGGGGCCGCGTCGCACAGACCCTGGGCATGGGTGGCACGCCCAGGAAGCCCCCAGCAGGTACGGCATGGGCTGCTCGCGTAGCGTGCTGCAGCGATGGGCGTGCCGGCCAGGCTGCAGGCGCCCATCTTGAGCCAGCCCCACGTCCCTGTCCCTCGACGTAGTGCCCAGTGAGCGAGCCAAGGGGACCGCGTGGCACGGACCCTGGGCATGGGTGGCACACTCAGGCAGCCCTCAGCAGGCACGGCCGGGGCTGCGAGCGAAGCATGGGGCAGCGGTGGGCGCGCCAGCTAGGCCACGGGCGCCGATCGCGAGCCAGCCCCCACGTCCCTGTCCCTCGATGAAGTGCCCAGCAAGGGAACAAGGGGGGCAACGTCTCATGGACCCAGGGAACGGGTGGCACACCCAGGCAGCCCCCAGAAGGCAAGGCATGGTCTGCTCACACAGCGTGCGGCAGCGGTACCCAGCCCATCGACTGACTGCCCAGCGTGAGAGCCAATGGTACCGCGTCGCACGGACCCTGGGAACGGGTGGAAAGCCCAGGAAGCCCCCAGCAGGCATGGCATGAGCTGCTCACCCAGCGTTCTGCAGCAGTGGGTGCGCCAGCCAGGCTGCGGGCGCCCATCGCGAGCCAGCCCCCTTGTCCCTGCCCCTCGATTGACTGCCCAGCGTGCGAGCCAGGAGAGCCGAGTAAGACAGACTCTTGGCACGGGTGGCATGCCCAGGCAGCCCCCAGCAGGCATGGCATGGGCTGCTCGCCCCACGTGCTGCAGCGGTGGGTGCACCAGGCAGGACGCGGGCGCCCATCGCGAACCAGCCCCCACATCCCTGTCCCTTGACAAATTGCTCAGCGAGTGAGCCAGGGTGGCCACGTCGCACAGACCCTGGGCACAAGATGCATGCCAAGGCAGCACCCAGCAGGCACGGCATGGGCAGCTCGCCCAGCGTGCTGCAGCGGTGGGCGTGCCAGCCAGGCCGCGGTTGCCCATCGCGACCCGGCCCCAATGTCCCTGTCCCTTGACAAATTGCTCAGCAAGCGAGCCAGGGGGCCCGCGTCGCACAGACCATGGGCACGGGAGGCATGCCCAGGCAGCACCCAGCAGGCATGGTAGGGGCCAAGTACCCAGTGTGTGGCAGCGGTGGGCGCGCCAGCGAGGCCAACGGTGCCCATCGCGAGCCAGCCCCCACGTCCATGTCCCTCGGCGTAGTGCCCAGCGAGAGAGCCAGGGGGGCCATGTCGCACGGACCCGGGGCATTGGTGGCACGCCCAGGCAGCCCCCAGCAGGTATGGCATGGGCTGCTCGCCCAGCTGCGGCAGCAGTGGGCGCGCCAGCCAGGCCGCGGGCGCCCATCGCGAGCCAGCCCCCTTGTCCCTGCCCCTCGATTGACTGCCCAGAGTGCGAGCCAGGAGAGCCGAGTAAAACAGACTCTTGGCACGGGTGGCATGCCCAGGCAGCCCCCAGCAGGCATGGCATGGGCTGCTCACCCCACGTGCTGCAGCGGTGGGTGCGCCAGGCAGGACGCAGGCGCCCATCGCGAACCAGCCCCCACGTCCCTGTCCCTCGACAAATTGCTCAGCGAGCGAGCCGGGGGGGCCACGTCGCACGGACCCTGGGCATGGGAGGCATGCCCAGACAGACCCCAGCAGGCACAGCATGGGCCAAGTGCCCATCGTGCGGCAGAGGAGGGCGCTCCAGGCAGGCCACAGGTGCCCATCGCTAGCCAGCCCACTCGTCCCTGTCCCTCGACAAAGTGCCCAGCGAGTGAGCCAAGGGAGCCATGTTGCACGGACTCTGGGCACGGGAGGAGGGCCCAGGCAGCCACCAGCAGGCACGTTATGGGCCAAGTGCCCAGCGTGCGGCAGAGGAGGGCGCGCCAGCCAGGCCACAGGCGCCCATCGCGAGCCAGTACCCTCGTCCCTGTCCCTCGACTAAGTGCCAAGAGAGCGAGCCAGGGGTACCGCGTCGCACGGACCCTGGCCACGGGTGTTATGCCCAGTCAGCACCCAGCAGTTACGGCATGGGCTGTTCACCCAGCGTGCGGCAGTGGAGGGCGCGCCAGCCAGGCCGTGGGCGCCCATCGCGAGCCAGCCCCCACGTCCCTGTCCATTGACTGACTGCCCAGCGAGCGAGCCAGGGTGCCCACTTTGCACGGACCCTGGGCACGGGTGGCATGCCCAGGCAGCCCCCTGCATGCACGGTATGGGCCAAGTACCCAGCGTGCGGCAGCGGTGGGCGCGCCAGCGAGGCCAACGACGCCCATCGCTAGCCAGCCCCCACGTCCCTGTCCCTCGACTAAGTGCCCAGCGAGTGTGCCAGGAGGCCCGAGTCGCATGGACCCTGGGCACGGGTGGCATGCCCAGGCAGCCCCCAGCAGGCATGGCATGGGCCAAGTATCCAGCGTGCGGCAGCGGTGGGCGTGCCAGCCAGGCCGCGGGCGCCCATCGCGAGCCAGCCCCCACGTCCCTGTCCCTCGACGTAGTGCCCAGCGAGCGAGCCAGGGGGGCTGTGTCGCACGGACCCTGGGCACGGTTGGCACGCCAAGGAAGCCCCCGGCTGGCACGGCATGGGCTGCTCGCCCAGCGAGCAGCAGTGGTGTGCGCGCCAGCCAGGCCGCTGGCGCCCATCGCGAACCAGCCCCCACGTCCCTGTCCCTCGACTGACTGCCCAGCTAGTGAGCCAGGGGGGCTGTGTCAAACGGACCCTGGGCATGGGTGGCATGCCCAGGCAGCCCCTAGCAGGCACGGCATGGGCTGCCCGCCCAGCATGCGGCAGCGGTGGGCGCGCCGGCCAGGTCGCAGGCGCCGATCGCGAGCCAGCCCCCACGTCCCTGTCCCTCGATGAAGTGCCCAACAAGGGAACAAAGGGGGCAAGGTCTCATGGACCCAGGGAATGGGTGGCACGCCCAGGCAGCCCCCAGAAGGCAAGGCATGGTCTGCTCACACAGCGTGCGGCAGCGGTACCCAGCCCCTCGACTGACTGCCCAGCGTGAGAGCCAATGGTACCGCGTCGCACGGACCCTGGGAACAGGTGGAAAGCCCAGGAAGCCCCCAGTAGGCATGGCATGAGCTGCTCACCCAGCGTTCTGCAGCAGTGGGTGCGCCAACCAGGCTGCGGGCGCCCATCGCGAGCCAGCCCCCTTGTCCCTGCCCCTCGATTGACTGCCCAGCGTGCGAGCCAGGAGAGCCGAGTAAGACAGACTCTTGGCAGGGGTGGCATGCCCAGGCAGCCCCCAGCAGGCATGGCATGGGCTGCTCGCCCCACGTGCTGCAGCGGTGGGCACGCCAGGCAGGCCGCGGGTGCCCATCGCGAACCAGCCCCCACGTCCCTGTCCCTCGACAAATTGCTCAGCGAGCGAGCCAGGGGGGCCACGTTGCACGGACCCTGGGAATGGGAGGCATGCCCAGACAGCCCCCAGCAGGCATGCCATGGGCCAAGTGCCCATCGTGCGGCAGAGGACGGCGCTCCAGGCAGGCCACAGGCGCCCATCTTTAGCCAGCCCACTCATCCCTGTCCCTCAACAAAGTGCCCAGCGAGTGAGCCAAGGGAGCCACGTTGCACAGACTCTGGGAACGGGAGGAGGGCCCAGGCAGCCACCAGCAGGCACATTATGGGCCAAGTGCCCAGCGTGCGGCAGAGGAGGGCGCGCCAGCCAGGCCACAGGCGCCCATCGCGAGCCAGCACCCTCGTCCCTGTCCCTCGACTAAGTGCCCAGCGAGCGAGCCAGGGGTACCGCGTCGCACGGACCCTGGCCACGAGTGGTATGCCCAGTCAGCACCCAGCAGGCACGGCATGGGCTGTTCACCCAGTGTGCAGCAGCGGAGGGTGTGCCAGCCAGGCCGCGGGCGCCCATCGCGAGCCAGCCCCCACGTCCCTGTCCCTCGACTGACTGCCCAGCGAGCGAGCCAGGGTGCCCACGTTGCACGGACCCTGGGCACGGGTGGCACGCCCAGGAAGCCCCCAGCAGGCACGGCATGGGCTGCTCGCCCAACGTACGGCAACGGTGGGCGCGCCAGCCAGGCCGTGGGCGCCAATCGCGAGCCAGGCCCCACGTCCCTGTCCCTCGACAAAGTGCCCAGCGTGCGAGCCAGGGGAGCCGCGTCGCACGGACCCTGGGCACGGTTGGCATGCCCAGACAGCCCATAGCAGGCACGGCATGGCCTGCTTGCCCATCGAGCAGCAGTGGTGGGCGCACCAGCCAGGCTGCGGGCACCCATCGCGAGCCAGCCCCCACGTCCCTGTCCCTCGACTAAGTGCCCCGTGAGCGAGCCTGGTGGGCTGCGTCGCACGGACCCTGGGAAATGGTGGCATGCCCAGGCAGCCCCCAGCAGGTACGGCATGGGCTGACCACCAAGCGTGCGGCAGCGGTGGGCGCGCCACCAGGCCGCGGGCGCCCATCGCGAGCCAGCCCCCACGTCCCTGTCCCTCGACGTAGTGCCCAGCGAGCGAGCCAGGGGGGTTGCGACGCATGGACCCTGGGCACGGTCAGGAAGCCTCCGGCTGGCACGGCATGGGCTGCGCACCCAGCGAGCAGCAGTGGTGGGCGCGCCAGCCAGGTCGCGGGCTCCCATCGCGAGCCAGCTCCCACGTCCCTGTCCCTCGACTGACTGCCCAGCCAGCGAGCCGGGGTGGCCATGTCGCACGGACCCTGGGCACGAGTGGCACGCCCAGGCAGCCCCCAGCAGGCATGGCATGGGCTGCTCGCCCAGCGTGCGGCAACGGTGGGCGCGTCAGCCAGGCCGCGGGCGCCCATCGCGAGCCAGACCCCATGTCCCTGTCCCTCGACTAAGTGCCCAGCGAGCGAGCAAGGGGAGCAACGTTGCATGGACCCTGGGCACTGGAGGGATGCCCTGGCAGCCCCCAGTATGCACGCCATGGGCCAAGTGCCCAGTGTGCGGCAGTGGTGGGTGCGCCAGGCAGGCCACGGGCGCCCATCGTGAGCCAGCCCCCTCGTCCCTGTCCCTCGACTAAGTGCCCAGCGAGCGAGCAAGGGGAGCCACGTTGCACGGAACCTGGGCACTGGAGGGATGCCCTGACAGCCCCCAGCAGGCATGGCATGGGCCAAGTACCCAGCGTGCGGCAGCGGTGGGCGCGCCAGCGAGGCCAACAGCGCCCATCGTGAGCCAGCCCCCTCATACCTGTCCCTCGAATTAGTGCCCAGCGAGCGAGCCAGGGCAGCCATGTCACACGGACCCTGGGTATGGAAGGCATGCCCTGGCAGCCCCCAGCAGGCACAGCATGGGCCAAGTGCCCAGCGTGCGGCAGCGGTGGGCGCACCTGCGAGGCCACATGCGCCGATTGCGAGCCAGACCCCTCATCCCTGTCCCTCGACTAAGTGCCCAGCGAGCGAGCCAGGGGAGCCACATTGCATGGACCCTGGGCATGGGAGGCATGCCCCGGTAGTCCCCTGCATGCACCGCATGGGCCAAGTGCCTAGCGTGCTGCAGTGGTGGGCGCGCCAGAAAGGGCACAGGCGCCCATCATGAGCCAGCCCCCTCGTCCCTGTCCCTCGACTTAGTGCCCTGCGAGCGAGCCATGGGAGCTGTGTTGCATGGACTTTGGGCACAGGAAACATGCCCAGGCAGCCCCCAGTAGGCATGGCATGCGCCAAGTGCCCAGTGTGCGGAAGAGGAGGACGGGCCAGCGAGGCCACAGGCGCCCATCGCGAGCCAGCCCCCTCGTCCCTGTCCCTCGACTAAGTGCCCAGCGAGCGAGCCAGGGGAGCCGCATCGCACAGACCCTGGGCATGAGATGCATGCCCAGGCAGCCCCCTGCAGGCACGGCATGGGCTGTTCGCCCTGCATGCGGCAGCGGTGGGCGTGCCAGCCAGGCCGCGGCCGCCCATCGCCACCCAGCCCCCATGTCCCTGTCCCTTGACGTAGTGCCCAGTGACCGAGCCAGGGGGCCCGCGTGGCACGCACCATGGGAACGGGAGGCATGCCCAGGCAGCATCCAGCAGGCACGGCATGGGGCAAGTACCCAGCGTGCGGCAGCGGTGGGCGCGCCAGCGAGGCCAACGGCGCCCATCGCAAGCCAGCCCCCACGTCCCTGTCCCTCGACTAAGTGCCCATCGAGCAATTCTGGGGGGCCGCGTCGCATGGACCCTGGGCATGGGTGGCACGCCCAGGCAGCCCCCAGCAGGCAAGGCATGGGCTGCTCTCCTAGCGTGCTGCAGCGATGGGCGTGCCGGCCAGGCTGCAGGCACCCATCGTGAGCCAGCCCCACGTCCCTGTTCCTCGACGTAGTGCCCAGTGAGCGAGCCAAGGGAACCGCGTGGCACGGACCCTGGGCATGGGTGGCACACTCAGGCAGCCCCCAGCAGGCATGGCCGGGGCTGCGCGCCCAGCATGGGGCAGCGGTGGGCACGCCAGCCAGGCCGCGGGCACCCATCGCGAGCCGGCCCCCATGTCCCTATCCCTCGACTAAGTTCTCAGCGAGCGAGCCAGGCGGGCCGTGTCGCACGGACCCTGCACACGGGAGGCACGCCCAGTCTGCCCGCAGCAGGCACGGCATGGGCTGCTCGCCCAGCGTGCGGCAGCGGTGGGTGCGCCAGCCTGGCCGCGGGCGCCCATCGCTAGCCAGTCCCCACGTCCCTGTCCCTCGACGTAGTGCCCAGCGAGCGAGCCAGCTGTGCCGCGTTGCATGGAGCCTAGGCACGGGTGGCACTCCCAGGCAGCCCCCAGCAGGCACGGTATGGGCTACTCGCCCAGCGTGCGGCAGCGGTGGGCACGCCAGCCAGGCCGCGGACGCCCATCGTGACCCAGCCCCCACATTCCTCTCCCTTGACATAGTGCCCAGCGAGCGAGCCAGGGGGCCCGCGTCGCACGGACCATGGGCACGGGTGGCATGCCCAGGCAGCACCCACCAGGCACGGCATGGGCCAAGTACCCAGCGTGCGGCAGCGGTCGGCGTGCCAGCGAGGCCAACGGCGCCCATCGCGAGCCAGCCCCCATGTCCCTGTCCCTCGACTAAGTGCCCAGCGAGCGTGCCAGGGGGCCCGCTTCGCACGGACCCTGGGCACGGGTGGCATGCCCAGGCAGCCCCCAGCAGGCACGGCATGGGCCAAGTATCCAGCGTGCGGCAGCGGTGGGCGTGCCAGCGAGGCCAACGGCGCCCATCGCAAGCCAGCCCCCACGTCCCTGTCCCTCGACTAAGTGCCCATCGAGCAATTCAGGGGGGCCGCGTCGCATGGACCCTGGGCATGGGTGGCACGCCCAGGCAGCCCCCAGCAGGCAAGGCATGGGCTGCTCTCCTAGCGTGCTGCAGCGATGGGCGTGCCGGCCAGGCTGCAGGCACCCATCGTGAGCCAGCCCCACGTCCCTGTTCCTCGACGTAGTGCCCAGTGAGCGAGCCAAGGGAACCGCGTGGCACGGACCCTGGGCATGGGTGGCACACTCAGGCAGCCTCCAGCAGGCATGGCCGGGGCTGCGCGCCCAGCATGGGGCAGCGGTGGGCACGCCAGCCAGGCCGCGGGCACCCATCGCGAGCCGGCCCCCATGTCCCTGTCCCTCGACTAAGTTCTCAGCGAGCGAGCCAGGCGGGCCGTGTCGCACGGACCCTGCACAGGGGAGGCATGCCCAGTCTGCCCGCAGCAGGCACGGCATGGGCTGCTCGCCCAGCGTGCGGCAGCGGTGGGTGCGCCAGCCTGGCCGCGGGCGCCCATCGCTAGCCAGGCCCACGTCCCTGTCCCTCGACGTAGTGCCCAGCGGGCGAGCCAGCTGTGCCACGTCGCATGGAGCCTAGGCATGGGTGGCACTCCCAGGCAGCCCCCAGCAGGCACGGCATGGGCTACTCGCCCAGCGTGCGGCAGCGGTGGGCACGCCAGCCCCCACATTCCTCTCCCTTGACATAGTGCCCAGCGAGCGAGCCAGGGGGCCCGCGTCGCACGGACAATGGGCACGGGTGGCATGCCCAGGCAGCACCCAGCAGGCACGGCATGGGCCAAGTACCCAGCGTGCGGCAGCAGTCGGCGCGCCAGCGAGGCCAACGGCGACCATCGCGAGCCAGCCCCCACGTCCCTGTCCCTCGACTAAGTGCCCAGCGAGCGAGCCAGGGTGGCCACATCGCACAGACCCTGGGCACGACATGCATGCCCAGGCAGCCCCCTGCAGGCACAGCATGGGCTATTCGCCCTGCGTGCGGCAGCGGTGGGCGTGCCAGCCAGACCACGGGCGCCCATCGCGACCCAGCCCCCACGTCCCTGTCCCTTGACGTAGTGCCCAGTGAGCGAGCCAGGGGGCCCCCGTCGCATGCACCATGGGCACGGGAGGCATGCCCTGGCAGCCCCCAGCAGGTACGACATGGGCCAAGTGCCCAGCGTGCGGCAGCGGTGGGCGCACTAGCCAGGCCAAAGGCGCCCATCGTGAGCCAGCTCCCTCGTCCCTGTCCCTCGACTTAGTGCCCAGCGAGCGAAACAGGGGTGCGATTTCGCAGGGACCCTGGGCACGGGAAGCATGCCCCAGCAGCCCCCAGCAGGCACGGCATGGGCCAAGTGCCCAGCGTGCGGTAGAGGTTGGCGCGCCAGCCAGGCGACGGGCGCCCTTCGCGAGCCAGCCCCCTCGTCTCTGTCCCTCGACTAAGTGCCGAACGAGCGAGCTAGGGGAGCCACGTCGCATGGACCATGGGCACGGAAGGCCTGCACAGGCAGCCCCCAGTATGCACGCCATGGGCCAAGTGCCCAGTGTGCGGCAGTGGTGGGTGCGCCAGGCAGGCCACGGGCGCCCATCGCGAGCCAGCCCCCTCGTCCCTGTCCCTCGACTAAGTGCCCAGCGAGTGAGCAAGGGGAGCAATGTTGCACGGACCCTGGGCACTGGAGGGATGCCCTGGCAGCCTCCAGCAGGCATGGCATGGGCCAAGTACCCAGCGTGCGGCAGCGGTTGGGAGCGCCAGCGAGGCCAACGGCGCCCATCGCGAGCCAGCCCCCTCGTCCCTGTCCCTCGACTAAGTGCCCAGCAAGCGAGCCAGGGGAGCCGCGTCGCATGGACCCTGGGCACGGAAGGCATGCCCTGGCAGCCCCCAGCAGGCGCAGCATGGGCCAAGTACCCAGCGTGCGGCTGCGGTGGGCGTGCAAGCGAGGCCACATGTGCCGATCGCGAGCCAGACCCCTCGTCACTGTCCCTCGGCTATGTGCCCAGTGCGCTAGCCAGGGGAGCCGCGTTGCACGGACCCTGCACATGGGAGGCATGCCATGGTAGCCCCCCGCAGGCACGGCATGGGCCAAGTGCCCAGCTTGCTGCAGCGGTGGGCACGCCAGCGAGGGCACAGGCGCCCATCATGAGCCAGCCCCTTTGTCCCTGTCCCTCGACTTAGTGCCCTGCGAGCAAGCCAGGGGAGCCTTGTTGCACAGACTCTGGGCATGGGAGACATTCCCAGGAAGCCCCCAGCAGGCACGGCATGGGCCAAGTGCCCAGTGTATGGCAGAGGAGGGCGCGCCAGCGAGGCCACAGGCGCCCATCGCGAGCCAGCCCCCTCGTCCCTGTCCCTCAACTAAGTGCCCAGCGAACGAGCCAGGGGAGCCGCATCGCACAGACCTTTGGCATGCAAGGCATGCCCCGGAAGCCCCCAGCATGCACGGCAAGGGCCAAGTGCCCAGCGTGCTGCAGCGGTGGGCGCGCCAGCGAGGCCACAGGCGCCCATCACGAGCCAGCCCCCTCGTCCCTGTCCCTCGACTTAGTGCCCAGCGAGCGAGGCAGGGGAGCCTCGTCGCATGGACTCTGGGCACGGGAGGCTTGCACAGGCAGCCCCCGGCAGGCACGGCATGGGTCAAGTGCCCAGCGTGTGGCAGAGGAGGGCGCGCCAGCGAGGCCATAGCGCCCATCGCGAGCCAGGCCCCTCGTCCCTGTCCCTCGACTAACTGCGCAGCGAGCGAGCAAGGAGAGCCATGTCGCAAGGACCCTGGGCACGGGAGGCATGCCCAGGTAGCCCCCAGCAGGCACGGCATGGGCCAAGTGCCCAGCGTGCGGCAGCGGTGGGCGCGCCAGCCAGGCCACAGGCGCCCATTGTGAGCCAGCTCCCTCGTTCTTGTCCCTCGACTAAGTGCCCAGTGACCGAGCCAGGGGAGCCACGTCGCTTGGACCCTGGGCACGGGAGGCATGCCCTGGCAGCCCCCAGCAGGTATGGCATGGGCCAAGTGCCCAGCGTGCGGCAGCGGTGGGCGCACTAGCCACGCCACAGGCGCCCATCGTGAGCCAGCTCCCTCGTCCCTGTCCCTCGACTAAGTGCCCAGCAAGCGAAACAGGGGTGCCGCAGCGCACAGACCCTGGGCACGGAAGGCATTCAATGGCAGTCCCCAGTATGCACGCCATGGGCCAAGTGCCCAGTGTCCGGCAGCTGTGGGTGCGCCAGGCAGGCCACGGGCGCCCATTGCGAGCCAGCCCCCTCGTCCCTGTCCCTCAACTAAGTGCCCAGCGAGCGAGCCAGGGGAGCCATGTCGCATGGACCCTGGGCACGGGAGGCATACCCAGGAAGCCCCCAGCAGGCACGGCATGGGCCACGTTCCCAGCATGCGGCAGCGGTGGGCGCACCAGCCAGGGCATGGGCTCCCATCGCGAGCAAGCCCCCTGGTCCCTGTCCTTCGACTAACTGCCCAGTGAACGAGCCAGGGGAGCTGTGTCGCATGGACCCTGGGCACGGGAGGCATGCCCAGGCAGCCCCCAGTATGCACGGCATGGGCCAAGTGCCCAGCGTGAGGCAGCGGTTGGCGCGCCCGACAGGCCACGGGCTCCATCGCGAGCCAGCCCCCTCATCCCTGTCCCTCGACTAAGCGCCCAGCGACCAAGCCAGGGAAGCGGCGTCGCGTGGACCCTGGGTACGGGAGGCATGCCCAGGCAGCCCCCAGCAGGCACGGCATGGGCTAAATTCCTAGCATGCGGCAGCGGTGGGCGCACCAGCCAGGCCACAGGGGCCCATCGCGTGCCAGCCTCCTGGTCCCTGTCCCTCGACTAAGTGCCCAGCGAGGAGCCAGGGGAGCCACATCGCATGGACCCAGGGCACAGGAGGCATGCCCCGGCAGCCCCCAGCAGGCACGGCATGGGCTGCTCGCCCAGCGTGCGGCAGTGGTGTGCGCTCCAGCCAGGCCGCGGGCACCCATCGCAAGCCAGCCCCGTCGTCCCTGCCCCTCGACTGACTGCCCAGCGTGCTAGCCAGGGGTGCCGCGTCGCACGGACCCTGGGCACGGGTGGCACGCCCAGCCAGCCCCCAGCAGGTATGGCATTGGCTGCTCGCCCAGTGTGCGGCAGCGGTGGGCGTGCCAGCCAGGCCGCCGGCGCCCATCGCGAGCCAGCCCCCACGTCCCTGTCCCTTGACTAAATGCCCAGCGAGCGAGCCAGGGGGGTGCATCGCATGGACCTAGGCACGGATGGCACGCCCAGGCAGCCCCAAGAAGGCACGGCATGGATGGCTCGCCCAGTGTGTGGCAGCAGTGGGCGTGCCAGCCAGGCCGCCGGCGCCCATCGCGTGCCAGCCCCCACGTCCCTGTCCCTTGACTAAATGCCCAGCGAGCGAGCCAGGGGGGTGCATCGCATGGACCCTAGGCACGGATGGCACGCCCAGGCAGCCCCAAGAAGGCACGGCATGGGCGGCTCACCCAGTGTGCGGCAGCAGTGGGCGCGCCAGCCAGGCCGCCGGCGCCCATCATGTGCCAGCCCCCATGTCCCTGTCCCTCGACGTAGTGCCCAAAGAGCGAGCCAGGGGGGCCGCGTTGCACAGAACCTGGGCAAGGGTGGCACGCCCAGGCAGCCCCCAGCAGGAACGGCATGGGCTGCTTGCCCAGCTTGCGGCAGCGGTAGGCGCGCCAGCCAGGCCGCGGGGCCCATCGCGAGCCAGCCCCCTCGTCCCTGCCCCTCGACTGACTGCCCAGCGTGCGAGCCAGGGGTGCTGCATCGCACAGACCCTGGGCACGGGTGGCATGGCCAGGCAGCCCCCTGCAGGCACATCATGGGCTGCTCGCCCAGTGTGCGGCAGTGGTGGGCGCGCCAGCCAGGCCGCGGGCCACCATCGCAAGCCTGCCCCCTCGTCCCTGTCCCTCGACTAAGTGCCCAGCGAGCGAGCCAGGGGAGCCGCACCGCATGGACCCTGGGCACGGGAGGCATGCCCCGGCATCCCCCAGCAGGCACAGCTTGGGCCAAGTGCCCAACGGGTGGTAGAGCTGGGCGCGTCAGCCAGGCCACGGGCGCCCATCGCCAGCCAGCCCCCTCGTCCCTGTCCGTCGACTTAGTGCCCAGCGAGCGAGCCAGGGGAGCCACGTCGCAGGGACCCTGGGCACGGGAGGCATGCCCCAGCATCCCCCAGCAGGCACAGCTTGGGCCAAGTGCCCAACGGGCGGTAGAGCTGGGCGCGTCAGCCAGGCCACGGGCGCCCATCGCCAGCCATCCCCCTCGTCCCTGTCCCTCGACTAAGTGCCGAGCGAGCGAGCCAGGGGAGCCGCGTCGCACGGACCCTGGGCATGGGAGGCATGCCCAGGCACCCCTGCTGCCAAGGCCTCATCGGTGGGAAAAACATGGGCAACAAAGCGAGAATAATCGTGGGATAATGAGCTGTGATGTGGCTAGACAAGCTTGATCGTGTGGGCGGCGAAGCTAACGATGATGCATGCTACGTGAGGGCCAAATCATTGGGGGGATTTCGAGCATGCAGAGTGCTTCATTGCAGGCCCTCGAGGCGTTAGACGTGGGGTTGGATCTTGACGCTCAGGCTTGCCTAGAAGCGGACTTGTTGCGCAGCACGATTGACGGCACAATCGTTGGCCGTTAGTAACGAGCGAGCCACACGGCCAGCCTGGGCACGTTGTGACACCCCTGTTGTGACACCCCTGCTGCCAAGGCCTCATCGGTGGTCCCTTGCAATTGAAGAATCGTCCCTTGCTATTGAAACAATTTTGCGCTTAGCGGCTTGGGTGCGTCGCATGGACCCTAGTTATGGGAGGCATGCCCAGCAGCCCCCAGCAGGCACGGCATGAGCCAAGTGCCCAGCGTGCTGCAGTGGTGGGCGTGCCAGCCAGGCCACAGGCGCCCATCGCGAGCCAGCCCTCTCGTCCCTGTCCCTCGACTAAGTGCCCAGCGAGGGAGCCAAGGGAGCCACGTCGCTCGGACCCCAGGCATGGGAGGCATGCCCTGGCAGCCCCCAGCAGGCACGGCATGGGCCAAGTGCCCAGCGTGCGGCAGCAGTAGGCACGCCAGCCAGTCCCCTCATCCCTGCCCCTCGACTAAGTGCCCAGCGAGCGAGCCAGGGGAGCCGCGTCGCATGGAACCTGGGCATGTGAGGCATGCCCCGGCAGCCCCCAGGGGGCACGGTATGGGTCAAGTGCCAAGCGTGCGGCAGCAGTGGGCACGCCAGCCATGCCACAGGCGCCAATCGCGAGCCAGCCCCCTCGTCCCTGTTCCTCGACTAAGTGCCCAGAGAGCGAGCAAGGGGAGCCATGTCACACAGACCCTGGGCACGGGAGGCATGCCCAGGCAGCCCCCAGCAGGCACAGCATGGGTCAAGTGCCCAGCGTGCGGCAGCAGTGGGCGCGCCAGCCAGGCCACAGGCGCCCATCGCTAGCCAGCCCCCTCGTCCCTGTCCCTTGACTTAGTGCGCAGCGAGCCAGCCCCCAGGGGGCATGGCATGGGTCAAGTGCCCAGTGTGTGGCAGAGGTGGGCGCGCCAGCAAGACAACAGGCGCCCATCGCGAGCCAGCCCCCTCATCCCTGTCCCTCGACTAAGTGCCCAGCGAACGAGCCAGGAGAGCCGCGTCGCACAGACCCTGGGCACGGGAGGAATGCCCAGGCAGCCCCCAGCAGGCACGGCATTGGCCAAGTACCCAGCATGGAGCAAAGGTGGGCGCGCCAGCGAGGCCACGGGCGCCCATCACGTGCCAGCCCCCTCGCCTTTCTGCCCAGCGAGCGAGCCAGGGGAGCCACATCGCATTGACTCTGGCCATGGGAGGCATGCACAGGCGGCACCCAGGAGGCACGGTGTGGGCCAAGTGCCCACCATGCGGCAGAGGAGGGCGCGCCAGCGAGGCCACAGCCACCCATCGCGAGGCAGCCCCCTCGTCCCTGTCCCTCGACTAAGTGCCAGGGGAGCGGCGTCGCACGGACCCTGGGCTCCCAAGGGATGCCCAGGAAGCCCCCTGCAGGCACAGCATGGGCCAAGTGCCCATCGTGCTGTAGAGGTGGGCGCGCCAGCCAGGCCACGGGCGCCCATCGCGAGCCAGCCCCCTCGTCCCTGTCCCTCAACTTAGTTTCCAGTGAGTGAGCCGTGGGAGCCGTGTCGCATGGACTCTGGGCACAGGAGGAATGTCCAGGATGCCCTCAGCAAGCACAGCATGGGTCAAGTTCCGAGCATGCGGCAGAGGAGGCCGCGCCATCCAGGCCACAGGCTCCCATCACGAGCCAGCCCCCTCGTCCCTGTCCCTTGACCAAGTGCCCAGCAAGCGAGCCAGGGGGGCTGTGTCGCACGGACCCTTGGAACGGTTGCCACACTAGGCAGCCCCCAGCAGGTACGTAATGGGCTGCTCGCCCAGTTTGCAGTAGCAGTGGGCACGCCAGCCAGGCCGCGGGCGGCCATCGCGAGCCAGTCCCCACGTCCCTATCCCTCGACTAAGTGTCCAGCAAGCAAGCCAGGGGGGCCACGTGGCACGGACCCTGGGCATGGGTGGCACGCCCAGGCAGCCCCCAGCAGGCACAGCATGGGCTGCTCACCCAGAATGCGGCAGCGGTGGGCACACCAGCCAGGCCGCGGGCGCCAATCGCGAGCCAGCCCCCACGTCCCTGCCCCTCGACTGACTGCCCAGTGTGCGAGCCAGTGGTGCTGCGTCGCACGGACCCTGGGCACTGGTTGCACGCCCAGGAAGCCCCCAGGAGGCACAGCATGGGCTGCTTGCCCAGCGTGTGGCAGCGTTGGGCGTGCCAGCCTGGCCACGGGCGCCCATCACGAGCCAGCGCCCTCGTCCCCGCCCGTTGACTGACTACCCAGCATACAAGCCAGGGGGGCGATGTCGCACGGACCCTGGGCACATGTGGCACTCCTAGGCAACCCCCTGCAGGCACGGCATGGGGTGCTTGCCCAGCGATCGGCAGCGGTGGGCGCGCCAGCCAGGCCGTGTGCGCCCATCGCGAGCCAGCCCCCACGTCCCTGTCCCTCAATGTAGTGCCCAGCGAGCGAGCCAGGGTGGCCACGTCGCCCAGACCCTGGGCATGGGTGGCATGCCCTGGCAGCCCCCAGCAGGCACAGATGGGCTGCTCGCCCAGCAGGCGGCAGTGGTGGGCACGCCAGCCAGGCCGCGGGCGCCCATCGCGAACCAGCCCCAATGTCCCTGTCCCTCGACGTTGTGCCCAGCGAGCGAGCAACGGGGGCCGTGTTACATGGACCCTGGGCATGGGTTGCACTCCCAGGAAGCCCCCAGCAGGCACGGCATGGGCTGCTCGCCCAGTGTGCGGCAGCGGTGGGCGCGCCAGCCAGGCGACGGGCGCCCATCGTCAGTCAACCCCCTCGTCCCTGCCCCTCGACTGACTGCCCAGTGTGCGAGCCAGGGGTGCCGTGTTGGATGGATCCTGGGCACGGGTGGCAAGCACAGGCATCCCCCACCAGGCACGGCATGGGCTGCTCGCCCAGCGTGTGGCAGCGGTGGGTGCGCCAGCCAGGCCGCGGGCGCCCATCGCGAACCAGACCCCACGTCCCTGTCCCTCGACTAAGTGCATAGCGAGCGAGCCAGGGGGGCCGCGTCACACAGACCCTGGGCACAGGTGGCACACCCAGGCAGCTCCCAGCAGGCATGGCATGGGCTGCTCGCCCAGTGTGCGCCAGCGGTGGCCGCTCCAGCAAGGCCGCGGGCGCCCATCGCGAGCCAGCCCCCACGTCCATGTCCCTCGACGTAGTGCCCAGCGAGAGAGCCAGGGGGGCCGTGTCGCACGGACCCTGGGCATTGGTGGCACGCCCAGGCAGCCCCCAGCAGGTACGGCATGGGCTGCTCGCCCAGCTGCGGCAGCAGTGGGCGCACCAGCCAGGCCGCGGGCGCCCATCGCGAGCCAGCCCCCTTGTCCCTGCCCCTCGATTGACTGCCCAGAGTGCAAGCCAGGAGAGCCGAGTAAAACAGAATCTTGGCACGGGTGGCATGCCCAGGCAGCCCCCAGCAGGCATGGCATCGGCTGCTCGCCCCACGTGCTGCAGCGGTGGGTGCGCCAGGCAGGACGCGGGCGCCCATCGCGAACCAGCCCCCACGTCCCTGCCCTCGACAAATTGCTCAGCGAGCGAGCCAGGGGGGCCACGTCGCACGGACCCTGGGCACGGGAGGCATGCCCAGACAGACCCCAGCAGGCACGGCATGGGCCAAGTGCCCATCGTGCAGCAGAGGAGGGCGCTCCAGGCAGGCCACAGGTGCCCATCGCTAGCCAGCCCACTCGTCCCTGTCCCTCGACAAAGTGCCCAGCGAGTGAGCCAAGGGAGCCACATTGCACGGACTCTGGGAACGGGAGGAGGGCCCAGGCAGCCAGCAGCAGGCACGTTATGGGCCAAGTGCCCAGCGTGCGGCAGAGGAGGGCGCGCCAGCCAGGCCACAGGCGCCCATCGCGAGCCAGCACCCTCGTCCCTGTCCCTCGACTAAGTGCCCAGCGAGCGAGCCAGGGGTACCGCGTTGCACGGACCCTGGCCACAGGTGGTATGCCCAGTCAGCACCCAGCAGGCATGGCATGGGCTGTTCGCCCAGCGTGCAGCAGCGGAGGGCGCGCCAGCCAGGCCGCGGGCGCCCATCGCGAGCCAGCCCCCACGTCCCTGTCCATCGACTGACCGCCCAGCGAGTGAGCCAGGGTGCCCACTTTGCACGGACCCTGGGCACGGGTGGCACGCCCAGGAAGCCCCCAGCAGGCACAGCATGGGCTGCTCGCCAAGCGTGCAGCAGTGGTGGGCGCGCCAGCCAGGCCGCGGGCGCCCATCGCGAGCCAGCCCCCACGTCCCTGTCCCTTGACGTAGTGCCCAGTGAGCGAGCCAGGGGGGCTGTGTCGCACGGACCCTGGGCACGGTTGGCATGCCAAGGAAGCCCCTGGCTGGCATGGCATGGGCTGCTCGCCCAGCGAGCAGCAGTGGTGTGCGCGCCAGCCAGGCCGCGGGCGCCCATCGCGAACCAGCCCCCACGTCCCTGTCCCTCGACTGACTGCCCAGCTAGTGAGCCAGGGGGGCTGTGTCAAATGGACCCTGGGCATGGGTGGCACGCCCAGGTAGCCCCTAGCAGGCACGGCATGGGCCGCGGTCGCCGATCGCGAGCCAGCCCCCACGTCCCTGTCCCTCGATGAAGTGCCCACCAAGGGAACAAGGGGGGCAACGTCTCATGGACCCAGGGAACGGGTGGCACGCCCAGGAAGCCCCCAGAAGGCAAGGCATGGTCTGCTCACACAGCGTGCGGCAGCGGTACCCAGCCCCTCACTGACTGCCCAGCGTGAGAGCCAATGGTACCGCGTCGCACGGACCCTGGGAACGGGTGGAAAGCCCAGGAAGCCCCCAGCAGGCATGGCATGAGCTGCTCACCCAGTGTTCTGCAGCAGTGGGTGCGCCAGCCAGGCTGCGGGCACCCATCGCGAGCCAGCCCCCTTATCCCTGCCCCTCGATTGACTGCCCAGCGTGCGAGCCAGGAGAGCTGAGTAAGACAGACTCTTGGCATGGGTGGCATGCCCAGGCAGCCCCCAGCAGGCATGGCATCGGCTGCTCGCCCCACGTGCTGCAGCGGTGGGCACGCCAGGCAGGCTGCGGGCGCCCATCGCGAACCAGCCCCCACGTCCCTGTCCCTCGACAAATTGCTCAGCGAGCGAGCCAGGGGGGCCACGTTGCACGGACCCTGGGCACGGGAGGCTTGCCCAGACAGCCCCCAGCAGGCATGCCATGGGCCAAGTGCCCATCGTGCGGCAGAGGAGGGCGCTCCAGGCAGACCACAGGCGCCCATCGCTAGCCAGCCCACTCGTCCCTGTCCCTCGACAAAGTGCCCAGCGAGTGAGCCGAGGGAGCCACGTTGCACAGACTCTGGGCACGGGAGGAGGGCCCAGGCAGCCACCAGCAGGCACGTTATGGGCCAAGTGCCCAACGTGCGGCAGAGGAGGGCGCACCAGCCAGGCCACAGGCGCCCATCGCGAGCCAGCACCCTCGTCCCTGTCCCTCGACTAAGTGCCCAGCGAGCGAGCCAGGGGTACCGCGTCGCACGGACCCTGGCCACGAGTGGTATGCCCAGTCAGCACCCAGCAGGCATGGCATGGGCTGTTCGCCCAGCGTGCGGCAGCGGAGGGCGCGCCAGCCAGGCCGCGGGCGCCCATCGCGAGCCAGCCCCCACGTCCCTGTTCCTCGACTGACTGCCCAGCGAGCGAGCCAGGGTGCCCACGTTGCACGGACCCTGGGCACGGGTGGCACGCCCAGGAAGCCCCCAGCAGGCACGGCATGGGCTGCTCGCCCAACGTGCGGCAACGGGGGGCGCGCCAGCCAGGCCGCGGGCGCCAATCGCGAGCCAGGCCCCACGTCCCTGTCCCTCGACAAAGTGCCCAGCGTGCGAGCCAGGGGAGCCACGTCGCACGGACCCTGGGCATGGTTGGCATGCCCAGGCAGCCCATAGCAGGTACGGTATGGGCTGCTTGCCCAGCGAGCGGCAGTGGTGGGCGCGCCAGCCAGGCTGCGGGCGCCCATCTCGAGCCAGCCCCCACGTCCCTGTCCCTCGACTAAGTGCCCAGTGAGCGAGCCCGGTGGGCTGCGTCGCACGGACCCTGGGCACTGGTGGCATGCCCAGGCAGCCCCCAGCAGGCACGGCATGGGCTGATCACCAAGCGTGCAGCAGCGGTGGGCGCGCCACCAGGCCACGGGCGCCAATCGCGAGCCAGCCCCCACGTCCCTGTCCCTCGACGTAGTGCCCAGCGAGTGAGCCAGGGGGGCTGCGTCGCATGGACCCTGGGCACGGCCAGGAAGTCCCCGGCTGGCACGGCATGGGCTGCTCACCCAGCGAGCAGCAGTGGTGGGCGCGCCAGCCAGGTCGCGGGCTCCCGTCGCGAGCCAGCTCCCACGTCCCTGTCCCTCGACTGACTGCCCAGCCAGCGAGCCAGGGTGGCCATGTCGCACAGACCCTGGGCACGAGTGGCATGCCCAGGCAGCCCCCAGCAGGCACGGCATGGGCTGCTTGCCCAGCGTGCGGCAACAGTGGGCGCGCCAGCCAGGCCGCGGGCGCCCATCGCGAGCCAGACCCCATGTCCCTGTCCCTCGACTAAGTGCCCAGCGAGCAAGCAAGGGGAGGCACGTTGCACGGACCCTGGGCATTGGAGGGATGCCCTGGCAGCCCCCAGTATGCACGCCATGGGCCAAGTGCCCAGTGTGCGGCAGTGGTGGGTGCGCCAGGCAGGCCACGGGCGCCCATCGTGAGCCAGCCCCCTTGTCCCTGTCCCTCGACTAAGTGCCCAGCGAGCGAGCAAGGGGAGCCACATTGCACGGACCCTGGGCACTGGAGGGATGCCCTGGCAGCCCCCAGCAGGCATGGCATGGGCCAAGTACCCAGCGTGCGGCAGCGGTGGGCGCGCCAGCGAGGCCAACGGCGCCCATCGTGAGCCAGCCCCCTCGTCTTTGTCCCTCGAATAAGTGCCCAGCGAGCGAGCCAGGGCAGCCATGTCGCATGGACCCTGGGCATGGAAGGCATGCCCTGGCAGCCCCCAGCAGGCACAGCATGGGCCAAGTGCCCAGCGTGCGGCAGCGGTGGGCGCACCTGCGAGGCCACATGCGCCGATCGTGAGCCAGACCCCTCATCCCTGTCCCTCGACTAAGTGCCCAGCGAGCGAGCCAGGGGAGCCACATTGCATGGACCCTGGGCATGGGAGGCATGCCCCGGTAGTCCACCGCATGCACGGCATGGGCCAAGTGCCTAGCGTGCTGCAGTGGTGGGCGCGCCAGAAAGGGCACAGGCGCCCATCACGAGCCAGCCCCCTCGTCCCTGTCCCTCGACTTAGTGTCCTGCGAGCGAGCCAGGGGAGCTTTGTTGCATGGACTTTGGGCACGGAAAACATGCCCAGGCAGCCCCCAGCAGGCATGGCATGGGCCAAGTGCCCAGCGTGCGGAAGAGGAGGACGGGCCAGCGAGGCCACAGGCGCCCATCGCGAGCCAGCCCCCTCGTCCCTGTCCCTCGACTAAGTGCCCAGCGAGCGAGCCAGGGGAGCCGCATCGCACGGACCCTGGGCATGGGAGGCATGCCCCGGAAGCCCCCAGCATGCACAGCATGGGCCAAGTGCCCAGCGTGCTGCAGCGGTGGGCGCGCCAGCGAGGCCACAGCCGCCCATCACGAGCCAGCCCCCTCGTCCCTGTCCCTCGACTTAGTGCCCAGCGAGCGAGCCAGGGGAGCCATGTCGCACGGACTCTGGGCACTGGAGGCATGCATAGGCAGCCCCTAGCAGGCACGGCATGGGCCAAGTGCCCAGCGTACGGCCAAGGAGGGCGCGCCAGTGAGGCCACAGCGCCCATCGCGAGCCAGCCCCCTCGTCCCTGTCCCTCGACTAAGTGCCCAGCGAGCGAGCAAGGGGAGCCACGTCGCATGGACCCTGGGCACTGGAGGCATGCCCTGGCAGCCCCCAGCAGGCACGGCATGGGCCAAGTGCCCAGCGTGCGGAAGAGGAGGACGCGCCAGCGAGGCCACAGCGCCCATCGCGAGCCCGCCCCCTCGTCCCTGTCCCTCGACTAAGTGCCCAGCGAGCGAGCCAGGGGAGCCACGTCGCACGGACCCTGGGCACTAGAGGCATGCCCTGGCAGCCCCCAGCAGGCACGGCCTGGGCCAAGTACCCAGCATGTGGTTGAGGAGTGCGCGCCAGCGAGGCCACAGCGCCCATCGCGAGCCAGCCCCCGCGTCCCTGACCCTCGACTAAGTGCCCAGCGAGCGAGCAAGGGGAGCCACATCGCCCGGAGCCTGGGCACTGGAGGCATGCCCTGGCAGCCCCCAGCAGGCATGGAATGGGCCAAGTACCCTGTGTGCGGCAGTGGTGGGCGCGCCAGCGAGGCCAACGGCGCCCATCGCGAGCCAGCCCCCTCGTCCCTGTCCCTCGACTAAGTGCCCAGCGAGCAAGCCAGGGGAGCCGCGTCGCATGGACCCTGGGCACGGAAGACATGCCCTGGCAGCCCCCAGTAGGCACAGCATGGGCCAAGTGCCCAGCGTGAGGCAGCGGTGGGCGTGCCAGCGAGGCCACATGCGCCGATCGCGAGCCAGACCCTCATCCCTGTCCCTCGACTAAGTGCCCAGCGAGTGAGCCAGGGGAGCCGCGTTGCATGGACCCTGGGCATGGGAGGTATGCCCCAGTAGCCCCCCGCAGGCATGGCATGGGCCAAGTGCCCAGCGTGCTGCAGCGGTTGGCGCGCCAGCGAGGGCACAGGCGCCCATCACGAGCCAGCCCCCTCGTCCCTGTCCCTAGACTTAGTGCCCTGCGAGCGAGCCAGGAGAGCCATGTCACACAGACTCTGGGCGCAGAAGACATGCCCAGGAAGCCACCAACAGGCACAGCATGGGCCAAGTGCCCAGCGTGCGGCAGAGGAGGGCGCGCCAGCGAGGCCACAGGAGCCCATCGCGAGCCAGCCCCCTCGTCCCTGTCCCTCGACTAAGTGCCCAGCGAACGAGCCAGGGGAGCCACATCACACGGACCCAGGGCATGGGAGGCATGCCCTGGAAGCCCCCAGCATGCACGGCATTGGCCAAGTGCCCAGCGTGCTGCAGCGGTGGGTGCGCCAGCAAGGCCACAGGCGCCCATCATGAGCAAGCCCCCTCGTCACTGTCCCTCAAGTAAGTGCCCAGCGAGCGAGCCAGGGGAGCCGTGTCGCATGGACCCTGGGCACAGGAAGAATACCCAGGAAGCCCCCAGCAGGCACAGCATGGGCCAAGTTCCCAGCATGAGGCAGCGGTGGGCGCACCAGCCAGGGCACGGGCTCCCATCACGAGGAAGCCCCCTGGTCCCCGTCCTTTGACTAAGTGCCCAGTGAACGAGCCAGGGGAGCCTTGTCGCATGGACCCTGGGCACGGGAGGCATGCCCAGGCAGCCCCCAGTATGCACGGCATGGGCCAAGTGCCCAGCGTGAGGCAGCGGTGGGCGCGCCTGACAGGCCACGGGCTCCCATCGCGAGCCAGCCCCCTCGTCCCTTTCCCTCGACTAAGTGCCCAGCGACCAAGCCAGGGGAGCGGTGTCGCATGGACCCTGGGCACAGGAGGCATGCCCAGACAGCTCCCAGCAGGAACGGCATGGGCCAAATGCCCAGCATGCGGCAGCGGTGGGAGGACCAGCCAGGCCACGGGTTCCAATCGCGTGCCAGCCTCCTGGTCCCTGTCCGTTGACTAAGTGCCCAGCGAGGGAGCCAGGGGAGCTGCGTCGCATGGAATCTGGGCACGGGAGGGATGCCCCGGCAGACCCTAGCAGGCATGGCATGGGCCAAGTCCCCAGCGTGCGGTAGAGGTGGGCGCGCCAGCCAGGCCATGGGCGCCCATTGCAAGCCAGTCCCCTCGTCCCTGTCCCTCGACTTTGCGCCCAGCAAGCGAGCCAGGGTTGGCTCGTCGCATGGAATCCAGGCACGGGAGGCATACCCCAGCAGCCCCCAGCAGGCACGGCATGGGCCAAGTGCCCAGCGTGCGGCAGCGGTGGGCGCACCAGCCAGGCCACGGGCTGCCATCGCGAGCCAGCCCCCTCGTCCCTGCCCCTCGACTGAATTCCCTGCATGCGAGCCAGGGGTGCCACGTCGAACGGACCCTGGGCATGGGTGGCATGCCCAGGCTGCCCACAGCAGGCATGGCATGGGCTGCTCGCCAAGTGTGCGGCAGCGGTGGGCGCGCTAGCCAGGCCGCGGGCGCCCATCGCGAGCTAGCCCCCACGCTCCTGTGCCTCGACTAAGTGCCCAGCGATCGAACCAGGGGGTCCATGTCGCATGGACCCTGGGCACGGGTGGCACGCCCAGGCAGCCCCCAGCAGGTACGGCATGGGCTGCTCACCCAGCGTGCAGCAGCGGTGGGCGCGCCAGCCAGGCCGCGAGCGCCAATCGCGAGCCAGCCCCTACGTCCCTGTCCATCGACTAAGTGCCCCGTGAGCGAGCCATGGGGACCATGTCGCACAGACCCTGGGCACGTGTGGCACGCGGAGGTATCCCCCAGCAGGCATGGCAAGGGCTGCTCGCCCAGTGTGCGGTAGCGGTCAGTGTGTCAGCCAGGCCGCAGGCGCCCATCGCGAGCCAGCCCCTTCGTCCTTGCCCCTCGACTGTGTTCCCAGCGTGCGAGCTAGAGGTGCCATGTTGCACGGACCCTGGGCACGGGTGGCACGCCCAGGCAGGCAAAAGTAGGCACGGTAAGGGCTGCTCGCCATGCATGCGGCAGCTGTGGGCGCGCCAGCCAGGCCGCGGGCGCCCATCGCGAGCTAGCCCCCACGTTCCTGTCCCTCGACTAAGTACCCAGCGACCGAGCCAGGGTGGCCATGTCGCATGGACCCTGGGCACGTATGGCACGCCGAGGCAGCCCCAAGCAGGCACAGCATGGGATGCTCGCATAGTGTGCGGCAGCAGTCAGCGCGCCAGCCAGGCCGCGGGCGCCCATCGCGAGCCAGCCCCCTCGTCCCTGTCCCTCAACTGAGTGCCGAGCGAGCGAGCCAGGGGGGCCGCATCGCATGGACCCTGGGCACGGGTGGCATGCCCAGGCATCCCCCAGCAGGCACGGCATGGGCTGCTCGCCCTGCGTGTGGCAACGGTGGGCGCGCCAGCCATGCCGCGGGTGCCCATCGCGAGCCAGTCCCCACGTCCCTGTCCCTCGACTAAGTGCCCAATGACCGAGCCAGGGGAGCCAAGTCGCACGGACCCTGGGCACGAGTGGCACGCCCAGGCAGCCCCCAGCAGGCACGGCATGCGCTGCTCGCCCAGCGTGCGGCAGCGGTGGGCGCGCCAGCAAGGCCGCGGGCGCCGATCGCGAGCCATCCCCCATGTCCCTGTCCCTCGACGTAGTGCCCAGCGAGCAAGCCAGCTGTGCCACGTCGCATGGTGCCTGGCCATGGGTGGCACACACAGGCAGTCCCCAGCATGCATGGCATGGGCTGTGCGCCCAGCTTGAGGCAGCGATGGGCGTGCCAGCCAGGCCGCGGGAGCCCATCGCGAGCCAGTAGCACGTCACTGTCCCTCGACGTAGTGCCCTTCGAGCGAGCCAGGGGGGCCGCATCGCATGGACCATGGGCACAGGTGGCACACCCAGGCAGCCCCCAGCAGGCATGGCCTGGGCCGCTCGCCAAGCGTGCGGCAGCGCTGCGCGCGCCAGCAAGGCCGCGAGCGCCCATCGCGAGCCAGCCCCCATGTCCATCGACTAAGTGCCCCGTGAGCGAGCCATGGGGGCCATGTTGCACAGACCCTGGGCACATGTGGCATGCGGAGGTATCCCCCAGCAGGCACGGCAAGGGCTGCTCGCCCAGCGTGCGGTAGCGGTCAGCGCGTCAGCCAGGCCGCGGGCGCCCATCGCGAGCCAGCCCCTTCGACCTTGCCCCTCGACTGAGTGCCCAGCATGTGAGCCAGAGGTGCCACGTCGCACAGACCCTGGGCACGGGTGGCACACCCAGGCAGGCCAAAGTAGGCACAGCTTGGGCTGCTCACCATGCGTGCGGCAGCGGTGGGCCCGCTAGCCAGGCTACGGGCGCCCATTGCGAGCTAGCCCCCACGTTCCTGTGCCTCGACTAGGTGCCCAGCAAGCAAGCCAGGCGGGCTGCGTCTCACGGACCCTGGGCACAGGTGGCATGTCCATGCAGCCCCCAGCAGCCACGGCATGGGCTGCGCACCCAGCGTGCGGCAGCGGTGGGCGCACCAGCCAGGCCGTGGCCGCCCATCGCGAGCCAGCCCCCACGTCACTGTCCCTCGACTAAGTGCACCGTGAGCGAGCCATGGGGGCCATGTCACACAGACCCTGGGCACGTATGGCATGCCGAGGCAGCCCCCAGAGGGCATGGCATGGGATGCTCGCCCAGCGTGCGGCAGCAGTGAGCGAGCCAGCCAGGCCGCGGGCGCCCATCGCAAGCCAGCCCCCTCGTCGCTGTCCCTCGACTAAGTGCCCAGTGAGCGAGCCAGGGGGGCCGCATTGCACGGACCCTAGGCATGGGTGGCATGCCCAGGCAGCCCCCTGCAGGCACGGCATGGGCTGTTCGCCCTGTGTGCGCCAGCGGACGCCCATCGCCGCCCAGCCCCCATGTACCTGTCCCTTGACATAGTGCCCAGTGAGCGAGCCAGGGGGCCCGCGTTGCACGCACCATGGGCACGGGAGGCATGCCCAGGCAGCACCCAGCAGGCACGGCATGGGCCAAGTATCCAGCGTGCGGCAGCGGTGGGCGTGCCAGCGATGCCAACGGCGCCCATCGCGAGCCAGCCCCCGCGTCCCTGTCCCTCCACTAAGTGCCCAGCGAGAGAGCCAGGGTGGCCACGTTGCACGGACCCTGGGAACGAGATGCATGCCCAGGCAGCCCCCTGCAGGCACGGCATGGGCCAAGTACCCAGTGTGCGGCTGCGGTGGGCGTGCCAGCGAGGAACGGCGCCCATCGCGAGCCAGGCCCCATGTCCCTGTCCCTCGACTAAGTGCCCAGCGAGCGTGCCAGGGGGCCCGCTTCGCACGGACCCTGGGCACGGGTGGCATGCCCAGGCAGCCCCCAGCAGGCACAGCATGGGCCAAGTATCCAGCGTGCGGCAGCGGTGGGAGCGCCAGCGAGGCCAACGGCGCCCATCGCAAGCCAGCCCCCACGTCCCTGTTCCTCGACTAAGTGCCCATTGAGAAATTCAGGGGGGCCGCGTAGCATGGACCCTGGGCATGGGTGGCACGCCCAGGCAGCCCCCAGCAGGCACGGCATGGGCTGCTCAGCTGGCGTGCTGCAGCGATGGGCGTGCCGGCCAGGCTGCAGGCGCCCATCGTGAACCATCCCCACGTCCCTGTCCCTCGACGTAGTGCCCAGCGAGCGAGCCAGGGTGGCCACATCGCACGGACCCTGGGAACGAGATGCATGCCCAGGCAGCCCCCTGCAGGCACAGCATGGGCCAAGTACCCAGCGTGCGGCTGCGGTGGGCGTGCCAGCGAGGCCAACGGCTCCCATCGCGAGCCAGCCCCCATGTTCCTGTCCCTCGACTAAGTGCCCAGCGAGCGTGCCAGGGGCCCCGCTTCGCACGGACCCTGGGCATGGGTGGCATGCCCAGGCAGCCCCCAGCAGGCACAGCATGGGCCAAGTGTCCATCGTGCGGCAGCGGTGGGAGCGCCAGCGAGGCCAACGGCGCCCATCGCAAGCTAGCCCCCACGTCCCTGTCCCTTGACTAAGTGCCCATCGAGCAATTCAGGGGGGCCGCGTCGCACGGAACCTGGGCATGGGTGGCACGCCCAGGCAGCCCCCAGCAGGCACGGCATGGGCTGCTCGCCTGGCGTGCTGCAGCAATGGGCGTGCCGGCCAGGCTGTAGGCGCCCATCGTGAGCCAGTCCCACGTCCCTGTCCCTCGACGTAGTGCCCAGTGAGCGAGCCAAGGGGACCGCGTGGCACGGACCCTGGGCACGGGTGGCACACTCAGGCAGCCCACAGCAGGCAAGGCCGGGGGTGCGCGCCCAGCATGGGGCAGCGGTGGGCGCGCCAGCCAGGCCGCGGGCGCCCATCGCGAGCCGGCCCCCATGTCCCTGTCCCTCGACTAAGTTCTCAGCGAGCGAGCCAGGCGGGCCGTGTCGCACGGACCCTGCACACGAGAGCCATGCCCAGTCTGCCCGCAGCAGGCACGGCATGGGCTGCTCGCCCAGCGTGCGGCAGCGGTGGGTGCGCCAGCCTGGCCGCGGGCGCCCATCGCTAGCCAGCCCCCACGTCCCTGTCCCTCGACGTAGTGCCCAGCGAGCGAGCCAGCTGTGCTGCGTCGCACGGAGCCTAGGCACGGGTGGCACCCCAAGGCAGCCCCCAGCAGGCACGGCATGGGCTGCTCGCCCAGCGTGCGGCAGCGGTGGGCACGCCAGCCAAGCCGCGGACGCCCATCGCGACCCAGCCCCCACGTTCCTGTCCCTTGACATAGTGCCCAGCGAGCGAGCCAGGGGGCCCGCATTGCACGGACCCTGGGCGCGAGTGGCATGCCCAGGCAGCCCCCAGTAGGCACGGCATGGGCCAAGTATCCAGCGTGCGGCAGCGGTGGGCGCGCCAGCGATGCCAACGGCGCCCATCGCGAGCCAGCCCCCCCGTCCCTGTCCCTCCACTAAGTGCCCAGCGACAGAGCCAAGGTGGCCAAGTTGCACGGACCCTGGGAACGAGATGCATGCCCAGGCAGCCCCCTGCAGGCACGGCATGGGCCAAGTACCCAGTGTGCGGCTGCGGTGGGCGTGCCAGCGAGGCCAACGGCGCCCATCGCGAGCCAGCCCCCATGTCCCTGTCCCTCTACTAAGTGCCCAGCGAGCGTGCCAGGGGGCCCGCTTCGCATGGACCCTGGTCACGGGTGGCATGACCAGGCAGCCCCCAGCAGGCACAGCATGGGCCAAGTATCCAGCATGCGGCAGCGGTGGGAGCGCCAGCGAGGCCAACGGCGCCCATCGCAAGCCAGCCCCCACGTCCCTGTCCCTCGACTAAGTGCCCATCGAGAAATTCAGGGGGGCCGCGTAGCACGGACCCTGGGCATGGGTGGCACGCCCAGGCAGCCCCCAGCAGGCATGGCATGGGCTGCTCAGCTGGCGTGCTGCAGCGATGGGCGTGCCGGCCAGGCTGCAGGCGCCCATCGTGAGCCATCCCCACGTCCCTGTCCCTCGACGTAGTGCCCAGCGAGCGAGCCAGGGTGGCCACGTCGCACGGACCCTGGGAACGAGATGCATGCCCAGGCAGCCCCCTGCAGGCACAGCATGGGCCAAGTACCCAGCATGCGGCTGCGGTGGGCGTGCCAGCGAGGCCAACGGCGCCCATCGCGAGCCAGCCCCCATGTTCCTGTCCCTCGACTAAGTGCCCAGCGAGCGTGCCAGGGGGCCCGCTTTGCACGGACCCTGGGCATGGGTGGCATGCCCAGGCAGCCCCCAGCAGGCACAGCATGGGCCAAGTATCCATCGTGCGGCAGCGGTGGGAGCGCCAGCGAGGCCAACGGCGCCCATCGCAAGATAGCCCCCACGTCCCTGTCCCTCGACTAAGTGCCCATCGAGCAATTCAGGGGGGCCGCGTCGCACGGAACCTGGGCATGGGTGGCACGCCCAGGCAGCCCCCAGCAGGCACGGCATGGGCTGCTCGCCTGGCGTGCTGCAGCAATGGGCGTGCCGGCCAGGCTGTAGGCGCCCATCGTGAGCCAGTCCCACGTCCCTGTCCCTCGACGTAGTGCCCAGTGAGCGAGCCAAGGGGACCGCGTGGCACGGACCCTGGGCACGGGTGGCACACTCAGGCAGCCCACAGCAGGCACGGCCGGGGGTGCGCGCCCAGCATGGGGCAGCGGTGGGCGCGCCAGCCAGGCCGCGGGCGCCCATCGCGAGCCGGCCCCCATGTCCCTGTCCCTCGACTAAGTTCTCAGCGAGCGAGCCAGGCGGGCCGTGTCGCACGGACCCTGCACACGAGAGCCATGCCCAGTCTGCCCGCAGCAGGCACGGCATGGGCTGCTCGCCCAGCGTGCGGCAGCGGTGGGTGCGCCAGCCTGGCCGCGGGCGCCCATCGCTAGCCAGCCCCCACGTCCCTGTCCCTCGACGTAGTGCCCAGCGAGCGAGCCAGCTGTGCTGCGTCGCACGGAGCCTAGGCACGGGTGGCACTCCCAGGCAGCCCCCAGCAGGCACGGCATGGGCTGCTCACCCAGCGTGCGGCAGCGGTGGGCACGCCAGCCAGGCCGCGGACGCCCATCGCGACCCAGCCCCCACGTTCCATTCCCTTGACATAGTGCCCAGCGAGCGAGCCAGGGGGCCCGCTTTGCATGGACCCTGGGCATGAGTGGCATGCCCAGGCAGCCCCCAGCAGGCACGGCATGGGCCAAGTATCCAGCGTGCGGCAGCGGTGGGCGCGCCAGCGATGCCAACGGCGCCCATCGCGAGCCAGCCCCCGCGTCCCTGTCCCTCGACTAAGTGCCCAGCCAGCGAGCCAGGGTGGCCACGTCGCACAGACCCTGGGCACGAGATGCATGCCCAGGCAGCCCCCTGCAGGCACGGCATGGGCTGTTCGCCCTGCGTGCGGCAGCGGTGGGCGTGCCAGCCAGGCCGCGGGCGCCCGTCGCCACCCAGCCCCAATGTCCCTGTCCCTTGACGTAGTGCCCAGTGAGCGAGCCAGGGGGCCCGCGTCGCACGCACCATGGGCACGAGAGGCATGCCCAGGCAGCATCCAGAAGGCACGGCATGGGGCAAGTACCCAGCGTGCGGCAGCGGTGGGTGCGCCAGCGAGGCCAACGGCGCCCATCGCGAGCCAGCCCCCACGTCCCTGTCCCTCGACTAAGTGCCCAGCGAGCGAGCCAGGGTGGCCACGTCGCACGGACCCTGGGCACGAGATGCATGCCCAGGCAGCCCCCTGCAGGCACAGCATGGGCCAAGTACCCAGCGTGCGGCTGCGGTGGGCGTGCCAGCGAGGCCAACGGCACCCATCGCGAGCCAGCCCCCATGTCCCTGTCCCTCGACTAAGTGCCAAGCGAGCGTGCCAGGAGGGCCGCATCGCACGGACCCTGGGCACGGGCGGCATGCCCAGGCAGCCCCCAGCAGGCATGGGATGGGCTGCTCACCCTGCGTGTTGCAGCGGTGGGCGCGCCAGCCATGCCGCGGGCACCCATCGCGAGCCAGTCCCCACGTCCCTGTCCCTCGACTAAGTGCCCAACGACCGAGCCAGGGGAGCCGTGTCACACGGACCATGGGCACTAGTGGCACGCCCAGGCAGCCCCCAGCAGGTATGGCATGCGCTGCTCGCCCAGCGTGCGGCAGCGGTGGGCGCACCAGCAAGGCCGCGGGCGCCCATCGCGAGCCAGCCCCCACGTCCCTGTCCCTCGACGTAGTGCCCAGCGAGCAAGCCAGCTGTGCCACGTCGCATGGTGCCTGGCCACAGGTGGCATGCACAGGCAGTCCCCAGCATGCATGGCATGGGCTGCGTGCCCAGCTTGAGGCAGCGGTAGGCGTGCCAGCCAGGCCGCGGGAGCCCATCGCGAGCCAGTAGCACGTCCCTGTCCCTCGACGTAGTGCCCTGCGAGCGAGCCAAGGGGGCTGCATCGCATGGACCATGGGCATGGGTGGCACACCCAGGCAGCCCCCAGCAGGCATGGCCTGGGCTGCTCGCAAAGCGTGCGGCAGCGCTGGGCGCGCCAGCAAGGCCGCGAGCGCCCGTCGCGAGCCAGCCCCACGTCCCTGTCCATCAACTAAGTGCCCCGTGAGCGAGCCATGGGGGCAATGTCGCACAGACCCTGGGCACTTGTGGCATGCGGAGGTATCCCCCAGCAGGCACGGCAAGGGCTGCTCGCCCTGCGTGCGGTAGCGGTCAGCGCGTCAGCCAGGCCGCGGGCGCCCTTCGCGAGCCAGCCCCTTCGACCTTGCCCCTCGACTGAGCGCCCAGCGTGCGAGCCAGAGGTGCCACGTCGCACGGACCCTGGGCACGGGTGGCACACCCAGGCAGGCCAAAGTAGTCACAGCTTGGGCTGCTTGCCATGCGTGCGGCAGCGGTGGGCGCGCTAGCCAGGCTACGGGCGCCCATTGCGAGCTAGCCCCCACGTTCCTGTGCCTCGACTAGGTGCCCAGCGAGCAAGCCAGGCAGGCCGCGTCTCACGGACCCTGGGCACAGGTGGCATGTCCAGGCAGCCCCCAGCAGCCACGGCATGGGCTGCTCACCCAGCGTTCGGCAGCGGTGGGCGCACCAGCCAGGCCGGGGGCGCCGATCGCGAGCCAGCCCCCATGTCACTGTCCCTCGACTAAGTGCCCCGTGAGCGAGCCATGGGGGCCATGTCACACAGTCCCTGGGCAAGTATGGCACGCCGAGGCAGCCCCCAGCAGGCATGGCATGGGATGCTCGCCCAGCGTGCGGCAGCAGTCAGCGAGCCAGCCAGGCCGCGGGCGCCCATCGCAAGCCAGCCCCCTCGTCGCTGTCCCTCGACTAAGTGCCCAGCGAGCGAGCCAGGGGGGCCGCATTGCATGGACCCTGGGCATGGGTGGCATGCCGAGGAAGCCCCCAGCAGGCAAGGCATGGGCTGCTCGCCCTGCGTGCGGCAGCGGTGGGCGCGCCAGCCATGCCGCGGGCGCCCATCGTGAGCCAGTCCCCACGTCCCTGTCCCTTGACTAAGTGCCCAGCGACCGAGCCAGGGGAGCCACGTCACACGGACCCTGGGCACGGGTGGCACACCCAGGCAGCCCCCAGCAGGCACGGCATGGGCTGCTCGCCCAGAGTGCGGCAGCGGTGGGCACGCCAGCAAGGCCGCGGGCGCCCATCACGAGCCAGCCCCCACGTCCCTGTCCCTCGACGTAGTACCCAGCGGGCAAGCCAGCTGTGCTGTGTCGCACAGTGCCTGGCAATGGGTGGCACGCCCAGGCAGCCCCAGCAGGCACGGCATGGGCTGCGCGCCCGGCGTGCGGCAGCGGTGGGCGTGCCAGCCAGGCCACGGGAGCCCATTGCGAGCCAGTAGCACGTCCCTGTCCCTCGACGTAGTGCCCTGCAAGCGAGCCGGGGGGGCCGCGTCGCATGGACCATTGGCACGGGTGGCACACCCAGGCAGGCCCCAGTAGGCATGGCCTGGGCCGCTCGCCAAGCGTGCGGCAGCGGTGGGCGTGCCAGCCAGGCCGCGAGCGCCCATCGCGAGCCAGCCCCCACGTCCCTGTCCATTGACTAAGTGCCCCGTGAGCAAGCCATGGGGGCCATGTCGCACGGACCCTGGGCACATGTGGCACACGGAGGTATCCCCCAGTAGGCACGGCAAGGGCTGCTCGCCCAGCATGCGGTAGTGGTCAGCGCGTCAGCCAGGCTGCAGTCGCCCATCGCGAGCCAGCCCCTTCGACCTTGCCCCTCGACTGAGTGCCCAGCGTGCGAGCCAGAGGTGCCACGTCGCATGGACCCTGGGCACGGGTGGCACACCCAGGCAGGCCAAAGTAGGCATGGCATGGGCTGCTCGTAATGCGTGCGGCAGCGGTGGGCGCGCTAGCCAGGCTACGGGCGCCCATTGCGACCTAGCCCCCATGTTCCTGTGCCTTGACTAGGTGCCCAGCGAGCAAGCCAGGCGGGCCGCGTTGTACGGACCCTGGGCACAGGTGGCATGCCCAGGCAGCCCCCAGCAGGCACGGCATGGGCTGCTCACCCAGCGTGCGGCAGCGGTGGGCGAGCCAGCCAGGCCGTGGGCACCCATCGCGAGCCAGCCCCCACGTCACTGTCCCTCAACTAAGTGCCCCATGAGCGAGCCATGGGGGCCATTTCGCGCAGACCCTGGCCACATATGGCACACCGAGGCAGCCCCCAGCAGGCACGGCATGGGATGCTCGCCCAGCGTGCGGCAGCAGTGAGCGAGCCAGCCAGGCCGCGGGCGCCCATCGCGAGCCACCCCCTCGTCCCTGTCCCTCGACTAAGTGCCCAGCGAGCGAGCCAGGGGGGCCGCATTGCACAGACCCTGGGCACGGGTGGCATGCCCAGGCAGCCCCCAGCAGGCACGGCATGGGCTGCTCGCCCTGCGTGCAGCTGCGGTGGGCGCGCCAGCCATGCCTCGGGCGCCCATCGTGAGCCAGTCCCCACGTCCCTGTCCCTTGACTAAGTGCCCAGCGACCGAGCCAGGGGAGCTGCGTCGCATGGACCCTGGGCATGGGTGGCACACCCAGGCAGCCCCCAGCAGGCACGGCATGGGCTGCTCGCCCAGCGTGCGGCAGCGGTGGGCGTGCCAGCAAGGCCGCGGGCGCCCATCACGAGCCAGCCCCCACGTCCCTGTCCCTCGACGTAGTGCCCAGCGGGCAAGCCAGCTGAGCCGCGTCGCACGGTGCCTGGCCACGAGTGGCATGCCCAGGCAGCCCTCAGCAGGTACGGCATGGGCTGCGCGCCCAGCGTGAGGCAGCAGTGGGCGTGCCAGCCAAGCCGCGGGAGCCCATGGCGAGCCAGCAGCACATCCCTGTCCCTCAACATAGTACCCTGCGAGCGAGCCAGGGGGGCCGCATCGCATGGACCATTGGCACGGGTTGCACACCCAGGCAGCCCCCAGCAGGCATGGCCTTGGCCGCTCGTCGAGCGTGCGGCAGCGGTGGGCACGCCAGCCAGGCCGCGGGCTCCCATTGCGAGCCAGCCCCCACGTCCCTGTCCCTCTACTAAGTGCTCAGCGAGCGAGCCAGGCGGGCTGCGTCACATGGACACTGGGCACGGCAGGCATGCCCAGGCATCCCCCAGCAGGCACAGCATGGGCTGCTCGCCCCGCGTACGGCAGCGGAGGGCGCACCAGGAAAGCCGCGGGCACCCATCGTGAGCCAGCCCCCTCGTCCCTGTCCCTCAACTGAGTGCCGAGCGAGCGAGCCAGGGGGGCCGCATCGCATGGACCCTGGGCATGGGTGGCATGCCCAGGCAGCCCCCAGCAGGCACGGCATGGGCTGCTCGCCCTGCGTGCGGCAGCGGTGGGCGCGCCAGCCATGCCGCGGGCGCCCATCGCTAGCCAGTCCCCACGTCCCTGTCCCTCGACTAACTTCTCAGCGAGCGAGCCAGGCGGGCCACGTCGCACGTATCCTGGGCATGGGTGGCACACCCAGGCAGCCCCCAGCAGGCACGGCATGGGCTGCTCGCCTAGCGTGTGGCAGCGATGGGCGCGCCAGCCAGGCCGCAGGCGCCCATCGTGAGCAAGCCCCACGTCCCTGTCCGTCGATGCAGTGCCCAGTGAGTGAGCCAGGGGGACCGTGTGGCATGGACCCTGGGCACGGGAGGCACGCCCAGGCTGCCCGCAGCAGGCACAGCATGGGATGCTTGCCCAGTGTGCGGCAGCAGTGGGCGCGCCAGCCTGGCCGCGGGCACCCATCGCTAGCCAGCCGCCACGTCCCTGTCCCTCGATGTAGTGCCCAGCGAGCGAGCCAGCTGTGGTGCATCGCACGGAGCCTAGCTACTGATCACACGCCCTGGCAGCCCCCAGCAGGCACGGCATGGGATGCTCGCCCAGCGTGCGGCCGCGGTGGGCATGCCAGCAAGGCCGCGGATACCCATCGCGACCCAGCCCCCACGTCCCTGTCCCTTGACGTAGTGTCAAGCGAGCGAGCCAGGGGGCCTGTGTCGAACAGACCTTGGGCACGGGTCGCATGCCCAGGCAGCCCCCAGCAGGCACGGCATGGGCCAAGTACCCAGCATGCAGCAGCGGTGGGCGCGCCAGCGAGGCCAACGGCGCCCATCGCTAGCCAGCCCCCACGTCCCTGTCCCTCGACTAAGTGCCCAACGAGTGTGCCAGGGGGCCTGATTCGCATGGACCCTGGGCACGGGTGGCATGCCCAGGAAGCCCCCAGCAGGCACTGCATGGGCCAAGTACCCAGCGTGCGGCAGCGGTGGGCGTGCCAGCAAGGCCAACGGCGCCCATCGCGAGCCAGCCCCCATGTCCCTGTGCCTCGACTAAGTGCCCAGCGAGCGTGCCAGGAGGCCCACTTCGCACGGACCCTGGGCACGGGTGGCATGCCCAGGCAACCCCCAGCAGGCACGGCACGGGCCAAGTATCCAGCGTGCGGCAGCGGTGGGCGCGCCAGCGAGGCCAACGGTGCCCATCGAAAGCCAGCCCCCACGTCCCTGTCCCTCGACTAAGTGCCCATCGAGCCAGCCAGGGGGGCCGCGTCGCAGACCCTGGGCATGGGTGGCACGCCTAGGCAGCCCCCAGCAGGCACGGCATGGGCTGCTCGCCTAGCGTGCTGCAGCGATGGGCGTGCTGGCCAGGCTGCAGGCGCCCATCGTGAGCCATCCCCACGTCCCTGTCCCTCGACGTAGTGCCCAGTGAGCGAGCCAAGGGGACCGCGTGGCATGGATCCTGTGCATGGGTGGCACACACAGGCAGCCCCCAGCAGGCACGGCCGGGGCTGCACGCCCAGCATGGGGCAGCAGTGGGCGCGCCAGCCAGGCCGCGGGTGCCTATCGCGAGCCGGCCCCCATGTCACTGTCCCTCGACTAAGTTCTCAGCGAGCGAGCCAGGAGCGCCGCGTCCCATGGACCCTGCACACGGTAGGCATGCCCAGTCTGCCCGCAGCAGGCACGGCATGGGTTGCTCGCCCAGTGTGCGGCAGCGGTGGGTGCGCCAGCCTGGCCGCGGGCGCCCATCCCTAGCCAGCCCCCACGTCCCTGTCCCTCGACGTAGTGCCCAGCGAGCGAGCCAGCTGTGCCGTGTCGCACGGAGCCTAGGCACGGGTGGCACTCCCAGGCAGCACCCAGCAGGCAAAGCATGGGCTGCTCACCCAGCGTGCTGCAGCGGTGGGCACGCCAGCCAGGCCGCGGACGCCCATCGCGACCCAGCCCCCACGTTCCTGTCCCTTGACATAGTGCCCAGCGAGCGAGCCAGGGGGCCCGCATCGCACGGACCATGGGCACGGGTGGCATGCCCAGGCAGCACCCAGCAGGCACGGCATGGGCCAAGTACCCAGCGTGCGGCAGCGGTGGGCGCGCCAGCGAGGCCAACGGCGCCCATCGCGAGCCAGCCCCCTCGTCCCTGTCCATCAACTAAGTGCCCAGCGAGCGAGCCAGGGTGGCCACGTCGCACAGACCCTGGGCACGAGATGCATGCCCAGGCAGCCCCCTGCAGGTACGGCATGAGCTGTTCGCCCTGTGTGCGGCAGCGGGGGGCGTGCCAGCCAGGCCGCGGGCGCCCATCGCCACCCAGCCCCCATGTCCCTGTCCCTTGATGTAGTGCCCAGTGAGCGAGCCAGGGGGCCCGCGTCGCACGCACCACGGGCACGGGAGGCATGCCCAGGCAGCACCCAGCAGGCACGGCATGGGCCAAGTACCCAGCGTGCGGCAGCGGTGGGCGCGCCAGCGAGGCCAACGGCGCCCATCGCGAGCCAGCCCCCACGTCCCTGTCCCTCGACTAAGTGCCCAGCGAGCGAGCCAGGGTGGCCACGTCGCATGGACCCTTGGCACAAGATGCATGCCCAGGCAGCCCCCTGCAGGCACGGCATGGGACAAGTACCCAGCATGCGGCTGCGGTGGGCGTGCCAACGAGGCCAACGGCGCCCATCGGGAGCCAGCCCCCATGTCCCTGTCGCTCGACTAAGTGCCCATTGAGCAATTCAGGAGGGCCGCGTCACACGGACCCTGGGCATGGGTGGCACGCCCAGGCAGCCCCCAGCAGGCACGGCATGGGCTGCTCGCCTAGCGTGCTGCAGCGATTGGCGTGCCGGCCAGGCTGCAGGCGCCCATCGTGAGCTAGCGCCACGTCCCTGTCCCTCGACGTAGTGCCCAGCAAGCGAGCCAGCTGTGCCGCGTCGCATGGAGCCTAGGCATGGGTGGCACTCCCAGGCAGCCCCCAGCAGGCACAGCATGGGCTGCTCGCCCAGCGTGCGGCAGCGGTGGGCACGCCAGCCAGGCCGCGGACGCCCATCGCGAGCCAGCCCCCACGTTCCTGTCCCTTGACATAGTGCCCAGCGAGCGAGCCAGGGGGCCCGCGTCGCACGGACCATGGGCACGGGTGGCATGCCCAGGCAGCACCCAGCAGGCACGGCATGGGCCAAGTACCCAGCGTGCGGCAGCGGTGGGCGCGCCAGCGAGGCCAACGGCACCCATCGCGAGCCAGCCCCCTCGTCCCTGTCCCTCGACTAAGTGCCCAGCGAGCGAGCAAGGGGAGCCACGTTGCACGGACCCTGGGCACTGGAGGGATGCCCTGGCAGCCCCCAGCAGGCATGGCATGGGCCAAGTACCCAGCGTGCGGCAGCGGTGGGAGCGCCAGCGAGGCCAACAGCGCCCATCGCGAGCCAGCCCCCTCGTCCCTGTCCCTCGACTAAGTGCCCAGCGAGCGAGCAAGGGGAGCCACGTTGCACGGACCCTGGGCACTGGAGGGATGCCCTGGCAGCCCCCAGCAGGCATTGCATGGGCCAAGTACCCAGCGTGCGGCAGCGGTGGGAGCGCCAGCGAGGCCAACGTCGCCCATCGCGAGCCAGCCCCCTCGTCCCTGTCCCTCGACTAAGTGCCCAGTGAGCGAGCCAGGGGAGCCGCGTTGCACGGACCCTGGGCATGGAAGGCATGCCCCGGCAGCCCCCAGCAGGCGCAGCATGGGCCAAGTGACCAGCGTGCAGCAGCGGTGGGCGTGCAAGTGAGGCCACATGTGCCGATCGCGACCCAGACCCCTCGTCACTGTCCCTCGGCTAAGTGCCCAGTGCGCTAGCCAGGGGAGCCGTGTTGCACGGACCCTGGGCATGGGAGGCATGCCACAGTAGCCCCCCACAGGCACGGCATGGGCCAAGTGCCCAGCGTGCTGCAGCGGTGGACACGCCAGCGAGGGCACAGGCGCCCATCATGAGCCAGCCCCCTTGTCCCTGTCCCTTGACTTAGTGCCCTGCGAGCAAGCCAGGGGAGCCTTGTCGCACGGACTCTGGGCATGGGAGACATTCCCATGATGCCCCCAGCAGGCACGGCATGGGCCAAGTGCCCAGCGTGCGGCAGAGGAGGGCGCGCCAGCGAGGCCACAGGTGCCCATCGCGAGCCAGGCCCCTCGTCCCTGTCCCTCAACTAAGTGCCCAGCGAACGAGCCAAGGGAGCCGCATCGCACAGACCCTTGGCATGGGAGGCATGCCCCGGAAGCCCCCAGCATGCACGGCAAGGGCCAAGTGCCCAGCGTGCTGCAGCTGTGGGCGCGCCAGCGAGGCCACAGGCGCCCATCACGAGCCAGCCCCCTCGTCCCTGTCCCTCGACTTAGTTCCCAGCGAGCGAGGCAGGGGAGCCTTGTTGCATGGACTCTGGGCACGGGAGGCTTGCACAGGCAGCCCCCAGCAGGCATGGCATGGGTCAAGTGCCCAGCGTGTGGCAGAGGAGGGCGCGCCAGCGAGTCCACAGCGCCCATCGCGAGCCAGGCCCCTCGTCCCTGTCCCTCGACTAAGTGCCCAGCGAGCGAGCAAGGAGAGCCATGTCGCAAGGACCCTGGGCACGGGAGGCATGCTCAGGCAGCCCCCAGCAGGCACGGCATGGGCCAAGTGCCCAGCGTGCGGCAGCGGTGGGCGTGCCAGCCAGGCCACAGGCGCCCATCGTGAGCCAGCTCCCTCGTTCCTGTCCCTCGACTAAGTGCCCAGTGACCGAGCCAGGGGAGCCACGTCGCTTGGACCCTGGGCACGGGAGGCATGCCCTGGCAGCCCCCAGCAGGTACGGCATGGGCCAAGTGCCCAGAGTGCAGCGGTGGGCGCACCAGCCAGGGCATGGGCTCCCATCGCGAGCAAGCCCCCTGGTCCCTGTCCTTTGACTAACTGCCCAGTGAACGAGCCAGGGGAGCTGTGTCGCATGGACCCTGGGAACGGGAGGCATGCCCAGGCAGCCCCCAGTATGCACGGCATGGGCGAAGTGCCCAGCGTGAGGCAGCGGTTGGCGCGCCCGACAGGCCACAGGCTCCATCGCGAGCCAGCCCCCTCATCCCTGTCCCTCGACTAAGCGCCCAGCGACTAAGGCAGCGGAGCGGCGTCGCATGGACCCTGGGTATGGGAGGCATGCCCAGGCAGCCCCCAGCTGGCATGGCATGGGCTAAATTCCTAGCATGCGGCAGCGGTGGGCGCACCAAGGCAGCGGAGCGGCGTCGCATGGACCCTGGGTATGGGAGGCATGCCCAGGCAGCCCCCAGCTGGCATGGCATGGGCTAAATTCCTAGCATGCGGCAGCGGTGGGCGCACCAGCCAGGCCACGGGGGCCCATCGCGTGCCAGCCTCCTGGTCCCTGTCCCTCGACTAAGTGCCCAGCGAGGGAGCCAGGGGAGCCGCATCGCATGGACCCTGGGCACGGGAGGCATGCCCCGGCAGCCCCCAGCAGGCACGGCATGGGCCAAATGCCCAGCGTGTGGTAGAGGTTGGCGCACCAGCCAGGCCACGGGCGCCCATCGCAAGCCAGTCCCTTCGTCCCTGTCACTCGACTTAGCGCCCAGCAAGCGAGCCAGGGTAGCCGCGTCGCATGGAACCTGGGCACGGGAGGCATGCCCCAGTAACCCCCAGCAGGCACGGCGTGGGCCAAGTGCCCAGCGTGCAGCAGCGGTGAGCGCACCAGCCAGGCCACGGGCTGCCATCGTGATCCAGCCCCCTCGTCCCTGTCCCTTGACTAAGTGCCCAGCGAGCGAGCCAGGGAGCCATGCCGGATGGACCCTGGGCACGGGAGGCATGCCCCAGCATCCCCCAGCAGGCACGGCATGGGCCAAGTGCCCACTGGGCGGTAGAGGTGGGCGCGTCAGCCAGGCCACGGTCGCCCATCGCGAGCCAGCCCCCTCGTCCCTGTCCCTAGACTTAGTGCCCAGCGAGCGAGCCAGGGGGGCCGCGTCGCATGGACCCTGGGCACGGGTGGCATGCCCAGGGAGCCCCCAGCAGGCATGCATGGGCTGCTCGCCCAGCGTGCGGCAGTGGTGTGCGCTCCAGCCAGGCCGCGGGCACCCATCGCGAGCCAGCCCCGTCGTCCCTGCCCCTCGACTGACTGCCCAGCTTGCGAGCCAGGGGTGCCGCATCGCACGGACCCTGGGCACAGGTGGCACGCCCAGCCAGCCCCCAGCAGGTATTGCATTGGCTGCTCGCCCAGCGTGCGGCAGCGGTGGGCGCGCCAGCCAGGCCTCGGGCGACCATCGCAAGCCAGCCCCACGTCCCTGTCCCTTGACTAAATGCCCAGCGAGCGAGCCAGGGGGGTGCATCGCATGGACCCTAGGCATGGATGGCACGCCCAGGCAGCCCCAAGAAGGCACGGCATGGGCGGCTCGCCCAGTGTGCGGCAGCAGTGGGCGCGCCAGCCAGGCCACCGGTGCCCATCGCGTGCCAGCCCCCATGTCCCTGTCCCTCGACGTAGTGCCCAAAGAGCGAGCCAGGGGGGCCGCGTTGCACAGACCCTGGGCAAGGGTGGCACACCCAGGCAGCCCCCAGCAGGAACGGCATGGGCTGCTTGCCCAGCTTGCGGCAGCGGTAGGCGCGCCAGCCAGGCCGCGGGGACCATCGCGAGCCAGCCCCCTCGTCCCTGCCCCTCGACTGACTGCCCAGCGTGCGAGCCAGCGGTGCTGCGTCGCACAGACCCTGGGCACGGGTGGCATGGCCAGGCAGCCCCCTGCAGGCACAGCATGGGCTGCTCGCCCAGCGTGCGGCAGTGGTGGGCGCGCCAGCCAGGCCGCCGGCAACCATCGCAAGCCTGCCCCCTCATCCCTGTCCCTCGACTAAGTGCCCAGCAAGCGAGCCAGGGGAGCCGCGCCGCATGGACCCTGGGCACGGGAAGCATGCCCCGGCATCCCCCAGCAGGCACAGCTTGGGCCAAGTGCCCAGCGGGCGGTAGAGGTGGGCGCGTCAGCCAGGCCACGGGCGCCCATCGCGAGCCAGCCCCCTCGTCCCTGTTCCTCGACTTAGTGCCCAGCGAGCGAGCCAGGGGAGCCACGTCGCAGGGACCCTGGGCACGGGAGGCATGCCCCGGCAGCCCCCAGCAGGCACAGCATGGGCCAAGTGCCCAGCGTGCTGTAGAGGTGGGCGCGCCAGCCAGGCGACGGGCACCCTTCGCTAGCCAGCCCCCGGTCTCTGTCCCTCGACTAAGTGCCAAGCGAGCGAGCCAGGGGAGCCGCGTCGCACAAACCCTGGGCATGGGAGGCATGCCCAGGCACCCCTGCTGCCAAGGCCTCATCGGTGGGAAAAACATGGGCAACAAAGCGAGAATAATCGTGGGATAATAAGCTGGGATTTGGCTAGACAAGCTCGATCGTGTGGGTGGCAAAGCTAACGATGATGCATGCTACGTGAGGGCCAAATCATTGGGGGGATTTTGAGCATGCAGAGCGCTTCATCGCAGGCCCTCGAGGTGGCAGACGTGGGGTTGGATCTTAACGCTCAGGCTTGCCTAGAAGCGGACTTGTTGCGCAGCACGATTGACGGCACAATCGTTGGCGGTTAGTAACGAGCGAGCCACACGGCCAGCCTGGGCACGTTGTGACACCCCTGTTGTGACACCCCTGCTGCCAAGGCCTCATCGGTGGTCCCTTGCCATTGAAGAATCGTCCCTTGCTATTGAAACCATTTTGCGCTTAGCGGCTTGGGTGCGTCGCATGGACCCTAGTTATGGGAGGCATGCCCAGGCAGCCCCCAGCAGGCACGGCATGAGCCAAGTGCCCAGCGTGCTGCAGCGGTGGGCGCGCCAGCCAGGCCACAGGTGCCCATCGCGAGCCAGCCCTCTCGTCCCTGTCGCTCGACTAAGTGCCCAGCGAGGGAGCCAAGGGAGTCGCGTCGCTCGGACCCCAGGCATGGGAGGCATGCCCTGGCAGCCCCCAGCAGGCACAGCATGGGCCAAGTGCCCAGCGTGCGGCAGTGGTGGGCGCGCCAGCCAGTCCCCTCGTCCCTGCCCCTCGACTAAGTGCCCAGCGAGCGAGCCAGGGGAGCCGCGTCGCATGGAACCTGGGCATGTGAGGCATGCCCCGGCAGCCCCCAGGGGGCACCGCATGGGTCAAGTGCCAAGCGTGCGGCAGCAGTGGGCGCGCCAGCCATGCCACAGGCGCCCATCGCGAGCCAGCCCCCTCATCCATGTTCCTCGACTAAGTGCCCAGAGAGCGAGCAAAGGGAGCCGTGTCGCACGGACCCTGGGCACGGGAGGCCTGCCCAGGCAGCCCCCAGCAGGCACAGCATGGGTCAAGTGCCCAGAGTGCGGCAGCAGTGGGCGCGCCAGCCAGGCCACAGGCGCCCATCGCTAGCCAGCCCCCTCGTCCCTGTCCCTCGACTTAGTGCGCAACGAGCCAGCCCCCAGGGGGCACGGCATGGGTCAAGTGCCCAGCGTGTGGCAGAGGTGGGCGCGCCAGCAAGACAACAGGCGCCCATCGCGAGCCAGCCCTCTCATCCCCGTCCCTCGACTAAGTGCCCAGCGAACGAGCCAGGGGAGCCACGTCGCACAGACCCTGGACACGGGAGGAATGCCCAGGCAGCCCCCAGCAGGCACGGCATTGGCCAAATACCCAGCATGGAGCAAAGGTGGGTGCGCCAGCGAGGCCACGGGCGCCCATCACTTGCCAGCCCCCTCGTCCCTGTCCCTCGCCTTTGTGCCCAGTGAGCGAGCCAGGGGAGCCACATCGCATTGACTCTGGCCATGGGAGGCATGCACAGGTGGCACCCAGCAGGCACGGTGTGGGCCAAGTGCCCACCATGCGGCAGAGGAGGGCGCGCCAGCGAGGCCACAGCCGCCCATCGCGAGGCAGCCCCCTCGTCCCTGTCCCTCGACTAAGTGCCAGGGGAGCCGCGTTGCACGGACCCTGGGCACGCAAGGGATGCCCAGGAAGCCCCCTGCAGGCACAGCATAGGCCAAGTGCCCATCGTGCTGTAGAGGTAGGCGCGCCAGCCAGGCCACGGGCGGCCATTGCGAGCCAGTCCCCTCGTCCCTGTCCCTCAACTTAGTTTCCAGTGAGTGAGCCATGGGAGCAGTGTCGCATGGACTCTGGGCACAGGAGGAATGCCCAGGATGCCCTCAGCAAGCACAGCATGGGTCAAGTTCCGAGCATGTGGCAGAGGAGGGCGCGCCAGCCAGGCCACAGGCTCCCATCACGAGCCAGCCCCCTCGTCCCTGTCCCTCGACCAAGTGCCCAGCAAGCGAGCCAGGGGCGCCGCGTTGCATGGACCCTTGGAACAGTTGGCACACCTAGGCAGCCCCCAGCAGGTACGTAATGGGCTGCTCGCCCAGTTTGCAGTAGCATTGGGCGCGCCAGCCAGGCCGCGGGCGGCCATCGCGAGCCAGTCCCCACGTCCCTATCCCTCGACTAAGTGTCCAGCAAGCAAGCCAGGGGGGCCACGTGGCATGGACCCGGGGCATGGGTGGCACGCCCAGGCAACCCCCAGCAGGCACGGCATGGGCTGCTCGCCCAGAATGCGGCAGCGGTGGGCGCGCCAGCCAGGCCGCGGGCGCCAATCGCGAGCCAGCCCCCACGTCCCTGCCCCTCGACTGACTGCCCAGCGTGCGAGCCAGTGGTGCTGCATCGCACGGACCCTGGGCACTGGTTGCACGCCCAGGAAGTCCCCAGGAGGCACGGCATGGGCTGCTCGCCCAGCGTGTGGTAGCGTTGGGCGTGCCAGCCAGGCCACGGGCGCCCATCGCGAGCCAGCGCCCTCGTCCCCGCCCGTTGACTGACTGCCCAGCATACGAGCCAGGGGGGCAACGTCGCACGGACCCTGGGCACATGTGGCACTCCTAGGCAACCCCCTGCAGGCACGGCATGGGGTGCTTGCCCAGCGAGCGGCAGCGGTGGGCACGCCAGCCAGGCCGTGTGCGCCCATCGCGAGCCAGCCCCCACGTCCCTGTCCCTCAACGTAGTGCCCAGCGAGCGAGCCAGGGTGGCCACGTCGCCCAGACCCTGGGCACGGGTGGCATGCCCTGGCAGCCCCCAGCAGGCACAGATGGGCTGCTAGCCCAGTAGGCGGCAGTGGTGGGCACGCCAGCCAGGCTGCGGGCACCCATCGCGAACCAGCCCCAATATCCCTGTCCCTCGACGATGTGCCCAGCGAGCGAGCAACGGGGGCCGTGTCGCATGGACCCTGGGCATGGGTTGCACTCCCAGGAAGCCCCCAGCAGGCACGGCATGGGCTGCTCGCCCACTGTGAGGCAGCGGTGGGCGCGCCAGCCAGGCGACGGGCGCCCATCGTGAGCCAGCCCCCTCGTCCCTGCCCCTCGACTGACTGCCCAGTGTGTGAGCCAGGGGTGCCGCTTTGGATGGATCCTGGGCATGGGTGGCAAGCACAGGCAGCCCCAAGCAGGCACAGCATGGGCTGCTCGCCCAGCGTGTGGCAGCGGTGGGTGCGCCAGCCAGGCCGCGGGCGCCCATCGCGAACCAGACCCCATGTCCCTGTCCCTCGACTAAGTGCCCAGCGAGCGAGCCAGGGGGGCCGCGTCACACAGACCCTGGGCACAGGTGGCACACCCAGGCAGCTCCCAGCAGACATGGCATGGGCTGCTCGCCCAGTGTGCACCAGCGGTGGCCGCGCCAGCAAGGCCGCGGGTGCCCATCGCGAGCCAGCCCCCTTGTCCCTGCCCCTCGATTGACTGCCCAGAGTGCGAGCCAGGAGAGCCGAGTAAGACAGACTCTTGGCACGGGTGCCATGCCCAGGCAGCCCCCAGCAGGCATGGCATGGGCTGCTCGCCCCACGTGCTGCAGCGGTGGGCGCGCCAGGCAGGCCGCGGGCGCCCATCGCGAACCAGCCCCCACGTCCCTGTCCCTCGACAAATTGCTCAGCGAGCGAGCCAGGGGGGCCACGTCGCACGGACCCTGGGCACGGGAGGCATGCCCAGACAGCCCCCAGCAGGCACGGCATGGGCCAAGTGCCCATCGTGCGGCAGAGGAGGGCGCTCCAGGCAGGCCACAGGCGCCCATCGCTAGCCAGCCCACTCGACCCTGTCCCTCGACAAAGTGCCCAGCGTGTGAGCCAGGAGAGCCGCGTCGCACAGACCCTGGGCACGGTTGGCATGCCCAGGCAGCCCATAGCAGGCACGGCATGGGCTGCTCGCCCAGCGAGCGGCAGTGGTGGGCGCGCCAGCCAGGCTGCGGGTGCCCATCGCGAGCCAGCCCCCACGTACCTGTCCCTCGACTAAGTGCCCAGTGAGCGAGCCCGGTGGGCTGCGTCGCACGGACCCTGGGCACTGGTGGCATGCCCAGGCAGCCCCCAGCAGGCACGGCATGGGCTGATCGCCAAGCGTGCGGCAGCGGTGGGCGCTCCACCAGGCCGCGGGCGCCCATCGCGAGCCAGCCCCCACGTCCCTGTCCCTCGACGTAGTGCCCAGTGAGCGAGCCAGGGGGGCTGCGTCGCACGGACCCTGGGCATGGCCAGGAAGCCCCCGGCTGGCACGGCATGGGCTGCTCACCCAGCAAGCAGCAGTGGTGGGCGTGCCAGCCCGGTCGCGGGCTCCCATCGCGAGCCAGCTCCCACGTCCCTGTCCCTCAACTGACTGCCCGGCCAGCGAGCCAGGGTGGCCATGTCGCATGGACCCTGGGCACGAGTGGCACGCCCAGGCAGCCCCCAGCAGGCACGGCATGGGCTGCTCGCCCAGCGTGCGGCAACAGTGGGCGCGCCAGCCAGGCCGCGGGTGCCCATCGCGAGCCAGACCCCATGTCCCTGTCCCTCGATAAAGTGCCCAGTGTGCGAGCCAGGGGTGCCGTGTCACACAGACCCTGGGCACGGGTGGCACGCCCAGGCAGCCCCTAGCAGGCACGGCATGGGCTGCTCACCCAGTGAGCGGCAGCGGTGGGCGCGCCAGCCAGGCTGCGGGCGCCCATCGCGAGCCGGCCCCCACGTCCCTGTACCTCGACTAAGTACCCAGCGGGCGAGCCAGGTGGGCTGCATCGCATGGAAACTGGGCATGGGTGGCCCGCCCAGGCAGCCCCCAGCAGGCCCGGCATGGGCTGCTCGCCCAGCGTGCGGCAGCGGTGGGCGCACCAGCCAGGCCACGGGCGCCCATCGCGTGACAGCCCCAACGTCCGTGTCCCTCGACGAAGTGCCCAGCGAGGGAACCAGGGGGGCAACGTCGCACTGACCCTGGGCACGGGTGGCACGCCCAGGCAGCCCCCGGCAGACAAGGCATGGTCTGCTCGCCCAGCGTGCGGCAGCGGTAGCCAGCCTCCTCATCCGTGCCCCTCGACTGACTGCCCAGCGTATGAGCCAGTGGTGCCATGTCGCACGGACCCTGGGAATTGGTGGCAAGCCAAGGCAGCCCTCAGCAGGCATGGCATGAGCTGCTCACCCAGCGTGCGGCAGCGGTGCGCGTGCCAGCCAGGCCGCGGGCGCCCATCGCGAGCCAGCCCCCTCGTCCCTGACCCTCGATTGACTGCCTAGTTTGCGAGCCAGGGGTGCCGCGTCGGACAGACCCTTGGCACCGGTGGCACACCCAGCAGGCATGGCATGGGTTGCTCACCCCGCGTGCGGCAGCTGTGGGCGGGCTAGCCAGGGGTGCACCGTCGGACGGACCCTTGGCATGGGAGGCAGCCCCCAGCAGGCATGGCATGGGCTGATCGCCCCGCGTGCGGCAGTGGTGGGCGCGCCAGGCAGGCCGCGGGTGCCCATCGCGAGCCAGCCCCCACGTCCCTGTCCCTCAACAAAGTGCTCAGCGAGCGAGCCAGGGGGGCCACGTCGCACGGACCCTGGCCACGGGACGCATGCCCAGAAAGCCCCCAGCAGGCACGGCATGGGCCAATGGCCCAGCGTGCTGCAGAGGAGGGCGCTCCAGCCAGGCCAAAGGCGCCCATCGCGAGCCAGCCCTCTCGTCCCTGTCCCTCAACTAAGTGCCTAGCGAGCGAGCCAGGGGTGCCGCGTCGCACGGACCCTTTCCATGGGTGGCATGCCCAGGGAGCACCGAGCAGACACAGCATGGGCTGTTTGCCCAGCATGCGGCAGCGGAGGGCGCGCCAGCCAGGCCGCGGGCGCCCATCGCGAGCCAGCCCCCAGGTCCCTGTCCCTCGACTGACTGCCCAGCGAGCGAGCCAGGGTGCCCACTTTGCACGGACCCTGGGCATGGGTGTCATGCCCAGGAAGCCCCCAGCAGGCACGGCATGGGCTGCTCGCCCAACGTGCGGCAACGGTGGTCGCGCCAGCCAGGCCGTGGGCGCCAATCGCGAGCCAGCCCCCACGTCCCTGTCCCTCGACAAAGTGCCCAGCGTGCGAGCCAGGGGTGCCACGTCGCACGGACCATGGGCACGGTTGGCATGCCCAGGCAGTCCATAGCAGGCACGGCATGGGCTGCTCGCCCAGCGAGCGGCAGTGGTTCGCGCGCCAGCCAGGCTGCGGGCGCCCATCGCGAGCCAGCCCCCTTGTCCCTGCCCCTCGATTGACTGCCTAGTGTGCGAGCCAGGGGTGCCGCGTCATACAGACCCTTTGCACGGGTGGCACGCCTGGCAGGCATGGCATGGGTTACTCACCCAGCGCGCGGCAGCGGTGGGCGGGCTAGCCAGGCCGCGGCCGCCCATCGCGAGCCGGTCCCCTTGTCCCAGCCCCTCGATTGACTGCCCAGCATGCGAGCCAGGGGTGCACTGTCGGAAAGACCCTTGGCATGGGTGGCAGCCCCCAGCAGGCATGGCATGGGCTGCTCGCCCAGCGTGTGGCAGTGGTGGGCGCGCAAGGCAGGCCGCGGGCGCCCATCGCGAGCCAGCCCCCACGTCCCTGTTCCTCGACTGACAGCCCAGCAAGCGAGCCAGGTGGGCCGTGTCGCACGGACTCTGGGCATGGGAGGCCCACCCAGGCAGCCCCCAGCAGGCCCTGCATGGGCTGCTTGCCCAGCGTGCAGCAACAGTGGGCGTGCCAGCCAGGCTGCAGGCTCCCATCGTGAGCCAGACCCCACGTCCCTGTCCCTCGACAAAGTGCCCAGTGAGTGAGTCAGGGGGGCAACGTCGCTTGGACCCTAGGCACGGGTGGCACGCCCAGGCAGCCCCTGGCAGGCACGGCATGGGCTGCTCGCCCTGTGAGCGGCAGCGGTGGGTGCGCCAGCCAGGCTGCGGGCGCCCATCGCGAGCCGGCCCCCACGTCCCTGTCCCTCGACTAAGTGCCCAGCGAGCGAGCCAGGTGGGCTGCATCTCATGGAAACTGGGCATGGGTGGCCCGCCCAGGCAGCCCCCAGCAGGCCCGGCATGGGCTGCTCGCCCAGCGTGCGGCAGCGGTGGGCGCGCCAGCCAGACCGCGGGCGCCCATCGCGAGACAGCCCCCCCGTCCCTGTCCCTCGACCAAGTGCCCAGCGAGGGAGCCAGCGAGGCAATGTCGCACTGACCCTAGGCACGGGTGGCACGCCAAGGCATCCCCCGGCAGGCAAGGAATGGTCTGCTTGCCCAGCGTGCGGCAGCGGTAGCCAGCCCCCTCATCCCTGCCCCTCGACTGACTGCCCAGCATACGAGCCAGTGGTGCCACGTCGCACGGACCCTGGGAATTGGTGGCAAGCCCAGGCAGCCCCCAGCAGGCATGGCATGAGCTTCTCACCCAGCGTGCGGCAGCGGTGCGTGCGCCAGCCAGGCCGCGGGCGCCCATCACGAGCCAGCCCCCTTGTCCCTGCCCCTCGATTGACTGCCTAGTGTGCGAGCCAGGGGTGCCACGTCGGACAGACCCTTGGCATGGGTGGCATGCCCAGCAGGTATGGCATGGGTTGCTCACCCCGCGTGCAGCAGCGGTGGGCGGGCCAGCCAGGCCGCGGTCGCCCATCGCGAGCCGGCCCCCTTGTCCCAGCCCCTCGATTGACTGCCCAGCATGCGAGCCAGGGGTGCACCGTCGGATGGACCCTTGGCATGGGTGGCAGCCCCCAGCAGGCATGGCATGGAGTGCTCGCCCCTCGTGTGGCAGTGGTGGGCGCGCCAGGCAGGCCGCGGGTGCCCATCGCGAGCCAGCCCCCACATCCCTGTCCCTTGACAAAGTGCTCAGCGAGCGAAACAGGGGGGCCATGTCGCACAGACCCTGGCCACGGGACGCATGCCCAGAAAGCCCCCAGCACGCACGGCATGGGCCAATGGCCCAGCGTGCGGCAGAGGAGGGCGCTCCAGCCAGGCCACAGGCGCCCATCGCGAGCCAGCCCCCACGTCCCTGTCCCTCGACTTACTGCCCAGCCAGCGAGCCAGGGTGGCCATGTCGCACGGACCCTGGGCACGAGTGGCACGCCAAGGAAGCCCCCAGCAGGCACGGCATGGGCTGCTCGCCCAGCGTGCGGCAACAGTGGGCGCGCCAGCCAGGCCGCGGGCGCCCATCACGAGCCAGACCCCACGTCCCTGTCCCTCCACTGACTGCCCAGTGAGCGAGGCAGGGGTGCCGCTTCGCACGGACCCTGGGAATTAGTGGCAAGCCAAGGCAGCCCTCAGCAGGCATGGCATGAGCTGCTCACCCAGCGTGCGGCAGCGATGCGCGTGCCAGCCAGGCCGTGGGCCCCCATCGCGAGCCAGCCCCCTTGTCCCTGCCCCTCAATTGACTGCCTAGTGTGCGAGCCAGGGGTGCCGCGTCATACAGACCCTTGCACGGGTGGCACACCCAGCAGGCATGGCATGGATTACTCACCCCGCGTGCGGCAGCGGTGGGCGGGCTAGCCAGGCCGCGGCCGCCCATCGCGAGCCGGTCCCCTTGTCCCAGCCCCTCGATTGACTGCCCAGCATGCGAGCCAGGGGTGCACTGTCGGACAGACCCTTGGCATGGGTGGCAGCCCCCAGCAGGCATCGCATGGGCTGCTCACCCAGCGTGCGGCAGTAGTGGGCGCGCGAGGCAGGCCGCGGGCGCCCATCGCGAGCCAGCCCCCACGTCCCTGTCGCTCGACAAAGTGCTCAGCGAGCGAGCCAGGGGGGCCACGTCGCACGGACCCTGGCCACGGGAGGCATGCCCTGACAGCCCCCAGCAGGCACAGCTTGGGCCAATGGCCCAGCGTGCGGCAGAGGAGGGCGCTCCAGCCAGGCCAATGGCGCCCATCGCGAGCCAGCCCTCTCGTCCCTGTCCCTCGACTAAGTGCCTAGCGAGCGAGCCAGGGGTACCGCATCGCACAGACCCTGGCCATGGGTAGCATGCCCAGGAAGCACCGAGCAGGCACAGCATGGGCTGTTTGCCCAGCGTGCGGCAGCGGAGGGCACGCCAGTCAGGCCACGGGCGCCCATCGCTAGCCAGCCCCCACGTCCCTGTCCCTCCACTGACTGCCCAGCGAGCGAGGCAGGGTTGCCGCTTCGCACGGACCCTGGGCACGAGTGGCATGCCCAGGCAGCCCCCAGCAGGCATGGCATGGGCTGCTCGGCCAGTGTGCGGCAGCAGTGGGCGCGCCAGCCAGGCCGCGGGCGCCATCGCGAGCCAGCCCCCATGTCCCTGTCCATCGACTAAGTGCCCAGCGAGCAAGCCAGGTGGGCCGTGTCACACGGACCCTGGGCATGGGAGGCCCGCCCAGGCAGCCCCCAGCAGGCCCTGCATGGGCTGCTCGCCCAGCGGGCAGCAGAGGTGGGCGCGCCAGCCAGTCTGCGGGCGCCCATCACGAGCTAGCCCCGACGTCCCTGTTCCTCGACGAAGTGCCCAGTGAGGGCGCCAGGGGGGCAACGTCGCTTGGACCCTGGGCACGGGTGGCACGCCCAGGCAGTCCCCAGCAGGCAAGGCATGGTCTGCTCGCCCAGCGTGTGGCAGCGGTAGCCATCCCCCTCGTCCCTGCCCCTGGACTGACTGCACAGCGTGCGAGCCAGTGGTGCCGCATCGCACGGACCCTGGGAATGGGTGGCAAGCCCAGGCAGCCCCCAGCAGGCACAGTATGGGCTGCTCGCCAAGCGTGCGGCAGCGGTGGGCGCGCCAGCCAGGCCGCGGGTGCCCATCGCGAGCCAGCCCCCACGTCCCTGTCCCTCGACGTAGTGCCCAGCGAGCGAGCCAGGGGGGCTGCGTTGCACGGACCCTGGGCATGGGTGGCACGCCCAGGAAGCCCCCGGCTGGCACGGCATGGGCTGCTCACCCAGCGAGCAGCAGTTGTGGGCGCGCCAGCCAGGTCGCGGGCGCCCATCGCGAGCAAGCCCCCACGTCCCTGTCCCTCGACTGACTGCCCAGCCAGCGAGCCAGGGTGGCCATGTCGCACAGACCCTGGGCATGAGTGGCACACCAAGGCAGCCCCCAGCAGGCATGGCATGGGCTGCTCGCCCAGCGTGTGGCAACAGTGGGCGCGCCAGCCAGGCCGCGGGCGCCCATCGTGAGTCAGACCCCACGTCCCTGTCCCTCGACAAAGTGCCCAGTGTGTGAGTCAGGGGTGCCGCGTCGCACGGACCCTAGGCACGGGTGGCACGCCCAGGCAGCTCTTAGCAGGCACGGCATGGGCTGCTCGCCCTGTGAGCGGCAGCGGTGGGCACGCCAGCCAGGCTGCGGGCGCCTATCGCGAGCCGGCCCCCACGTCCCTGTCCCTCGACTAAGTGCCCAGCGAGTGAGCCAGGTTGGCTGCATCTCATGGAAACTGGGCATGGGTGGCCCGCCCAGGCAGCCCCCAGCAGGGCCGGCATGGGCTGCTCGCCCAGCGTGCGGCAGCGGTGGGCGCGCCAGCCAGACCGCGGGCGCCCATCGCGAGACAGCCCCCACGTCCCTGTCCCTCCACGAAGTGCCCAGCGAGGGAGCCAGGGAGGCAACGTCGCACTGACCCTGGGCACGGGTGGCACGCCCAGGCATCCCCCGGCAGGCAAGGAATGGTCTGCTCGCCCAGCGTGCGGCAACGGTAGCCAGCCCCCTCATCCCTGCCCCTCGACTGACTGCCTAGCATACGAGCCAGTGGTGCCACGTCGCACGGACCCTGGGAATTGGTGGCAAGCCCAGGCAGCCCCCAGCAGGCATGGCATGAGCTCCTCACCCAGCGTGCGGCAGCGGTACGCGCGCCAGCCAGGCCGCGGGCGCCCATCGCGAGCCAGCCCCCTTGTCCCTGCCCCTCGATTGACTGCCTAGTGTGCGAGCCAGGGGTGCCACGTCGGACAGACCCTTGGCATGGGTGGCATGCCCAGCAGGTATGGCATGGGTTGCTCACCCCGCGTGCAGCAGCGGTGGGCGGGCCAGCCAGGCCGCGGTCGCCCATCGCGAGCCGGCCCCCTTGTCCCAGCCCCTCGATTGATTGCCCAGCATGCGAGCCAGGGGTGCACCGTCGCATCGACACTTGGCATGGGTGGCAGCCCCCAGCAGGCATGGCATGGAGTGCTCGCCCCACGTGTGGCAGTGGTGGGCGCGCCAGGCAGGCCGCGGGTGCCCATCGCGAGCCAGCACCCACGTCCCTGTCCCTCGACAAAGTGCTCAGCGAGCGAGCCAGGGGGGCCACGTCGCACGGACCCTGCCCACGGGACTCATGCCCAGAAAGCCCCCAGCAGGCACGGCATGGGCCAATGGCCCAGCGTGCGGCAGTGGAGGGCGCTCCGGCCAGGCCACAGGCGCCCATCGCGAGCCAGCCCTCTCGTCCCTGTCCCTCGACGAAGTGCCTAGCGAGCGAGCCAGGGGTGACGCGTCGCACAGAACCTGGCCATGGATGGCATGCGCAGGGAGCACCGAGCAGGCACGGCATGGGCTGTTTGCCCAGCGTGCGGCAGCGGAGGGCATGCCAGTCAGGCCGCGGGCGCCCATCGCGAGCCAGCCCCCACGTCCCTGTCCCTCGACGTTGTGTGCAGTGAGCGAGGCAGGGGGGCTGCGTCGCATGGACCCTGGGCATGGGTGGCACTGCCAGGCAGCCCCCAGCAGGCACGGCATGGGCTGCTCGCCCAGCGTGCGGCAGCAGTGGGCGCACCAGCCAGGTCGCGGGCGCCCATCGCGAGCCAGCCCCCACGTCCCTGTCCCTAGACTGACTGCCCAGCGAGCGAGCCAGGTGGGCCGTGTCGCACGGACTCTGGGCACGGGAGGCCCGCCCAGGCAGCCCCCAGCAGGCCCTGCATGGGCTGCTCGCCCAGCGTGCGGCAACAGTGGGCGCGCCAGCCAGGCTGCAGGCTCCCATCGCGAGCCAGGCCCCACGTTCCTGTCCCTCGACAAAGTGCCCAGTGAGTGAGCCAGGGGGGAACGTCGCTTGGACCCTGGGCACGTGTGGCATGCCCAGTAAGCCCCTAGCAGGCACGGCATGGGCTGCTCACCCATCGTGCGGCAGCAGTGGGCGCGCCAGCCAGGCCGCGGGCGCCGATCGCTAGCCAGCCCCCACGTCCCTGTCCCTAGATGAACTGCCCAGCGAGGGAACAAGGGGGGCAACATCGCATGGACCCAGGGAACGGGTGGCACGCCCAGGCAGCCCCCAGAAGGCAAGGTATGGTCTGCTCGCCCAGCGTGCGGCAGCGGTACCCAGCCCCTCGACTGACTGCCCAGCGTGAGAGCCAGTGGTACTGCGTCGCACGGACCCTGGGAACGGGTGGCAAGCCCAGGAAGCCCCCAGCAGGCATGGCATGAGCTGCTCACCCAGCGTTCTGCAGCGGTGGGCGCACCAGCCAGGCCGCGGCCGCCCATCGCGAGCCAGCCCCCTTATCCCTTCCCCTCGATTGACTGCCCAGCGTGCGAGCCAGGAGAGCCGAGTCAGACGGACTCTTGGCACGGGTGGCATGCCCAGGCAGCCCCCAGCAGGCATGGCATGGGCTGCTCGCCCCACGTGCGGCAGAGGTGGGCGCGCCAGGCAGGCCGCGTGTGCCTATCGCGAACCAGCCCCCACGTCCCTGTCCCTCGACAAATTGCTAAGCGAGCGAGCCAAGGGGGCCACGTCGCACGGACCCTCGGCACGGGAGGCATGCCCATACAGCCCCCAACAGGCACGGCATGGGCCAAGTGCCCATCGTGCGGCAGAGGAGGGCGCTCCAGGCAGGCCACAGGCGCCCATCGCTAGCCAGCCCAATCGTCCCTGTCCCTCGACAAAGTGCCCAGCGAGTGAGCCAGGGGAGCCACGTTGCACGGACTCTGGGCACGAGAGGAAGGCTCAGGCAGCCACCAGCCGGCACGTTATGGGCCAAGTGCCCAGCGTGCGGCAGAGGAGGGCGCGCCAGCCAGGCCACCGGCGCCCATCGCGAGCCAGCACCCTCGTCCCTGTCCCCCGACTAAGTGCCCAGCTAGCGAGCCAGGGGTACCGCGTCGCACGGACCCTGGCCACGGGTGGTACACCCAGTCAGCACCCAGCAGGCACGGCATGGGCTGTTCGCCCAGCGTGCGGCAGCGGAGAGCACACCAGCCAGGCCGCGGGCGCCCATCGCGAGCCAGCCCCCACATCCCTGTCCCTCGACTGACTGCCTAGTGTGCGAGCCAGGGGTGCCGCATCGGACAGACCCTTGGCACGGGTGGCACGCCCAGCAGGCATGGCATGGGTTGTTCACCCCGCGTGCGGCAGCGGTGGGCGGGCTAGCCAGGCCGCGGGCGCCCATCGCGAGCCGGCCACCTTGTCCCAGCCCCTCGATTGACTGCCCAGCATGCGAGCCAGGGGTGCACCATCGGACGGACCCTTGGCACGGGTGGCAGCCCCCAGCAGGCATGGCATGGGCTGCTCACCCCGCGTGCGGCAGTGGTGGGCGCGCCAGGCAGGCCACGGGCGCCCATCGCGAGCCAGCCCACATGTCCCTGTCCCTCGACAAAGTGCTCAGCGAGCGAGCCAGGGGGGCCACGTCGCATGGACCCTGTCCACGGGAGGCATGCCCAGACAGCCCCCAGCAGGCACGGCATGGGCCAATGGCCAAGCGTGCGGCAGAGGAGGGCGTTCCAGCCAGGCCAAAGGTGCCCATCACGAGCCAGCCCTCTCGTCCCTGTCCCTCGACTAAGTGCCTAGCGAGCGAGCTAGGGGTGCCGCGTCGCACAGACCCTGGCCATGGGTGGCATGCCCAGGGAGCACCGAGCAGGCACAGCATGGGCTGTTTGCCCAGCACGCGGCAGCGGAGGGCACGCCAGCCAGGCCGCGGGCGCCCATCGCGAGCCACCCCCCACGTCCCTGTCCCTCGACTGACTGCCCAGCGAGCGAGCCAGTGTGCCCACGTTGCACAGACCCTGGGCACGGGTGGCAAGCCCAGGAAGCCCCCAGCAGGTATGGCATGGGCGGCTCGCCCAGCGAGCGGCAGTGGTGGGTGTGCCAGCCAGGCAGCGGGCGCCCATCGCGAGCCAGCCCCCACGTCCCTGTCCCTCGACTAAGTGCCGAGAGAACGAGCCAGGTGGGCTGCGTCGCATGGACCCTGGGCATTGGTGGCATCCCAAGGCAACTTCCAGCAGGCACGGCATGGGCTGCTCGCCAAGCGTGCGGCAGCGGTGGGCGCGCCACCAGGCCACGGGCGCCCATCGCGAGCAAGCCCCCACGTCCCTGTCCCTCGACGTAGTGCCCAGCGAACGAGCCAGGGTGCCTGCATCGCACGGACCCTGGGAACGGGTGGCATGGCCAGGAAGCCCCCGGCTGGCACGGCATGGGCTGCTCACCCAGCGAGCAGCAGTGGTGGGCGCACCAGCCAGGTCACGGGCTCCCATCGCGAGCCAGCCCCCACGTCCCTGTTCCTCGACTGACTGCCCAGCCAGCGAGCCAGGGAGGCCATGTCGCACGGACCCTGGGCACGAGTGGCACGCCCAGGAAGCCCCCAGCAGGCACGGCATGGACTGCTCGCCCAGCGTAAGGCAACAGTGGGCGCGCCAGCCAGGCCGCGGGCGCCCATCGCGAGCCAGACACCACGTCCCTGTCCCTCGACAAAGTGCCCAGTGTGCGAGCCAGGGGTGCCGCGTCGCACGAACCCTGGGCACGGGTGGCATGCCCAGGCAGCCCCTAGCAGGCACGGCATGGGCTGCTCGCCCAGTGAGCTGCAGCGGTGGGCGCGCCAGCCAGGCTGCGGGCGCCCATCGCGAGCCGGCCCCCACGTCCCTGTCCCTCGACTAAGAGCCCAGCGAGCGAGCCAGGTGGGCTGCATCACATGGAAACTGGGCATGGGTGGCCCACCCAGGCAGCCCCCCGCAGGGCCGGCATGGGCTGCTCACCCAGCGTGCAGCAGCGGTGGGCGCGCCAGCCTGGCCGCGGGCGCCCATCGAGTGACATCCCCCACGTCCCTGGCCCTCGTCGAAGTGCCCAGCGAGGGAGCCAGGGGGGCAACGTTGCACTGACCCTGGGCACGGGTGGCACGCCCAGGCCGCCCCCGGCAGGCAAGGCATGGTCTGCTCGCCCTGCGTGCGGCAGCGGTAGCCAGCCCCCTCATCCCTGCCCCTTGACTGACTGCCCAGCGTATGAGCCAGCGGTGCCACGTCGCACGGACCCGGGGAATTTGTGGCAAGCCAAGGCAGCCCCCAGCAGGCATGGCATGAGCTGCTCACCCAGCGTGCGGCAGCGGTGCATGTGCCAGCAAGGCCGCGGGCGCCCATCGCGAGCCAGCCCCCTAGTCCCTGACCCTCGATTGACTGCCTAGTTTGCAAGCCAGGGGTGCCGCGTCGGACAAACCCTTGGCACCGGTGGCACACCCAGCAGGCATGGCATGGGTTGCTCACCCCGCGTGCGGCAGCTGTGGGCGGGCTAGCCAGGCCACGGGTGCCCATCGCGAGCCGCCCCCTTGTCCCAGCCCCTCGATTGACTGCCCAGCATGCGAGCCAGGGGTGCACCGTCGGACGGACCCTTGGCATGGGAGGCAGCCCCCAGCAGGCATGGCATGGGCTGATCGCCCCGCGTGCGGCAGTGGTGGGAGCGCCAGGCAGGCCGCGGGCCCAAATCGCGAGCCGGCCCCCACGTCCCTGTCCCTCAACAAAGTGCTCAGCGAGCGAGCCAGGGGGGCCACGTCGCATGGACCCTTGCCATGGGAGGCATGCCCAGACAGCCCCCAGCAGGCATGGCATGGGCCAATGGCCCAGCGTGCGGCATAGGAGGGCGCTCCAGCCAGGCCAAAGGCGCCAGTCGCGAGCCAGCCCTCTCATCCCTGTCCCTCGACTAAGTGCCTAGCGAGCGAGCCAGGGGTGCCGCATCGCACAGACCCTTGCCATGGGTGGCATGCCCAGGGAGCACCGAGCAGGCACAAAATGGGCTGTTTGCCCAGCATGCGGCAGCGGAGGGCGCGCCAGCCAGGCCGCGGGCGCCCATCGCGAGCCAGCCCCCACGTCCCTGTCCCTCGACTGACTGCCCAGCCAGTGAGCCAGGGTGCCCACTTTGCATGGACCCTGGGCATGGGTGTCATGCCCAGGAAGCCCCCAGCAGGCACGGCATGGGCTGCTCGCCCAACGTGCAGCAACGGTGGTCGCGCCAGCCAGGCCGCGGGCGCCAATTGCGAGCCAGCCCCCACGTCCCTGTCCCTCGACAAAGTGCCCAGCGTGCGAGCCAGGGGTGCCACGTCGCACGGACCATGGGCACGGTTGGCATGCCCAGGCAGCCCATAGCAGGCACGGCATGGGCTGCTCGCCCAGCGAGCGGCAGTGATTCGCGCGCCAGCCAGGCTGCGGGCGCCCATCGCGAGCCAGCCCCCACGTCCCTGACCGTCGACTAAGTGCCCAGCGAGCGAGCCAGGTGGGCTGCGTCGCATGGACCCTGGGCACTGGTGGCATGCCAAGGCAGCCCCCAGCAGGCACTGCATGGGCTGCTCGCCAAGCGTGCGGCAGCGGTGGGCGCGCCACCAGGCCGCGGGCGCCCATCGCGAGCCAGCCCCCACGTCCCTGTCCCTCGACGTAGTGCCCAGCAAGCGAGCCAGGGGGCTCCGTCGCACGGACCCTGGGCACGGGTGGCACGGCCAGGAAGCCCCCGGCTGGCACGGCATGGGCTGCTCACCCAGGGAGCAGCAGTGGGGGCGCGCCAGCCAGGTCGCGGGCTCCCATCGCTAGCCAGCCCCCACGTCCCTGTCCCTCGACTGACTGCCCAGCAAGCGAGCCAGGGTGGCCATGTCGCACGGACCCTGGGCACGAGTGGCACGCCCAGGCAGCCCCCAGCAGGCATGGCATGGGCTGATCGCCCCGCGTGCGGCAGTGGTGGGCGCGCCAGGCAGGCCGCAGGCGCCCATCGCGAGCCAGCCCCCACGTCCCTGTCCCTCGACAAAGTGCTCAGCGAGCGAGCCAGAGGGGCCACGTCGCACGGACCCTGGCCACGGGAAGCATGCCCAGAAAGCCCCCAGCGTGCGGCAGAGGAGGGCGCTCCAGCCAGGCGACAGGCGCCCATCACGAGCCAGCCCTCTCGTCCCTGTACCTCGACTAAGTGCCTAGCGAGCGAGCCAGGGGTGCCGCGTCGCACAGACCCTGGCCATGGGTGGCATGCACAGGGAGCACCGAGCAGGCACGGCATGGGCTGTTTGCCCAGCGTGCGGTGGTGGAGGGCACGCCTGTTAGGCCGCGGGCGCCCATCGCGAGCCAGCCCCCTTGCCCCTGCCCCTCGATTGACTGCCTAGTGTGCGTGCCAGGAGTGCCGCGTCGGACAGACCCTTGGCACCGGTGGCACGCCCAGCAGGCATGGCATGGGTTGCTCACCCCGCGTGCGGCAGCGGTGGTCGGGTTAGCCAGGCCGCGGGTGCCCATCGCGAGCCGCCCCCTTGTCCCAGCCCCTCGATTGACTGCCCAGCATGCGAGCAAGGGGTGTACCGTTGGACGGACCCTTGGCACGGGTGGCAGCCCCCAGCAAGCATGGCATGGGCTTCTCGCCCCGCGTGCGGCAGTGGTGGGCGCGCCAGGCAGGCCGCGGGCGCCCATCGCGAGCCAGCCCCCACGTCCCTGTCCGTCGACAAAGTGCTCAGCGAGCGAGCCAGGGGGGCCACGTCGCATGGACCCTGGCCACGGGAGGCATGCCTAGACAGCCCCCAGCAGGCACAGCATGGGCCAATGGCCCAGCGTGCGGCAGAGGAGGGCGCTCCAGCCAAGCCACAGGCGTCCATCGCGAGCCAGCCCTCTTGTCCCTGTCCCTCGACTAAGTGCCTAGCGAGCGAGCCAGGGGTGCCGCGTCGCACAGACGCTTGCCATGGGTGGCATGCCCAGGGAGCACCGAGCAGGCACAGCATGGGCTGTTTGCCCAGCGTGCGGCAGCGGAGGGCACGCCAGTCAGGCCGCGGGCGCCCATCGCGAGCCAGCCCCCACGTCCCTGTCCCTCCACTGGCTGCCCAGCGAGTGAGGCAGGGGTACCGCTTCGCACGGACCCTGGGCATGAGTGGCACACCCAGGCAGCCCCAGCAGGCACGGCATGGGCTGCTCGGCCAGCGTGCGGCAGCAGTTGGCGCGCCAGCCAGCCCGCGGGCGCCATCGCGAGCCAGCCACCATGTCCCTGTCCATCGACTAAGTGCCCAGCGAGCGAGCCAGGTGGGCTGTGTCACATGGACCCTGGGCACAGGAGGCCCGCCTCGGCAGCCCCCAGCAGGCCCTGCATGGGCTGCTCGCCCAGCGTGCAGCAGAGGTGGGCACGCCAGCCAGGCTGCGGGCGCCCATCACGAGCTAGCCCACACATCCCTGTCCCTCGATGAAGTGCCCAGTGAGGGAGCCAGGGGGGCAACATCGCTTGGACCCTGGGCGCGGGTGGCACTCCCAGGCAGCCCCCTGCAGGCAAGGCATGGTCTGCTCGCCCTGTGTGCGGCAGCGGTTGCCATCCCCCTCGTCCCTGCCCCTGGACTGACTTCCCAGTGTGCGAGCCAGTGGTGCCGCATCGCACGGACCCTGGGAATGGGTGGCAAGCCCAGGCAGCCCCCTGCAGGCACGGCATGGGCTGCTCACCAAGCGTGCGGCAGCGGTGGGCACGCCAGCCAGGCCGCGGGCGCCCATCGCGAGCCAGCCCCCACGTCCCTGTCCCTCGACGTAGTGCCCTGCGAGCGAGCCAGGGGGGCTGCGTCGCACGGACCCTGAGTGCGGGTGGCAAGCCCAGGAAGCCCCCGGCTGGCACGGCATGGGCTGCTCGCCCAGCGAGCAGCAGTTGTGGGCGCGCCAGCCAGGTTGCGGGCGCCCATCGCGAGCCAGACCCCACGTCCCTGTCCCTCGACTGACTGCCCAGCCAGCGAGCCAGGGTGGCCATGTCGCACGGACCCTGGGCACGAGTGGCATGCCCAGGCAGCCCCCAGCAGGCACGGCATCGGCTGCTCGCCAAGCGTGCGGCAACAGTGGGCGTGCCAGCCAGGCCACGGGCGCCCATCGCAAGCCAGACCCCACTTCCCTGTCCCTCGACAATGTGCCCAGTGTGCGAGCCAGGGGTGCCGCGTCGCACAGACCCTGGGCATGGGTGGCACGCCCAGGCAGCCCCTAGCAGGCACGGCATGGGCTGCTCGCCCAGCGTGCGGCAGCGGTGGGCGCGCCAGCCAGGCCGCGGGCGCCCATCGCGAGACGGCCCCCACATCCCTTTCCCTCGACGAAGTGCCCAGCGAGGGAGCCAGGGGGGCAACGTCACACTGGCCCTGGGCATGGGTGGCACGCCCAGGCAGCCCCCGGCAGGCAAGGAATGGTCTTCTCGCCCAGCGTTCGGCAGTGGTAGCCAGCCCCCTCATCCCTGCCCCTTGACTGACTGCCCAGCGTACGAGCCAGTGGTGCGACGTCGCACGGACCCTGGGAATTGGTGGCAAGCCCAGGCAGCCCCCAGCAGGCATGGCATGAGCTGCTCATCCAGCGTGCGGCAGCGGTGCACGTGCCAGCCAGGCCGCGGGCGCCCATCGTGAGCCAGCCCCCTTGCCCCTGCCCCTCGATTGACTGCCTAGTGTGCGAGCCAGGGGTGCCGCGTCAGACAGACCCTTGGCACGGGTGGCACGCCCAGCAGGCATGGCATGGGTTGCTCACCCCGCGTGCAGCAGCAGTGGGCGGGCCAGCCAGGCCGCGGGCGCCCATCGCGAGCCGGTGCCCTTGTCCCAGCCCCTAGATTGACTGCCCAGCATGCGAGCCAGGGGTGCACCGTCGGACGGACCATTGGCACAGGTGGAAGCCCCCAGCAGGCATGGCATGGGCTGCTTGCCCCACGTGCGGCAGTGGTGGGCGCGCCAGGCAGGCCGCAGGCGCCCATCGCGAGCCAGCCCCCACGTCCCTGCCCCTCGACAAAGTGCTCAGCGAGCGAGCCAGGGGGTCCACGTCGCACGGACCCTGGCCACGGGAGGCATGCCCAGAAAGCCCCCAGCAGGCAAGGCATGGGCCAATGGCCCAGCGTGCGGCAGAGGAGGGCGCTCCAGCCAGGCGACAGCCCTCTCGTCCCTGTACCTCGACTAAGTGCCTAGCGAGTGAGCCAGGGGTGCCGCGTCGCACAGACCCTGTCCATGGGTGGCATGCGCAGGGAGCACCGAGGAGGCACGGCATGGGCTGTTTGCCCAACATGCGGTGGTGGAGGGCACGCCTGTTAGGCCGCGGGCGCCCATCGCGAGCCAGCCCCCACGTCCCTGTCCCTCGACAAAGTGCTCAGCGAGCGAGCCAGGGGGGCCACGTCGCACTGACCCTGGCCATGGATGGCATGCGCAGGGAGCACCGAGCAGGCACGGCATGGGCTGTTTGCCCTGCGTGCGGCAGCGGAGGGCACGCCAGTCAGGCCGCGGACGCCCATCGCGAGCCAGCCCCCACGTCCCTGTCCCTCCACTGACTGCCCAGCGAGCGAGGCAGGGGTGCCGCTTCGCATGGACCCTGGGCACGGGTGGCACGCCCAGGCAGCCCCCAGCAGGCACGACATGGGCTGCTCGGCCAGCGTGCGGCAGCAGTGGACGCACCAGCCAGGCCGCAGGTGCCATCGCGAGCCAGCCCCCATGTCCCTGTCCATCGACTAAGTGCCCAGAGAGCGAGCCAGCTGGGCCGTGTCACACGGACTCTGGGCACGGAAGGCCCGCCCAGGCAGCCCCCAGCAGGCCCAGCATGGGCTGCTCGCCCAGCATGCAGCAAAGGTGGGCGCGCCAGCCAGGCCGCGGGCTGCGGGCGCCCATCACAAGCTAGCCCCAACGTCCCTGTCCCTCGACGAAGTGCCCAGTGAGGGAGCCAGAGGGGCAACGTCGCTTGGACCCTGGGCACGAGCGGCACGCCCAGGCAGCCCCCAGCAGGCAAGGCATGGTCTGCTCGCCCAGCGTGCGGCAGCGGAAGCCAGCCCCCTCGTCCCTGCCCCTGGACTGACTACCCAGCGTGCGAGCCAGTGGTGCCGCATCGCACGGACCCTGGGAATGGGTGGCAAGCCCAGGCAGCCCCCAGCAGGCACGGCATGAGCTGCTCACCCAGCGTGCGGCAGCAGTGGGCGCTCCAGCCAGGCCGCTGGCACCCATCGCGAGCCAGCCCCATGTCCTTGTCCCTCGACTATGTGCCCAGCGAGCGAGCCAGGTGGTATGCGTCGCACTGACCCTGGCCACGGATGCCACACCCAGGCAGCCCCCAGCAGGCACGGCATGGGCTGCTCGCCCACCGTGCGGCAGCGGTGGGCGTGCCAGCCAGGCCGCAGGTGCCCATCGTGAGCCAGCACCCACGTCACTGTCCATCGACGAAGTGCCCAGCGAGGGAGCCAGGGGGGCCATGTCGCACAGACCCTGGGCACAGGTGTCATGCCAAGGCAGCCCCCAACAGGCACGGCATGGTCTGCTCGCCCAGCGTGTGGCAGCGGTAGCAAGCCCCCTCGTCCCTGCCCCTCGACTGACTGCCCAGCATGCGAGCCAGTGGTGCCGCGTCGTACGGACCCTGGGAATGGGTGGCAAGCCCAGGCAGCCCCCAGAAGGCACGGCATGAGCTGCTCACCCAGCGTGCAGCAGCGGTGGGCGCGCCAGCCTGGCCGCGGGCGCCCATCGCGAGCCAGCCCCATTGTCCCTGCCCCTCGATTGACTGCCCAGCGTGTGAGCCAGGGGTGCTGCGCCGGACAGACCCTTGGCACGGGTGGCACGCCCAGCAGGCATGGCATGGGTTGCTCACCCCGCGTGCAGCAGCGGTGGACGGGCCAGCCAGGCCGCGGGCGCCCATCATGAGCCAGCCCCCACGTCCTTGTCCCTCGACGAAGTGCCCAGCGAGGGAGCCAGGGGGGCCACGTCGCACGGACCCTGGGAACAGGTGGCACGCCAAGGCAGCCCCCAGCAGGCACGGCATGGTCTGCTCGCCCAGCGTACGAGCCTGGCATGCCACGTCGCACAGACCCTGGGCACTGGTGGCACGCCCAGGCAGCCTCCAGTAGGCACGGCATGGGCTGCTCGCCCAGCATGCGGCAGCGGTGGGCGCGCCAGCCAGGCCGCGGGCACCCATCGGGAGCAAGTCCCCACGTCCCTGTCCCTCGACTAAGTGCCCAGCGAGGGAGCCAGGGGGCCGCGTCGCACGGACCCTGGGCACGGGTGGCACGCCCAGGCAACCCCCAGCAGGCACGGCATGGGCTGCTCGCCCAGCGTGCGGCAGCGGTGGGCGCGCCAGCCAGGCCACGGGTGCCCATCGCGAGCCAGCCCCCTCGTCCCTGCCCCTCGACTGACTGCCCAGCGTGCGAGCCAGGGATGCCACAGCAGTCGCCAGCAGGCAAGGCGCCAGCCTTGCCAAGGGTGCCCCACGCGAGCCAGCCGCGAGCACGCTGTGAGGCTCAGCACATGCTGTTGGCATTGAATTCGTGGGCAAGCTGGCCTTGGCCGTGGCCCCTGGCTCTGGTGGACCCTGAGGGCTGCCATGGGGTGGCTGGAGGTGCGCTGGACAGGGCAGCCCGCATGCACCATGGGCCAGGCAGAGGCACAGCTGCCCCAGCCTGCTGGCCGTAATGCCCAGTTGCAAAGTTGTTGTGAATTAACCATCTTTTCATCATGGAATTGGTCCCAAAATGACTCAAATAATTCGTGTAATTCATGAGGAGTCTGCCTCTGATGTTTGGGATCATTTGGACTCACGGGCTATTTTTGATGATTTTTTTCAATATTTGACTGTAGAAAATTCATTAAAAAAATTTAGTGCCCAGAAAATTCTGAAATTTCTTCTGGTAGTAGATATGATTATTCTCCATTTATGTACAAAATTTCAGCTCAAAATTCCAAGTAAATAATTTTTTAGACCCATTATGACGGCTCAGACATATTGATGTTTCCTCGTACAGGGAGTGAAATTTCATTTAAGACTCTTTAGGGGGGAGGTGGTCACCTAGCTTGCTGGGTGCCAACAGGCCGTGCGTGCCTCCCCCCCTGCCCATCCCACGTGGGCAGGCGCTGGGCTTGGGCAACCCAGCGTGCATGGCATGGGCATGGCGGCTTGCTGCCTTGCCCATCCAGCCGGTGGTGCGTGGCTGTGGCAGCAACCACCGCCGGCAGGCAGGCGGCCAGTGACGTCGGCCGAAGAGTGTGGGATGCCCGATCAGTAGCCAATGGAGTGGGGAAAACGTGGGAAATGAAATCCGCTAAATTATGGGCATCGAAATGAGAAAAATCGTGGGATAATGAGCTGGGATGTGGCTACACAAGCTCGACGGTGTGGGCGGCGAAGCTAACGATGACGCATGCTACGCGAGGGCCAAATCGCTGGGGGGAATTTCGAGCATGCGGAGTGCTTCGTCGCAGGCCCTCGAGGCAGCGGACATGGGGTTGGATCCCGACACTCAGGCTTGCCTAGGCGGACTCGTTGTGCAGCGCGATCGGCGACACGATCGTCGGCAGTTAGCAACAAGCGAGCCACACGGCCAGCCTGGGCAAGGCGTGACACCCCTGCTGCCAAGGCCTCATCGGTGGAAAAAACGTGGGCAACGAAATGAGAAAAATTGTGGGATAATGAGCTGGGATGTGGCTACACAAGCTCGACGGTGTGGGCTGCGAAGCTAACGATGATCCCGACGCCAAGACTTGCCGAGGCGGACTCGTCGCGCAGCACGATCAACGACACTATTGTCGGCCGTTAGCAATGAGCGAGCCACACGGCCAGCCTGGGCAAGGCGTGACACCGCTGCTGCCAACACCCCATCGGTGGAAAAAACGTGGGCAACAAAATGAGAGAAATTGTGGGACAATGAGCTGGGATGTGGCTACACAAACTCGATGGTGTGGGCGGCGAAGCTAACGATGATGCATGCTACGCGAGGGCCAAATCGCTGGGGGGATTTTGAGTAAGCGGAGTGCTTCATCGCAGGCCCTCGAGGTGGTGGATGTGGGGCTGGATCCTGACGCCCAGGCTTGCCTAGGCAGACTCGTTGCGCAGCGCGATCGACGACACGATCGTTGGCCGTTAGCAATGAGCGAGCCACACGGCCAGCCTGGGCAAGGTGTGACACCCCTGCTGCCAAGGCCTCATCGGTGGGAAAAACGTGGGCACCGAAATGAGAAAAATCGTGGGATAATGATCTGGGATGTGGCTACACAAGTTCGATGGTGTGGGCGGCGAAGCTAACGATGATGCATGCCACGCGAAGGCCAAATCGTTGGGGGGAATTTCGAGCATGTGGAGTGCTTTGTCGCAGGCCCTCGAGGCGGTGGACATGGGGTTGGATCCCGACGGTCAGGCTTGCCTTGGCAGACTCATTGCGCAGCGCGATCGACGACACGATCGTCGGCCGTTAGCAATGAGCGAGCCACACGGCCAGCCTGGGCACCCCTGCTGCCAAGGCCTCATCAGTGGGAAAAACGTGGGCAACGAAGCGAGAATAATCATGGGATAATGAGCTGGGATGTGGCTAGACAAGCTCGATGGTGTGGGCGGCGAAGCTAACGATGATGCATGCTTCATTAGGGCCAAATCATTGGGGGGATTTCAAGCATGCGGAGTGCTTCATGGCAGGCCCTCGAGGCGACGGACGCGGGGTTGGATCTCGACGCTCAGGCTTGCCTAGAAGCGGACTTGTTGTGCAGCGCGATCGACGACACGATCGTCGGCCATTAGCAATGAGCGAGCCACACGGCTAGCCTGGGCACGTTGTGCACCCCTGCTGCCAAGGCCTCATCGGTGGTCCCTTGCCATCGAAGAATAGTCCCTTGCTATTGAAACAATTTTGCGCTTAGCGGCTTGGGTGCGGCGGCACACGATGACCTGCATGATCAATGGGCCTTTCGCTCGTCGGCTTGCAGCTCGTTTGGTGCTGTTGCTGCCCATTTGTACGTGCGGCGTGTGAGTGGTGATCTAGTCGTGCGCATGGGCAGGCTCCATGCTCTCGCATCGAACTGTCGACTAGCACGTCGCTTCAAGCTCGACCCCAACCCATACGTTGGCGTTTCGTGGGTGACATCGGGACCCTATGTCACGTGCGTTAACAAATGGAATTTGATGATTCGAGTCGGTTGTCTTTGCACCATGTCCCTCGTGGGCATGGGTGGAAACCTAAGCCGAGCCTCTTGCTCCAAGCGCGGCTTGATTTGGCATGCGGCTGCTTTGGCACACGAGAGATCGGTTGTCCCCTCGGGTGCAAAAAGTATTGCGACAGGAGTGGCCTCGGCCTCTGCCTGTCCAAGCGAAAGCATTTGTCCCACATCCCATCGATTTTGAACGACGACAGCGACAGTGTTGGCTTAGCGAGCCTTGCGGCACGTTTCGGTCTTAGTTGGCGCGGCATCTCGAAGGATGCTACCTGGTTGATCCTGCCAGTAGTCATATGCTTGTCTCAAAGATTAAGCCATGCATGTGTAAGTATGAACTAATTCAGTCTGTGAAACTGCGAATGGCTCATTAAATCAGTTATAGTTTGTTTGATGGTACCTACTACTCGGATAACCGTAGTAATTCTAGAGCTAATACATGCAACAAACCCCGACTTCTGAAAGGGGCGCATTTATTAAATGAAAGATCAATGCGGGCTTCGCCCGTTGCTCTGATGATTCATGATAACTCGACGGATCGCAAGGCCATCGTGCCGGTGACGCATCATTCAAATTTCTGCCCTATCAACTTTCGATGGTAGGATAGTTGCCTATTATGGTGGTGACGGGTGACGGAGAATTAGGGTTCGATTCCGGAGAGGGAGCCTGAGAAACGGCTACCACATCCAAGGAAGGCAGCAGGCGCACAAACTACCCAATCCTGACACGAGGAGGTAGTGATAATAAATAACAATACCGGGCTCTTCAAGTCTGGTAATTGGAATGAGTACAATCTAAATCCCTTACCAAGGATCCATTTGAGGGCAAGTCTGGTGCCAGCAGCCACGGTAATTCCAGCTCCAATAGCGTATATTTAAGTTGTTGCAGTTAAAAAGCTCGTAGTTGGACCTTGTGATGGGTCGGCCGGTCCACCTATCGTGACATAGAGGTTGGCACGCCAGCCGAGACACGAGCGCCCATCGTGAGCCAGCCCCCTGGTCCCTGTCCCTCAACTTAGTGCCCAGCGAGCGAGCCTGGGGACCCACATCGCAAGGACCCTGGGCACGGGAGGCATGCCCCGGCAGCCCCCAGCAGGCACGGCATGGGCCAAGTGCCCAGCGTGCAGCAGCGGTGGGCGCACCAGCCAAGCCACGGGCGCCCATCGCGAGCCAGTCCCCTCGTCCCTGTCCCAAGACTTAGTGCACAGCGAGCGAGCCAGAGGAGCCATGTCGCACAGACCCTGAGCACAGAAGGCATGCCCAGACAGCCCCCAGATGGCACGGCATGGGCCAAGTGCCCAGCATGCGGCAGCGGTGGGCGCACCAGCCAGGCCACGGGCTCCCATAGCGAGCCAGCCCCCTGGTCCCTGTCCCTCGACTAAGTGCCCAGCGAGTGAACCAGGGGAGCCACATCGCATGGACCCTGGGCACAGGAGGCATGCCCCGGCAGCCCCCAGCAGGCACGGCATGGGCTAAGTGCCCAGCGTGCGGTAGAGGTGGGCGCGCCAGCCAGGCCACGAGCGCCCATCGCGAGCCAGCCCCTTCATCCCTGTCCCTCGACTTAGTGCCGGGCGAGCGAGCCAGGAGAGCCGTGTCGCATGGACTCTGGGCATGGGAGGCATGCCCAGGCAGCCCCCAGCAAGCACGGAATGGGCCAAGTGCCCAGCATGCGGCAGAGGAGGGCGCGCCAGCCAGGCCACAGGCGCCCATCGTGAGCCAGCCCCCTCGTCCCTGTCCCTCCACTAAGTGCCCAACGAGCGAGCCAGGGGGGCTGGGTCACACGGACCCTGGGCACGGTTGGCATGCCCAGGCAGCCCCCAGAGGCATGGCATTGGCTGCTCGCCCAGCGTACGGCAGCGGTGGGCGCGCCAGCCAGGCCGCGGGTGCCCATCTCGAGCCAGCCTCCACGTCCCTGTCCCTCGACTAAGTGCTCAGCGAGCGAGCCAGGGGGGCCACGTCGCATGGACCCTGGGCACTTGTGGCACGCCCAGGCAGCCCCCAGCAGGCACGGCATGGGCTGCTCGCCCAGCGTGGGGCTGCGGTGGGCACGCCAGCCAGGCCGCGGGCGCCCATCGTGAGCCAGCCTCCACGTCCCTGTCCCTCGACTAAGTGCTCAGCGAGCGAGCCAGGGGGGCTGGGTCACACGGACCCTGGGCATGGTTGGCACGCCCAGGAATCCCCCAGCAGGCAGGGCATGGCTTGGTCACCCAGCATGCGGCAGCGGTGGGCCCGCCAGCCAGGCCGCGGGTGCCCTATCTCGAGCCAGTCTCCACGTCCCTGTCCCTCGACTAAGTGCTCAGCGAGCGAGCCAGTGGGGCCGTGTCCCACGGACCCTAGGCACGTATGGCACGCCCAGGCAGCCCCCAGCAGACACGGCATGGGCCAAGTGCCCAGCATGCGGCAGCGGTGGGCGCACCAGCCAGGGCACGGGCTCCCATCGCGAGCCAGCCCCCTGGTCCCTGTCCCTCGACTAAGTGCCCAGCGAGCGAGCCAGGGGAGCCACGTCGCATGGATCCTGGCCATGGGAGGCATGCCCCGGCAGCTCCCAGCTGGCATGGCATGGGTTAAGTTCACAGCGTGCGGTAGAGGTGGGCGCGCCAGCCAGGCCGCGGGCGCCCATCACGAGCCAGCCCCCTTGTCCCTGTCCCTCGACTTAGTGCCCAGTGAGCGAGCCAGGGGAGCCGTGTCGCATGGACTCTAGCCACGAGAGGCATGCCCAGGCATCCCCCAGCAAGCACGGGATGGGCCGAGTGCCCAGCATGCGGCAGAGGAGGGCGCGCCAGCCAGGCCACAGACGCCCATCGGGAGCCAGCCCCCTCGTCCCTGTCCCTCGACTAAGTGCCTAGCGAGCGAGCTAGGGGGCCTGGATCGCATGGACCCTGGGCATGGTTGGCACGCCCAGGCAGCCCCCAGCAGGCACGGCATGGGCTTCTCGCCCAGCGTGCTGCAGCGGTGGGCGCGCCAGCCAGGCCGCGGGCACCCATCGCGAGCCAGCCCCCTCGTCCCCGCCCGTTGACTGACTTCCCAGCGTGTGAGCCAGGGGTGCCGCATCGCACGGACCCTGGGCATGGGTGGCACGCCCAGGAAGACCCCAGCAGGCATGGCATGGGCTGCTCGCCCAGCATGCGGCAGCGGTGGGCGCGCCAGCAAGGCCGCGGGCGCCCATCGCGAACCAGTCCCCACGTCCCTGTCCCTCGACAAAGTGCTCAGCGAGCGAGCCAGAGGGGCCACGTCGCACGGACCCTGGCCACGGGAAGCATGCCCAGAAAGCCCCCAGCAGGCACGGCATGGGCCAATGGCCCAGCGTGCGGCAGAGGAGGGTGCTCCAGCCAGGCGACAGGCGCCCATGACGAGCCAGCCCTCTCGTCCCTGTACCTCGACTAAGTGCCTAGCGAGCGAGCCAGGGGTGCCGCGTCGCACAGACCCTGGCCATGGGTGGCATGCACAGGGAGCACCGAGCAGGCACGGCATGGGCTGTTTGCCCAGCGTGCGGTGGTGGAGGGCACGCCTGTTAGGCCGCGGGCGCCCATCGCGAGCCAGCCCCCTTGCCCCTGCCCCTCGATTGACTGCCTAGTGTGCGTGCCAGGAGTGCCGCGTCGGACAGACCCTTGGCACCGGTGGCACGCCCAGCAGGCATGGCATGGGTTGCTCACCCCGCGTGCGGCAGCGGTGGTCGGGTTAGCCAGGCCGCGGGTGCCCATCGCGAGCCGCCCCCTTGTCCCAGCCCCTCGATTGACTGCCCAGCATGCGAGCCAGGGGTGTACCGTTGGACGGACCCTTGGCACGGGTGGCAGCCCCCAGCAAGCATGGCATGGGCTTCTCGCCCCATGTGCGGCAGTGGTGGGCGCGCCAGGCAGGCCGCGGGCGCCCATCGCGAGCCAGCCCCCACGTTCCTGTCCGTCGACAAAGTGCTCAGCGAGCGAGCCAGGGGGGCCACGTCGCATGGACCCTGGCCACGGGAGGCATGCCTAGACAGCCCCTAGCAGGCACAGCATGGGCCAATGGCCCAGCGTGCGGCAGAGGAGGGCGCTCCAGCCAGGCCACAGGCGCCCATCGCGAGCCAGCCCTCTCGTCCCTGTCCCTCGACTAAGTGCCTAGCGAGCGAGCCAGGGGTGCCGCGTCGCACAGACCCTTGCCATGGGTGGCATGCCCAGGGAGCACCGAGCAGGCACAGCATGGGCTGTTTGCCCAGCGTGCGGCAGCGGAGGGCACGCCAGTCAGGCCGCGGGCGCCCATCGCGAGCCAGCCCCCACGTCCCTGTCCCTCCACTGGCTGCCCAGCGAGTGAGGCAGGGGTACCACTTCGCACGGACCCTGGGCATGAGTGGCACACCCAGGCAGCCCCATGCGGCAGCGGTGGGCGCGCCAGCAAGGCCGCGGGTGCCCATCGCGAACCGGTCCCCACGTGCCTGTCCCTCGACTAAGTGCCCAGCGAGCGAGCCAGGGGAGCTGCATCGCACAGACCCTGGGCATGGGAGGCATGACAAGGAAGCCCCAAGTATGCACGGCATGGCCGAAGTGCCCAGCATGCGGCAGCAGTGGGAGCGCCATCCAATCCACGGGCGCCAATCGCGAGCCAGCACCCTCAACCCTGTCCCTCGACTAAGTGCCCAGCGAGCGTGCCAGAGGACCCACATTGCATAGATCCATGGCATGGAAGGCTTTCCCAGGCAGCCCCAGTATGCACGGCATGGGCCAAGTGCCCAGCGTGCCGCAGCGGTGGGCGCACCTGCCAGGCCACGGGCGCCCATCGCCAGCCAACCCCCTCGTCACTGTCCCTCGACTTAGTGCACAACGAGTGAGCCAGAGTAGCCATGTCACATGGACCCTGGGCTTGGAAGGCATGCCCAGGCAGCCCCCAGCTGGCACGGCATGGGCCAAGTGCCCAGCATGCGGCAGCGGTGGGCGCACCAGCCAGCCCCCTGGTCCCTGTCCCTCGACTAAGTGCCCAGCGAGCAAGCCAGGAGAGCCACGTCGCAAGGACCCTGGGCATGGGAGGCATGCCCCGGCAGCCCCCAGGAGGCACAGCATGGGCTAAGTGCCCAGCGTGCGGTAGAGGTGGGCGCGCCAGCCAGGCCATGGGCGCCCATCGCGAGCCAGCCCCCTTGTCCCTGTCCCTCGACTTAGTGCTGGGCGTGCGAGCTTGGGGAGCCGTGTCGCACAGAATATAGGCACGGGAGGCATGCCCTGGCAGCCCCCAGCAAGCACGGCATTTGCAATGTGCCCAGCATGCGGCAGAGGACGGCGCGCCAGCCAGGACACAGGCGCCCATCACGAGCCAGCCCTCTCGTCACTGTCCCTCAACTTAGTGCCCATCGAGCGGGCCAGGGGAGTCATGTCGCACTCACTCTGGGCACGGGAGGCATTCCTAGGCAGCCCCCAGCAAGCACAACATGGGCGAAGTGCCCAGCATGCGGCAGAGGAGGGCACGCCAGCCAGGCCACAGGCGCCCATCGCGAGCCAGCCCCCTCGTCCCTGTCCCTCGACTAAGTTCCCAGCGAGCGAGCTAGGGGGGCTGGGTGGCATGGACCCTGGGCATGGTTGGCACGCCCAGGCAGCCCCCAGCAGGCACGGCATGGGCTGCTCGCCCAGCGTGCGGCAGCGGTGGGCGCACCAGCCAGGCCGCGGGCGCCCATCGCGAACCAGCCCCCACGTGCCTGTCCCTCGACTAAGTGCCCAGCGAGCGAGCCAGGGGAGCTGTGTCGCAAAGACCCTGGGCACGGGAGGCATGACACGGAAGCCCCCACTATGCACGGCATGGCCCAAGTTCCCAGAGTGCGGAAGCAGTGGGCGCGCCATCCAGGCCACGGGTGCCCATCGCGAGCCAGCCCCCTTGACCTTGTCCGTCGACTAAGTGCCCAGCGAGAGAGCCAGGGGAGCCGCGTCACACAGATCCTGGGTGCGGGAGGCATGCCCAGGCAGTCCCCAGTATGCACGACAAGGCCCAAGTTCCCAGCATGCTGCAGCAGTGGGCGCGCCAGCTGGCCACTGGCGCCCATCGCGAGCCAGCCCCCTCGACCCTGTCCCTTGACTAAGTGCCCAGCGAGCGAGTCAGGGGACCCATGTTGCATAGATCCTGGGCACAGAAGGCATGCCCAGGCATCCCCAGTATGCAAGGCATGGGCCAAGTGCCCAGCGTGCGGCAGCAGTTGGCGCACCAGCCAGGCCACGGGCGCCCATGGCGAGCCAGCCCCCTCGTACCTGTTCCTCGACTTAGTGCACAGCGAACAAGCCAGAGGAGCCATGTCGCACGGACCCTTGGCCCGGAAGGCATGCCAAGGCAGCCCCCAGCAGGCATGCCATGGGCCAAGTGCCCAGCATGCGGGAGCGGTGGGCGCACCAGCCAGGCCACAGGCGCCCATCGCGAGCCAGCCCCCTCGTCCCTGTCCCTCGACGAACTGCCGAGCAAATGAGGCAGGGGGGCCGCGTCGCATGGACCCTGGGCACAGTTGGCTTGCCCAGGCAGCCTCCAGCAGGCATGGCATGGGCTGCTCACCCAGTGTGCAACAGCGGTGGGCGCGCCAGCCAGGCCGCGGGTGCCCATCGTGAGCCAGCCCCCATGTCCCTGTCCCTCGACTAAGTGCTCAGCGAGCGAGCCAGAGGGGCTGCATCGTATGGACCCTGGGAATGTGTGGCACTCCCAGGCAGCCCCAGCAGGCATGGCATGGGCTGATCGCCCAGCATGCGGCAGCGGTTGGCGCGCCAGCAAGGCCGCAGGCGCCCATCGCAAGCGAGCCCCTACGTCCCTATCCCTCGACTAAGTGCCCAGCAAGCGAGACAGGGGAGCTGCATCACACAGACCCTTGGCATGGGAGGCATGCCCAGGCAGCCCCCAGTATGCACGGCATGGGGCAAGTGCCCAGCGTGCGGAAGCAGTGGGCTCGCCAGCCAAGCCACTGGTGCCCATCGCGAGCCAGCCCCCTCGACCCTGTCCCTCGACTAAGTGCCCTGCGAGCGAGCCAGGGGACCCATGTCGTACAGATCCTGGGCATGGGTGGCATGCCCAGGCCGCCCCAGTATGCACGGCATGGGCCAAGTGCCCAGCGTGCGGCAGCGGTGGGCGCGCCAGCCAGGCCACGGGCGCCCATCGCGAGCCAGCCCCCACGTCCCTGTCCCTCGATGAAGTGCCCAACGAGCAAGCCAGGGAGGCCGCATCGCACGGACCCTGGGCACAGATGGCACGCCCAGGCAGGCCCTAGCAGGTACGGCATGGGCTGCTCACGCAGCATGCGGCAGAGGTGGGTGCCCCAGCCAGGCCGCGGGCGCCCATCGCGAGCCAGACCCCACGTCCCTGTCCCTCGACTAAGTGCCCAGCGACCAAGCCAGGGGGGCCGCGTCGCACTAACCCTGGGCACAGGTGGCACGCCCAAGCAGCCCCCAGCAGGCACGACATGATGAGCTGGGATGTGGCTACACAAGCTCGACAGTGTGGGCGACGAAGCTAATGATGATGCATGCTACGTGTGGGCCAAATCGCTGGGGGGATTTCGAGCATGCGGAGTGCTTCGTCGCAGTCCCTCGAGGCAGCGGACATGGGGTTGGATCCCGACACTCAGCCTTGTCTAGGTGGACTCGTTGCGCAGCGCGATCGGCAACACGATCGTCGGCAGTTAGCTACAAGCGAGCCACACGGCCAGCCTGGGCAAGGCATGAAACCCATGCTGCCAAGGCCTCATCGGTGGGAAAAATGTGGGCAATGAAATGAGAAAAATCATGGATAATGAGCTGGGATGGGGCTACAGAAGCTCGACGGTGTGCACGGCAAAGCTAACGATGATCCATGCTACGCGAGGGCCAAATCGTTGGGGGGAATTTAGAGCATGCAGAGTGCTTCATCACAGGCCGTCGAGGTGGTGGACATGGGGTTGGATCCCGACGCTCATGCTTGCCTAGGTGGACTTGTTGCGTAGCGCGATCGACGACACGATCGTCAGCCATTAGCAATGAGTGAGC
>JAJFZO010000611.1:555000-562500 GCA_021397835.1 Moringa oleifera | reverse complement strand
GAAAAATCGTGGGATAACGAGCTGGGATGTGGCTACACAAGCTCGACAATGTGGGCGGCGAAGCGAATGATGATGCATGCTACACGAAGACCAAATCACTGGGGTGATTTTGAGCATGCGGAGTGCTTCGTCGCAGGCCCTCAAGGTGGCGGAAGCGGGGCTGCATCCCGACGCCTAGGCTTGCCTTGGCGGACTCATTGTGCAGCGTGATTGACGACACGATCGTCGGCCATTAGGAATGGGCGAGGCACATGGCCAGCCTGGGCAAGGCGTGACACCCCTGCTGCCAAGGCCCGATCGGTGGAAAAAACGTGGGCAACAAAATGAGAGAAATTATGGGATAATGAGCTGGGATGTGGCTACACAAACTCGACGGTGTGGGCGACGAAGCAAATGATGATCCATGCTATGCGAGGGCCAAATCGCTGGTGGGATTTTGAGCATGGGGAGTGCTTCATCGCAGGCCCTCGAGGTAGCAGATGCGGGGTACATCCCGACGCCCAAGCTTTCCTAGGCGAACTCGTTGCGCAGCGCGATCAATGACACGATCGTCGGCTGTTAACAATGAGCAAGCCACACTGCCAGCCTAGGCAAGGCGTGACACCCCTGCTGCCAAGGCCTCATCGGTGGGAAAAATGTGGGCAACGAAATGAGAGAAATCATGGGATAATGAGCTGGGATGTGGCTACACAAGCTCGACGGTGTGGGCGGCGAAGCTAATGATGATGCATGCTACGCGAGGGCCAAATCGCTGGGGGGATTTTGAGCATGTGGAGTGGTTCATCGCAGGCCTTCGAGGCGGCTGATACGGGGTTGGATCCCGATGCCAAGACTTGCCTAGGCCGACTCGTTGCGCAGCGCAATCGACGACACGATTGTCGGCCGTTAGCAATGAGCGAGCCACACGGCCAGCCTGGGCAATGCGTGACACCCCTGCTGCCAAGGCCCCATCGGTGAAAAAAACGTGGGTAACAAAATGAGAGAAATTATGGGATAATGAGGTGGGATGTGGCTACACAAACTCGACGGTGTGGGTGGCAAAGCTAACGATGATGCATGCTACGCGAGCGCCAAATCGCTGGGGTGATTTTGAGCATGCGGAGTGCTTCCTCGCAGGCCCTCAAGGCGACGGAAGCGGGGCTGCATCGCGACGCCCAGGCTTGCCTTGGCGGACTCATTGCGCAGCGTGATCGACACCACGATCGTTGGCCGTTAGCAATGAGCGAGCCACACAGCCAGCTTGGGCAAGGCATGACACCCCTGTTGCCAAGGCCCCATCGGTGGAAAAAAACGTGGGCAACAAAATGAGAGAAATCATGGGATAATGAGCTGGGATGTGGCTACGAAAACTCGACGGTATGGGCGGCGAAGCTAACGATGATGCATGCTACGCAAGGGCCAAATCGCTGGGGAGATTTCAAGCATGCAGAGTGCTTCATCGCGGGCCCTCGAGGCAGCGGATGTGGGGCTGGATCCCGACGCCCAGGCTTGCCTAGGTGGACTCGTTGCGTAGCGTGATGGACGACACGATCATCGGCTGTTAACAATGAGCGAGCCACACGGCCAGCCTAGGCAAGGCGTGACACCCCTGCTGCCAAGGCCTCATCGGTGGGAAAAACGTAGGCAACGAAATGAGAGAAATCGTGGGATAATGAGCTGGGATGTGGCTACACAAGCTCGACGTTGTGCGCAGCGAAGCTAATGATGATGCATGCTACGCGATGGCCAAATAGCTGGGAGGATTTTGAGCATGTGGAGTGGTTCGTCGCAGGCCTTCGAGGAGGCTGATGCAGGGCTGGATCTCGACGCCAAGACTGTCCTAGGCGAACTCGTCGCGCAGTGCGATCGACGACACGATTGTCGGCCGTTAGCAATGAGCGAGCCGCATGGCCAGCCTGGGCAAGGTGTGACACCCCTACTGCCAAGTCCCAATCGGTGGAAAAAACGTGGGCAAAAAAATGAGAGAAATTGTGGGATAATGAGCTGGGATATGGCTACACAAACTCAACGGTGTGGGCGGCGAAGCTAATGATGATGCATGCTACGTGAGGGCCAAATCACTGGGGGGATTTTGAGCATGTGGAGTGGTTCATCGCAGGCCTCCGAGGCGGCTGATACGAGGCTGGATCCCGACGCCAAGACTTGCCTAGGCCGACTCCTTGCACAGCGCGATCGACGACACGATTGTCGGCCGTTAGCAATGAGCGACCCACACGGCCAGCCTGGGCAAGGCGTGACACCCCTACTGCCAAGGCCTCATCGGTGGAAAAAACGTGGGCAACGAAATGAGAAAAATCGAGGGATAATAAGCTGGGATGTGGCTGCACAAGCTCGACGGTGTGGGCGGCGAAGCTAATGATGATGCATGCTACGCGAGGGCCAACTCGCTATGGGGATTTTGAGCATGTGGAGTGGTTCGTCGCAGGCCTTCGAGGCAGCTGATGCGGGGCTGGAACTCGACGCCAAGAATTGCCTAGGCCGACTTGTTGCGCAGCGCGATCGACGACGCGATTGTCGGCCGTTAGCAATGAGCGAGCCACACGGCCAGCCTGGGCAAGGCGTGACACCCCTGCTGCCAAGGCCCAATCGGTAGAAAAAACGTGGGCAACAAAATGAGAGAAATTATGGGATAATGAGGTGGGATGTGGCTATACAAACTCGACGGTGTGGGCTGTGAAGCTAACAATGATGCATGCTACGCAAGGGCCAAATCGCTGGGAGGATTTCGAGCATGCAGAGTGCTTCGTCGCAGGCCCTCGAGGCGGCGGATGCGGGGCTCGATCCCGACACCCAGGCTTGTCTAGGCGGACTTGTTGCGTAGCGCGATTGACGACACGATCATCGGTCGTTAACAATGTGCGATCCACATGGCCAGCCTGGGCAAGGTGTGACACCCCTGCTGCCAAGGCCTTATCGGTGGGAAAAACGTGGGAAATTCAATGAGAAAAATCGTGAGATAATGAGCTAGGATGTGGCTACACAAGCTCGACGGTGTGGGCGGTGAGCCTAATGATGATGCATGCTGCGCGAGGGCCAATTCACTGGGGGGATTTTGAGCATGTGGAGTGGTTCGTCGCAGGCCTTCGAGGCGGCTGATGCGGGGCTGGATCCTGACACCAAGACTTGCCTAGGCTGACTCGTTGCGCAGCGCGATCGACGACACGATTGTCAGCCGTTAGCAATGAGCGAGCCACACGGCCAGCCTAGGCAAGGCGTGACGCCCCTGCTGCCAAGGCCCCATCGGTGGATAAAACGTGGGCAAAAAAATGAGAGAAATTCTGGGATAATGAGCTGGGATGTGGCTACACAAGCTCGACGGTGTGGGTGGCGAAGCTAACGATGATGCATGCTACGCGAGCGCCAAATCGCTGGAGTGATTTTGAGCATGCGGAGTGCTTCGTCGTAGGCCCTCGAGGCGGCAGATGCGGGGCTGCATCCCGACGCCCAGGCTTGCCTTGGTGGGCTCATTGTGCAGCATGATCGACGACACGATCGTCGGTCGTTAGCAATGAGTGAGCCACATGGCCAGCCTGGGCAAGCCGTGACACCCTTGCCGCCAAGGGCTCATCAGTGGGAAAAATGTGGGCAACGAAATGAGAAAAATTGCAGGCCCTCGAGGTGGCAGATGCGGGGCTTGATCCCGACACCCAGGCTTGCCTTGGTGGACTTGTTGCGCAGCGCGATCAACGACACGATTGTCGGGCGTTAGCAATGAGCGAGCCACACGGCCAGCCTGGGCAAGGCGTGACACCCCTGCTGCCATGGCCTCATCGGTGGGAAAAACATGGGCAATGAAATGGGATAAATTGTGGGATAATGAGCTGGGATGTGGCTACACAAGCTCAACAGTGTGGGCGGCGAAGCTAATGATGATGCATGTACGCGAGGGCCAAATCACTGGGGTGATTTTGAGCATGCGGAGTGCTTCATCGCAGGCCCTCGAGGCGACAGATGCGGGGCTGCATCCCGATGCACAGGCTTGCCTTTGCGGATTCGTTGCGTAGCGTGATCGACGACACGATCGTCTGCCATTAGCAATGAGCGAGCTACATGGCCAGCCTGAGCAAGGCGTGACACCCCTGCTGCCAAGGCCTCATCAATGGGAAAAACGTGGGCAACGAAATGAGAAAAATCATGGGATAATGAGATGGGATTTGGCTACACAAGCTCGACGGTGTGGGCGGCGAAGCTAATGATGATGCATGCTACGCGAGGGCCAAATCGCTGGGGGGATTTTGAGTATGCGGAGCGCTTCATCGCAGGCCCTCGAGGTGGTGAATGCAGGGCTGGATCCCGACGCCCAGGCTTGCCTTAGCGGACTCGTTGCGTAGCGCGATTGATGACATGATCGTCGACGTTTAACAAAGAGCGAGCCACAGGGCCAGCTTGGGCAAGGTGTGACACCCCTGCTGCCAAGGCCTCATCGGTGGGAAAAATGTGGGCAACGAAATGAGAAAAATTGTGGGATAATAAGCTGGGATGTGGCTACACAAGATCGACGGTATAGGCGACGAAGCTAATGATGATGCATGCTACGCGAGGGCTAAATCACTGGGGGGATTTTGAGCATGCGGAGTGCTTCGTTGCAGGCCCTCGAGGTGGCAGATGCGGGGCTTGATCCAGACGCCCAAGCTTGCCTTGGCGGACTTGTTGCGCAGCACTATCAACGACACGATCGTCGAGCGTTAGCAATGAGCAAGCCACACGGCCAGCCTGGGCAAGGCGTGACACCTCTGCTACCAAGGCCTCATCGATGGGAAAATCATGGGCAATGAAATGAGAAAAATCGTGGGATAATGAGCTAGGATTTGGCTACACAAGCTGGACGGTGTGGGCGGCGAAGTTAATGATGATACACGCTACGCAAGGGTCAAATCGCTGGGGGGATTTTGAGTATGCGGAGCGCTTCATTGCAGGCCCTCGAGGTGGTGAATGCAGGGCTGGATCCCAACGCCCAGGCTTGCCTTAGCGGACTCATTGCACAGCGCGATCGACGACACGATCGTCGGTGTTTAGCTATGAGCGAGCCACAGGGCCAGCTTGGGCAAGGTGTGACACCCCTGCTGCCAAGGCCTCATCGGTGGAAAAAACGTGTGCAACGAAATGAGAAAAATCGTGGGATAATGGGCTGGGATGTGGCTACACAAGCTCGACAGTGTGGGCGGTGAAGCTAATGATGATGCATGCTACGCGAGGGCCAAATCCCTAGGGGGATTTTGAGCATACGGAGTGCTTCGTCGCAGGCCCTCGAGGTGGGAGATGCGGGGCTGGATCCCGACGCCCACGCTTGCCTAGGCGGACTCGTTGCGCAGTGCGATCAACGACACGATCATCGGACGTTAGCATTGAGCAAGCCACACGGCCAACCTGGGCAAGGTGTGACACCCCTGCTGCCATGGCCTCATCGGTGGGAAAAACATGGGCAATGAAATGGGATAAATTGTGGGATAATGAGCTGGGATGTGGCTACACAAGCTCAACAGTGTGGGCGGCGAAGCCAATGATGATGCATGTTACGCGAGGGCCAAATCGCTGTGGTGATTTTGAGCATGCGGAGTGCTTCATCGCAGGCCCTCGAGGTGGCAGATGCGGGGCTGGATCCCGACGCCCAGGCTTGCCTCGGCGGTCTCGTTGCGCAACGCGATCAACGACACGATCGTCGGACGTAAGCAATAAGCGAGCCACACGGCCAACCTGGGCAAGGCGTGACACCCCTACTGCCATGGCCTCATCGGTGGGAAAAATATGGGCAATGAAATGAGAGAATTAGGGTTCGATTCCGGAGAGGGAGCCTGAGAAACGGCTACCACATCCAAGGAAGGCAGCAAGCGTGTAAATTACCCAATCCTGACACGGGGAGGTAGTGACAATAAATAACAATATTGGGCTTTTTGAGTCTGGTAATTGGAATGAGTACAATCTAAATCCCTTAACAAGGATCCATTGGAGGGTAAGTCTGGTGCCAACAGCCGCGGTAATTCCAGCTCCAATAGTGTATATTTAAGTTGTTGCAATTAAAAAGCTCATAGTTGGACCTTGGGATAGGTCGGCTGGTCCGCCAATGGTGTGCACCGGTTGGCTCGTCCCTACTGTCGACGATGCGCTCCTGGCCTTAATTGGCCGGGTCGTGCCTCCGGCGCTGTTACTTTGAAGAAATTAGAGTGCTTAAAGCAAGCCTACACTCTGAATACATTAGCATGGGATAAAATCATAGGATTTCGATCCTATCTGTTGGCCTTCGGGATCGGAGTAATGATTAACAGGGACAGTCGGGGGCATTCGTATTTCATAGTCAGAGGTGAAATTCTTGGATTTATGAAAGACGAATAACTACGAAAGCATTTGCCAAGGATGTTTTCATTAATCAAGAACGAAAGTTGGGGGCTTGAAGACAATCAGATACCGTCCTAGTCTTAACCATAACGATGCTGACCAGGGATCTGCGGATGTTGCTTGTAGGACTCCGCTGGCACCTTATGAGAAATCAAAGTCTTTGGGTTCCGGGGGGAGTATGGTCGCAAGGCTGAAACTTAAAGGAATTGACGAAAGGGCACTACCAAGAATGGAGTCTACAGCTTCATTTGACTCAACACGGGGAAACTTACAAGGTCCAGACATAGTAAGGATTGACAAACTGAGAGCTTTTTCTTGATTCTATGGGTGGTGGTGCATGGCTGTTCTTAGTTGGTGGAGCGATTTGTCTAGTTAATTTCGTTAACGAATGAGACCTCAGCCTGCTAACTAGCTATGTGGAGGTGACCCTCCACGGCCGGCTTCTTAGAGGGACTAATGGCCGCTTAGGCCAAGGAAGTTTGAGGCAATAACAGGTCTGTGATGCCTTTAGATGCTCTGGGCCGCACGCATGCTACACTGATGTATTCAATGAGTTTATAGCCTTGGCCGACAAGCCCGGGTAATCTTTGAAATTTCATCGTGATGGGGATAGATCATTTCAATTATTGGTCTTCAACGAGGAATTCCTAGTAAGCGCGAGTCATTAGCTCGCGTTGACTACGTCCTTGCCCTTTGTACACACCGCCCGTCGCTCCTACCGATTGAATGGTCTGGTGAAGTGTTCGAATCGCGGCGACGTGGGCGGTTCGCCGCTCGTGACATCGCGAGAAGTCCATTGAACCTTATCATTTAGAGGAAGGAGAAGTCGTAACTAGATTTTCATAGGTGAACCTGTGGAAGGATCATTGTCGAAAACTCGCTCAGCAAAATGACCCGCAAACACGTTGTAAACACACTGGTGGGGCAGATGGCTATCGAGCCCCTCATCCCGCCTCGCGCGACAAGGGTGCGCGGGCTCGCGCCCAAGCCCTTCATCGCGTGCAACAACAAAACCCACAGCGCGGGATCCGCCAAGGAACTCGAATGAAAAAGCACGCCCCAGTCGACCCGATCTCGGTGCGCAGTTGGCGGTCGTGTCGTCCCTAAAAAATGTCTAAAATGACTCTTGACAACGGATATCTTGGCTCTCGCATCGATGAAGAACGT
>JAJFZO010000611.1:527500-540000 GCA_021397835.1 Moringa oleifera | reverse complement strand
GAAAAATAATGGGATAATGAGCTGGGATGTGGCTATACAAGCTCGACGGGTTGGGCGGCGAAGCTAACGATGATGCATGCTACGTGAGGGCCAAATAGTTGGGGGGAATTTTGAGCATGTGGAATGCTTCGTCGCAGGCCCTCGAGGCGGCGGATGTGGGGTTGGGTCCCGACGCTTAGACTTGCCTAGGCGGACTCGTTGCGCAGCGCGATCGACGACACGATCGTCGGCCGTTAACAACAAGCGAGCCAGACAGCCAGCCTGGGCAAGGTGTGACACCCCTGTTGCTAAGGCCTCATCGGTGGGAAAAATGTGGGCAACGAAACGAGAGAAATCTTGGGATAATGAGCTGGGATGTGGCTACACAAGCTCGACGGTGTGGGCGGCGAAGCTAACGATGATACATGCTACACGAGGGCCAAATCCCTGGGGGGGATTTTGAGCATGCGGAGTGCTTTGTCATAGGCTCTCGAGGCGGTGGATGTGGGGCTGGATCTCGACGCCCAGGCTTGCCTCGACGGACTCATTGCGCAGCACGATCGACGACACGATCGTCGGGCATTAGCAATGAGCGAGCCACACGGCCAGCCTGGGCAAGGCGTGACACCCCTACTGCCAAGGCTTCATCTGTGGGAAAAACGTGGGCAACAAAATGAGAAAAATTATGGGATAATGAGCTGGGATGCGGCTACACAAGCTCGACGGTGTGAGCGACGAAGCTAACGATGATGCAAGCTATGCGAGGGCCAAATCGTTGTGGGGAATTTTGAGCATGCAGAGTGCTTCGTCACAGGACCTCGAGGCGACGGACGTGGGGCTGGATCCTGACGCCCAAGCTTGCCTAGGCAGACTCGTTACGCAGCGCGATCAATGACATTATCGTCAGCCATTACCAATGAGCGAGCCACACGGCCAGCCTGGGCAGCCCTGCTGCCAAGGCCTCATCGGCGGAAAAAATGTGGGCAACGAAATGAGAAAACTAATGGGATAATGAACTGGGATGTGGCTATACAAGCTCGACGGTGTGGGCAGCGAAGCCAACGATGGTGCATGTTACGCGAGGGCCAAATCGTTGGGGGCAATTTTGAGCATGCGGAGTGCTTCGTCGCAGGCCCTCGAGGCGGTGGATGTGGGGTTGGATCCCGACGCCCAGGCTTGCCTAGGCGGACTCGTTGCGCAGCGCGATCGACGACACGATCGTCGACTGTTAGCAATGAGCGAGCCACACGGCCAGCATAGGCACCCCTGCTGCCAAGGCCTCATCGGTGGGAAAAATGTGGGCAGCGAAATGAGAAAAATAAAGGGGTAATGAGCTAGAATGTCGGTATATAAGCTCGACGGTGTGGGCGGCAAAGCTAACGATGATGCATGCTACACGAGGGCCAAATTGTTAGGGGGAATTTTGAGCATGCGAAGCGCTTCGTTGCAGGCCCTCGAGGCGGCGAATGTGGAGTTGAATCCCGACGCTTAGGCGTACCTAGGCGGACTCGTTGCGCAGAACGATCGACGACACGATAATCGGTCGTTAGCAACAAGCGAGCCAGACAGCCAACCTGGGCAAGGCGTGACACCCCTGTTGCTAAGGCCTCATCGGTGGGAAAAACGTGGGCAACGAAACAAGAGAAATCGTGGGATAATGAGCTGGGATGTGGCTACACTAACTCGACGGTGTGGGCGGCGAAGCTAACGATGATGCATGCTACGCGAGGGCCAAATCGCTTAGGGGATTTTGAGCATGCGGAGTGCTTCGTCGCAGGCCCTCGAGGCGGGGAATGCAGGGCTCGATCTCGATTCCTAGGCTTGCCTAGGCGAACTCGTTGCGCAGCGCGATCGATGACAGGATCGTTGACCGTTAGCAATGAGCAAGCCACACGGCCAGCTTGGGCAAGGCATGACACCCCCACTGCCAAGGCCTCATCGGTGGGAAAAATGTTGGCAACGAAATGAGAAAATTCGTGGGACAATGAGTTGGGATGAGGCTACACAAGCTTGACGGTGTGGGCGGCGAACCTAACGATGATGCATGCTACGCGAGGGCCAAATCCCTATGGGGATTTTGAGCATGCGGAGTGCTTCGTCGCAGGCCCTCGAGGAGGCAGATTCGGGGATCGATCCTGACGCCCAGGCTTGCCTCGGCGTACTCGTTGCACAGCGCGATCGACGACACTATCATCGGCCATTAGCAATGAGCGAGTCACACGGCCAGCCTGGAAAAGGTGTGACACCCCAGCTGCCAAGGCCTCATCGGGGTGAAAAACGTCGGCAATGAAATGAGAGAAATCGTGGGATAATGAGCTGGGATGTAGCTACACTAACTCGACGGTGTGGGCGGCGAAGCGAACGATGATGCATGCTATGCGATAGAAAAAATCACTGGGGGGATTTTGAGCATGCAAAGTGCTTCGTCGCAGGCCCTCGAGGCGGGGAATGTAGGGCTGGATCCCGATGCCCAGGCTTGCCTAGGCAGACTCGTTGCGCAGCGCGATCGACGTTATGATCGTCGGCCATTAGCAATGAGCGAGCCACTTGGCCAGCCTGGGCAAGGCGTGACACCCCTGCTGCCAAAGCCTCATTGGTGGGAAAAACTTGGCCAACAGAATGAGAAAAATAGTAAGATAATGAGCTGGGATGTGGCTGCACAAGCTCGACGGTGTGGGCAGTGAAGCTAACGCTGATGCATGCTACATGAGGGCCAAATCGCTGGGGGGATTTTGAGCATTCAGAGTGCTTCGTCACAGGCCTTCGAGACGACAGATGCGGGACTGGATCCCGACGCCTAGGCTTGCCTTGGCAGACTCGTTGCGCAGCGCGATCGACGACATGATCGTCGGCCGTTAGCAATAAGCGAGCCACACGGCCAGCTTAGGCAAGATGTGACACCCCTGCTGCCAAGGCCTCATCGGTGGCAAAAATATGGGCAACGAAATGAGAAAAATCATGGGATAATGAGCTAGGATGTGGCTACACAAGCTCGACGGTGTGGGCGGCGAAGCTAACGATGATGCATGCTACGCGAGGGCCAAATCACTAGCGGGATTTTGAGCATGCGGAGTGCTTCGTTGCAGGCCCTCGAGGCGGCAGATGCAGGGCTAAATCCTGATGCCCAGGCTTGCCTAGGCGGACTCATTGCACAGCGTAATCGACGGCACGATCGTCGGCCGTTAGCAATGAGCGAGCCACACGGCCAGCCTGGGCAAGGCGTGACACCCCTGCTGCCAGGGCCTCATCAGTAGGAAAAATATGGGCAACGGAATAAGAAAAATAGTGAGATAATGAGCTGGGATGTGGCTATACAAGCTCGACGGTGTGGGCGGTGAAGCGAACGATGATGCATGTTACGCGATAGCAAAATCGCTGGGGGGATTTTGAGCATGCAAAGTGCTTCGTCGCAGGCCCTCGAGGCGAGGATTGCAGGGATGGATTCCGATGCCAAGGCTTGCCTAGGTGGACTCGTTGCGCAGCGCAATCGACGTGACGATCGTCAGCAATTAGCAATGAGCGAGTCACTTGGCTAGCCTGGGCAAGGCGTGACACCCCTGCTGCCAAGGCCTCATTGGTGGGAAAAACCTGGCCAACAAAATGAGAAAAATAGTGAGATAATGCCCTGGGATGTGGCTGTACAAGCTCGACGATGTGGGCGATGAAGCTAACGATGATGCATGCTACGTGAGGGCCAAATCGCTGGGGGGATTTTGAGCATTCAGAGTGCTTCGCCACAGGCCTTCGAGGCGACAGATGCGGGACTGGATCCCGACGCCTAGGCTTGCCTAGGCAAACTAGTTGCGCAGCGCGATCGACGACACGATCGTCGGCCGTTAGCAATGAGCGAGCCACACGGCCAGCCTGGGCAAGATGTGACACCCCTGCTGCCAAGGCCTCATCAGTGGGAAAAATGTGGGCAATAAAATGAGAAAAATAGTGAGATAATGAGCTGGGATGTGGCTACACAAGCTCAACGGTATGGGCGGTGAAGCGAACGATGATCCATGCTACGCGATAGCAAAATCGCTGGGGGGATTTTGAGCATGCAAAGTGCTTCATCGCAGGCCCTCGAGGCGGGGAATGCAGGGCTGGATCCCGATGCCCAGGCTTGCCTAGGCGGACTTGTTGCCCAGCGCGATCGACGTTACGATCGTTGGCCATTAGCAATGAGCGAGCCGCTTGGCCAGCCTGGGAAAGGCGTGACACCCCTGCTGCCAAGGCCTCATTGGTGGGAAAAACATGGCCAACAAAATGAGAAAAATAGTGAGATAACGAGTTGGGATATGGCTGCACAAGCTCGACGGTGTGGGCAGTGAAGCTAATGATGATGCATGCTACGTGAGGGCCAAATCGCTGGGGGGATTTTGAGCATTCGGAGTGCTTCGTCACAGGACTTCGAGGCGACAGATGCGAGACTGGATCCCGACGCCTAGGCTTGCCTCAGCAGACTCGTTGAGCAGCGCGATCGACGACACGATCGTGGGCCGTTAGCAATAAGCGAGCCACACGGCCAGCCTGGGCAAGGTGTGATACCCCTGCTGCCAAGGCCTCATCAGTGGGAAAAATGAGGGCAACGAAATGAGAAAAATCGTGGAATAATGAGTTGGGATGTGGCTACACAAGCTCGACGGTGTGGGCGGCGAAGCTAACGATGATGCATGCTACGCGAGGGCCAAATCGCTGGGGGGAATTTCGAGCATGCGGAGTGCTTTGTCACAGGCCCTCGAGGCGACGGATGTGAGGTTGGATCCCGATGCTCAGGCTTGCCTAGGCAGAATCGTTACGCATCGCAATCGATGACACGATCGTCGGTCGTTAGCAACAAGCGAGCCAGACAGCCAGCTTGGGCAAGGCGTGACACCCCTATTGCTAAGGCCTCATTGGTGGGAAAAACGTGGGTAACGAAACGAGAGAAATCATGGGATAATGAGCTGGGATGTGGCTACACTAACTCGATGGTGTGGGCGGCGAAGCTAACGACGATGCATGCTACGCGAGGGCCAAATCGCTGGGGGAATTTTGAGCATGCGGAGTGCTTCATCGCAGGCTCTCGAGGTGGGGAATCCAGGGCTGGATCCCGATGCCCCGGCTTCCTTAGGCGGACTCGTTGCACAGCGCGATCAACGACACGACCGCTGGCTGTTAGTAAGGAGCGAGCCACACGGCCAGCCTGGGCAAGGTGTGACACCCCTGCTGCCAAGGCCTCATCAGTGGGAAAAATGTGGGCAACAAAATGAGAAAAATAGTTAGATAATGAGCTGGGATGTGGCTACACAAGCTCGACGGTGTGGGCTGTGAAGCTAACGACGATGCATGCTACGCGAGGGCCAAATCGCTGGGGGATTTTGAGCATGCGGAGTGCTTCGTCGCAGGCCCTCGAGGCGGCAGATGCAGAGCTAAATCACGATGCCCAGGCTTACTTAGGCGGACTCATTGCACAGCGTGATCGAAGACACGATCATCGGTCGTTAGCAATGAGCGAGCCACACGACCAGCCTGGTCAAGGCGTGACACCCCTGCTGCCAGGGCCTCATCAGTAGGAAAAATGTGGGCAACGAAATGAGAAAAATCATGAGATAATGAGCTGGGATGTGGCTACACAAGCTCGACGGTGTGGGCGGCGAAGCTAACGATGATGCATGCTACGTAAGGGCCAAATCGCTAGCGGCATTTTGAGCATGCGGAGTGCTTCGTTGCAGGCCCTCAAGGCGGCAGATGCAGGGCTAAATCCCGATGCCCAGGCTTGCCTAGGCGGACTGTTTACACAGCGCGATCGACGACACGATCGTCGGTCGTTAGCAATGAGCGAGCCACACGGACAGCCTGGGCAAGGCGTGACACCCCTGCTGCTAGGGCCTCATCAATAGGAAAAATGTGGGCAATGAAATGAGAAAAATAGTGAGATAATAAGCTGGGATGTGGCTACACAAGCTCGACGGCGTGGGCGGTGAAGCGAACGATGATGCATGCTACGCGATAGCAAAATCGCTAGGGGGATTTTGAGCATGCAAAGTGCTTCGTCGTAGGCCCTCGAGGCGGGGAATGCAGGCCTGGATCCCGATGCCCAGGCTTGCCTAGGTGGACTCGTTGCGCAGCGCGATCGACGTTACGATCGTCAGCCATTAGCAATGAGCGAGCCACTTAGCCAGCCTGGGCAAGGCGTGACACCCCTGTTGCCAAGGCCTTATTGGTGGGAAAAACCTGGCCAACAAAATGAGAAAAATAGTGAGATAATGAGCTGGGATGTGGCTGTACAAGCTCGACGGTGTGGGCGGTGAAGCTAACGATGATGCAAGCTACGTGAGGGCCAAATCGCTGGGGGGATTTTGAGCATTCAGAGTGCTTCGCCATAGGCCTTCGAGGCGACAGATGCGGGACTGGATCCCGACGCCCAGCCTTGCCGTGGCAAAGTCGTTGCTCAGCGCGATCGACGACACGATCGTCGGCCGTTAGCAATAAGAGAGCCACACGGCCAGCCTGGGCAAGGTGTGACACCCCTGCTGCCAAGGCCTCATCGGTGGCAAAAATGTGGGCAACGAAATGAGAAAAATCGTGGGATAATGAGCTGGGATGTGGCTACACAAGCTCGACGGTGTGGGCGGCGAAGCTAACGATGATGCATGCTACGCGAGGGCCAAATCGTTGGGGGGAATTTCGAGCATGCAGAGTGCTTTGTCACAGGCCCTCGACGCTATAGATGTGAGGTTGGATCCCGACGCTCAGGCTTGCCAAGGCAGACTAGTTGCGCAGCGCGATCGACGACACGACCGTCGGCCGTTAGCAATGAGCGAGCCACATGGCCAGCCTGGGCAAGGTGTGACACCCCTGCTGCCAAGGCCTCATCAGTGGGAAAAATGTGGGCAACGAAATGAGAAAAATAGTGAGATAATGAGCTGGGATGTGGCTACACAAGCTCGACGGCGTGGGCGGTGAAGCGAACAATGATGCATGCTACGCGATAGCAAAATCGCTAGGGGGATTTTGAGCATGCAAAGTGCTTCATCGCAGGCCCTCGAGGCGGCAGATGCAGGGCTAAATCCTGATGCCCAGGCTTGCCTAGGCGGACTCTTTGCACAGCGCGATCGACGACAAGCTCGTCTGCCGTTAGCAATGAGCGAGCCACACAGGCAGCCTGGGCAAGGCGTGACACCCCTGCTGCCAGGGCCTCATCAGTAGGAAAAATGTGGGCAACGAAATGAGAAAATAGTGAGATAATGAGCTGGGATGTGGCTACACAAGCTCGACGGTGTGGGCGGTGAAGCGAATGATGATGCATGCTACGCGATAGCAAAATTGCTGGGGGGATTTTGAGCATGCAAAGTGCTTCGTCGCAGGCCCTTGAGGCGAGGAATGTAGGCCAGGATCCCGATGCCCAGGCTTGCCTCGACGGACTTGTTGCGCAGCGCGATCGACGTTACGATCGTCGGCCATTAGCAATGAGCGAGCCACTTGGCAAGCCTGGGCAAGTTGTGACACCCCTGCTGCCAAGGCCTCATTGGTGGGAAAAACCTGGCCAACAAGATGAGAAAAATAGTGAGATAATGAGCTGGGATGTGGCTGTACAAGCTCGACGGTGTGGGCGGTGAAGCTAACGATGATGCATGCTACGTGAGGGCCAAATCGCTGGGGGGATTTTGAGCATTTAGAGTGCTTCGCCATAGGCCTTCGAGGCGACAGATGCGGGATTGGATCCCGACGCCCAAGATTGCCTTGGCAGACTCGTTGCTCAGCGCGATCGACGACGCGATCGTCGGCCGTTAGCAATAAGCGAGCCACACGACCAGCCTGGGCAAGGTGTGACACCCCTGCTGCCAAGGCCTCATCGGTGGCAAAAATATGGGCAGCGAAATGAGAAAAATCGTAGGATAATGAGCTAGGATGTGGCTACACAAGCTCGACGGTGTGGGCGGCGAAGCTAACGATGATGCATGCTACGCGAGGGCCAAATCGTTGGGGGGAATTTCGAGCATACGGAGTGCTTTGTCACAGGCCCTCGAGGCGACAGATGTGAGGTTGGATCCCGACGCTCAGGCTTGCCTAGGCAGACTAGTTGCGCAGTGCGATCGACGACATGATTGTCGGTCGTTAGCAACAAGCAAGCCAGACAGCCAGCCTGGGCAAGGTGTGATACCCCTGTTGCTAAGGCCTCATCGGTGGGAAAAACATGGGCAACGAAACAAGAGAAATAATGGGATAATGAGGTGGGATGTGGCTACACCAACTCAATGGTGTGGGCGGCGAAGCTAACGACGATGCATGCTACGCGAGGGCCAAATCGCTGAGGGGATTTTGAGCATGCGGAGTGCTTCGTCGCAGGCTCTCGAGGCGGGGAATGCAGGGCTGGATCCCGATGCCTCGGCTTGCCCTGGTGGACTCGTTGCACAGCGCGATCAATGACACGATCGTCGGCCGTTAGCAAGGAGCGAGCCACACGGCCAGCCTGGGCAAGGTGTGACACCCCTGCTGCCAAGGCCTCATCAGTGAAAAAAATGTGGGCAACGAAATGAGAAAAATCGTGAGATAATGAGCTGGGATGTGGCTACACAAGCTCGACGGTGTGGGCGGCGAAGCTAACGATGATGCATGCTACGTGAGGGCTAAATCGCTAGCGGGATTTTGAACATGCGGAGTGCTTCGTTGCAGGCGCTCGAGGCGGCAGATGCATGGCTAAATCCCGATGCCCAGGCTTGCCTAGGCGGACTCATTGCACAGCGCGATCGACGGCACGATCGTCGGCCGTTAGCAATGAGCGAGCCACACGGCCAGCCTGGGCAAGGCGTGACACTCCTGTGGCCAGGGCCTCATCAGTAGGAAAAATGTGGGCAACGAAATGAGAAAAATATTGAGATAATGAGCTGGGATGTGGCTACACAATTTCGACGGTGTGGGCGGTGAAGCGAACGATGATGCATGCTACGCGATAGCAAAATCGCTGGGGGGATTTTGAGCATGCAAAGTGCTTCGTCGTAGGCCCTCCAGGCAGGGAATGCAGCTCTGGATCCTGATGCCTAGGCTTGCCTAGGCGGACTCGTTGCGCAGCGCGATCGACGTTACGATCGTCGACCATTAGCAATGAGCGAGCCACTTGGCAAGCTGGGCAAGGCGTGGCACCCTTGCTGCCAAGGCCTCATTGGTGGGAAAAACCTGGCCAACAAAAAGAGAAAAATAATGATATAATGAGCTGGGATGTGGCTACACAAGCTCGACGGTGTGGGCGGTGAAGCTAACGATGATGCATGCTACGGGAGGGCCAAATCGCTGGGGGGATTTTGAGCATTCGGTGTGCTTCATCACAGGCCTTCGAGGCGACAGATGTGGGACTGGATCCCGACGCCCAGGCTTGCTTTGGCAGACTCGTTGCGCAGCGCGATCGATGACACGATCGTCGGCCGTTAGCAGTAAGCGAGCCACACGGTCAGCCTAGGCAAGGTGTGACACCCCTGCTGTTAAGGCCTCATCGATGGCAAAAATGTGGGCAACGAAATGAGAAAAATCGTGGGATAATGAGCTGGGATGCGGCTACACAAGCTCGACGGTGTGGGCGGCAAAGCTAACGATGATGCATGCTACGCAAGGGCCAAATCGTTGGGGGGAATTTCGAGCATGCGGAGTGCTTTGTCACAAGCCCTCGAGGCAACGGATGTGAGGTTAGATCCCGACGCTCAGGCTTGCCTAGGAAGACATGTTGTGCAGCGCGATCGACGACACAATCGTCGGTCGTTAGCAATAAGCGAGCCAGACAGCCAGCCTGGGCAAGGCGTGATAACCCTGTTGCTAAGGCCTCATCGATGGGAAAAACGTGGGCAACGAAATGAGAGAAATCATGGGATAATGAGCTGGGATGTGGCTACACTAACTCGATGGTGTGGGCGACGAAGCTAATGACGATGCATGCTACGTGAGGGCCAAATCGCTGGGGGGATTTTGAGCATGCGGAGTGCTTCGTCGCAGGCTCTCGAGGCGGGGAATGCAGGGCTGGATCCCGATGCCCCGGCTTGCCCTGGTGGACTCGTTGCACAGCGCGATCAACGACACGACCGTCGGTCGTTAGCAAGGAGCGAGCCACACGGCCAGCCTGGTCAAGGCATGATACCCCTGCTGCCAGGAGCTCATCAGTAGGAAAAATGTGGGCAACGAAATGAGAAAAATAGTGAGATAATGCGCTGGGATGTGGCTACACAAGCTCGACGGTATGGGCGGTGAAGCTAATGATGATGCATGCTACGCGAGGGCCAAATCGCTCGGGGGATTTTGAGCATGCGGAGTGCTTCATCTCAGGTCCTCGAGGCGGCGGATGCAGAGCTGGATCTCGACGCCCAGGCTTGCCTAGGTGGACTCATTGCGCAGCACGATCGACGACACGATCGTCGGCCGTTAGCAATGAGTGAGCCACACGGCCAGCCTGGGCAAGGCGTGACACCTCTGCTGCCAAGGCCTCATCGGAAAGAAAAACGTGGGCAACGAAATGAGAGAAATCGTGGGATAATGAGCTGGAATGTGGCTACACAAGCTCGATGGTGTGGGTGGCGAAGCCAACGATGATGGATGCTACGCGAGGGCCAAATCGCTGGGGGGATTTTGAGCATGCTTAGTGCTTCGTCGCATGCCCTCGAGGCCCTCGAGGCGGTGGATGCGGGGCTGGATGATGACGCCCAGGCTTGCCTAGGCAGACTCGTTGCGCAGTGCGATCAACGACACGATCGTCGGCCGTTAGCAATAAGCAAGCCAGACAGCCGGCCTGGGCAAGGCGTGACACCCCGGTTGCTAAGGCCTCATTGGTGGGAAAAACGTAGGCAACGAAACGAGAGAAAGTGTGGGATAATGAGCTTAGATGTGGCTAAACAAACTCGACGGTGTGGGCGGCGAAGCTAAATATGATGCATGCTACGCGAGGGCTAAATCGCTGGGGGTATTTTGAGCATGCGGAGTGCTTCGTCGGAGGCCGTCGAGGCGGTGAATACAAGGCTGGATCCCGACGCCCAGGGTTGCCTAGGCAGACTCATTGTGCATAGCGATCGACGACACGATCTTCGGCCGTTAGCAATGAGCGAGCCACACGGCCAGCCTGGGCAAGGCGTGACACCCCTGCTGCCAACGCCCCATCGGTGGAAAAAACGTGGGCAACAAAATGAGAGAAATTGTGGGACAATGAGCTGGGATGTGACCAATAAAATGAGAAAAATCGTGAGATAATGAGCTAGGATGTGGATACACAAGCTCGACGGTGTGGGCGGCGAAGCTAACGATGATGCATGCTACGTGAGGGCCAAATCGCTGGGGGGATTTAGAGCATTCAAAGTGCTTCATCACAGCCCCTCGAGGTGGCGGATGCAGAGCTGGATCCCGACACCCAAGCTTGGCTAGGTGGACTCGTTGTGCAGCACGATCGACGACATGATCGTCGACCGTTGTCAATGAGCGAGCCATACGGCCAGCCTGGGCAAGGCATGACACATCTGCTGCCAAGGCCTCATCGGTGGGAAAACATGGGCAACGAAACGAGAGAAATTATGGGATAATGAGTTGAGATGTGGCTAGACAAACTCGATGGTATGGGTGACGAAGCTAACGATGATGCATTCTACGCGAGGGCCAAATCGCTGGGGGGATTTTGAGCATGTGGAGTGCTTCGTCGCAGGCCCTCAAGGCGGCGAATGCAAGGCTGGATCTTGACGCCCAGGGTTGCCTAGGTTGACTCATTGCGCATCGCGATCGACGACACGATCTTCAGTCGTTAGCAATGAGCGAGCGACACGGCCAGCCTGGGCAAGGCGTGACACCCCTGCTGCTAAGGCCTCATTGGTCAGAAAAACGTAACCAACAAAATGAGAAAAATCGTAAGATAATGAGCTGGGATGTGGCTACACAAGCTCGACGGTGTGGGCGGCGAAGCTAACGATGATGCATGCTACGTGAGGGCCAAATCGCTGGGGGGATTTTGAGCATTTGGAGTACTTTATCGCAGGCCCTCGAGGTGGCGGATGCAGAGCTGGATCCCGACACCCAGGCTTGCCTAGGTGGACTCGTTGCGCAGCGCGATCGATGACACGATCGTCGGCCGTTAGCAATGAGCAAGCCACACGGCTAGCCTGAGCAAGGTGTGCACCTCTGCTGCCAAGGTCTCATAGGTGGGAAAAACATCGACAACGAAATGAGAAAAATAATGGGATAGTGAGCTGGGATGTGGCTACACAAGCTCGACGGTGTGGGCAGTGAAGCTAACGATGATGCATGCTACGTGAAGGCCAAATCGCAGGGGGGATTTTAAGCATGCGGAGTGCTTCGTCGCAGGCCCTCGAGGCGGCGGATGCGGGGCTGGATCCCGATGCCCAGTCTTGTCTAGGCGGACTCATTACGCAGCGCGATCGATGACACGATCGTCAGCCGTTAGAAATGAGCGAGCCACACGGCCAGCCTGGGCAAGGCGTGACACCTTTGTTGCCAAGGCCTCATCGGTGGGAAAAATATGGGCAACGAAATGAGAAAAATTGTGGGACAATGAGCTGGGATGTGGCTCC
>JAJFZO010000611.1:517500-522500 GCA_021397835.1 Moringa oleifera | reverse complement strand
GCCAAGTGCCCAGTGTGCGGCAAAGGAGGGCGCGCCAGCCAGGCCACAAGTGCCCATTGCGAGCCAGCCTCCTCGTCACTGTCCCTCGACTAAGTGCCCGGCAAGCGAGCCAAGGGAGCCGCGTCGCATGGACCCTAGGCATGGGAGGCATGCCCCGGAAGTCCCCAGCAGGCATGGCATGGGCCAAGTGCCCAAAGTGCGGCAGCGGTGGCCGCGCCAGCGAGGCCACAGGCGCCGATCATGAGCCAGACACCTCGTCCCTGTTCCTCGACTTAGTGCCAAGCAAGTGAGCTAGGGGAGCCACGTCGCATGGACTCTGGGAATAGGAGGCATGCTCAGGATGCCCCCAGCAGGCACGGCATGGGCCAAGTGCCCAGAGTGCAGCAGAGGAGGGCGCGCCAGCCAGGCCACAGGCGCCCATCGCGAGCCAGCCCCCTCGTCCTTGTCCCTCAACTATGTGCCCAGAGAGCGAGCCAGGGGAGCCGTGTTGCATGGACCCTGGGCATGGGAGGGATGCCCCAGCAGCCCCCAGCAGGCATGGCATGGGCCAAGTGCCCAGCTTGCGGTAGACGTTGACGCGACAGCTAGGCGACGGGCGCCCTTCGCGTGCCAGCCCCCTCGTCCCTATCCCTCGACTAAGTGCCCAGCGAGCGAGCCAGGGGAGCCGCGTCACACAGGCCCTTGGCATGGGAGGCATGCCCAGGCAGCCCCCAGTATGCACAGCATGGGCCAAGTGCACAGCGTGCAGCAGCGGTGGGCGCACCAACCAGGCCACGGGCGCCCATCGCAAGCCAGCCCCCTCATCCCTGTCCCTCGACTAAGTGCCCAGCATTTGAGCCAGGGGAGCCGCGTCACACATATCCTGGGCTTGGGAGGCATGCCCAGGCAGCCCCTAGTATTAACGGCATGGGCCAAGTGCCGAGTGTGCGGCAGCGGTGGGCGCACCACGCAGGCCACGGGCGCCCATCCTGAGCCAGCCCCCTCATCCCTGTCCCTCGACTAAGAGCCCAGCAAGCGAGCCAGGGGAGCCGAGTCGCATGGACCCTGGGCATGGGACGCATGCCCAGGCAGCCCCCAGTAGGCACGGCATGGGCCAAGTGCCCAGCATGTGGCAGCGGTGGGCGCACCGGCCAGGCCACGGGCTCCCATCGCGAGCCAGCCCCCTGGTCCCTGTCCCTCGACAAAGTGCCCAGCGAGCGAGCCAGGGGAGCCGCGTCGCATGGACCCAGGGAATGGAAGGTATGCCCCAGAAGCCCCCAGCAGGCATGGCATGGGCCAAGTGCCCAGCGTGCGGTAGAGGTGGGCGCGCCAGCCAGGCCATGGGCGCCCATCGCGAGCTAGCCCCCTCGTCCCTGTCCCTCGACTAAGTACCCAGCGAGCGAGCCAGGGGAGTCGCGTTGCATGGACTCTGCACACGGGAGGTATGCCCAGGCATCCCCTAGCAGGCACGGCATGGGCCAAGTGCCAAGCATGCGGTAGAGGAGGGCACGCCAGCATGGTCACAAGGCGCCCATTGCGAGCCAGCCCCGTCGTCCCTGCCCTCGACTAAGTGCCAAGCGAACGAGCCAGGGGAGCTGTGTTGCATGGACCCTGGGCACGGGAGGCATGCCCAGGCAGCCCCCAGCAGGCACGGTATGGGCCAAGTGCCCAGCGTGCGGCAGCGGTGGGCGCGCCGGCCAGGCCGCAATCGCCCATCGCGAGCCAGCGCCCTCGTCCCTGTCCTTCGACTAAGTGCCCAACGAGCGAGCCAGGGGAGCCGCGACGCACGGTCCCTGGGCACAGGAGGCATGCCCAGGAAGCCCCCAGCAGGCACAGCATGGGCTGCTCGGCCAACATACGGCAGCGGTGGGCACGCCAGCCAGGCAGCGGGCGCCCATCGCGAGCCAGCCCTCACGGCCCTGTCCCTCAAAGTAGTGCCAAGCGAGCGAGCCGGCTGCCTTGTCCCTGTCCCTCGACTAAGTACCCAGCAAGCGAGCCAGGGGGGCCGCATCGCACGGACCCTAGGCATGGGTGGCATGCCCAGGTAGCCCCAAGCAGGCACGGCATGGGCCGAGTGCCCTGCGTGCGGCTGCGGTGGGCGTGCCAGCCAGGCTGCGGGCGCCCATAAGGAGTCAGCCCCCACGTCCCTGTCCCTCAACTAAGCACCCAGCGAGCGAGCCAGGGGGGCCGCATCGCACGATCCCTAGGCACGGGTGGCACGCCCAGGCAGCCCCCAGTAGGCACGGCATGGGCCAAGTGCCTAGCGTGCGGCAGCGGTGGGCGCGCCGGCCAGGCCACAGTCGCCCATCGCGGGCCAGCGCCCTCGTCCCTGTCCCTCGACTAAGTGCCCAGCGAGCGAGCCAGGGGAGCCGTCCCTGGGCACGGGAGGCATGCCCAGGAAGCCCCCAGCAGGCGGAGCATGGGCTGCTCAGCCAGCATGCGGCGGCGGTGGCGCGCCACCCAGGCCACGGGCGCCCATCGTGAGCCAGCCCCCAAGTCCTTGTCCCTGTCCTTCGTCCGACTGCCCAGCGAGCGAGCCAGGGGAGCCGCGTCGCACGGTCCCTCGGCCCGGGTGGCATGCCTAGGAAGCCCCTAGCAGGCACGGCATGGGCTGAACGCCCAGCCTGCAGCAGCGGTGGGCGGGCCAGCCAGGCAGCGGGCGCCCATCGCGAGCCAGCCCTCACGGCCCTGTCCCTCAAAGTAGTGCCCAGCGAGCGAGCCGGCTGCCTTGTCCCTGTCCCTCGACTAAGTACCCAGCGAGCGAGCCAGGGGGGCCGCATCGCATGGACCCTGGGCATGGGTGGCATGCCCAGGCAGCCCCCAGCAGGCACGGCATGGGATGCTCGCACAGCGTGCGGCAACGGTGGGCGCGCCAGCCAGGCCACAGGCGCCCATCGCGAGCCAGCCCCCTCGTCCCTGTCCCTCGACTAAGTGCCCAGCGAGCGAGCCAGGAGAGCCATGTCGCACGGATCCTGGGCATGGGAGGCATGCCCAGGTAGCCCCCAGCAGGCACGGCATGGGCCGAGTGCCCTGCGTGCGGCTGCGGTGGGCGCGCCAGCCAGGCTGCGAGCGCCCATAAGGAGTCAACCCCTACGTCCCTGTCCCTCTATTAAGTGCCCAGCGAGCGACCTAGGGGAGCCGTGTCGCATGGACCCTGGGCACAGGAGGCATGCCCAGGAAGCCCCAAGAAGGCACGGCATGGGCAAAGTGCCCAGCGAGCGGCAGCAGTGGGCACGCCAGCCAGGCCATAGGCGCCCATCGCGAGCCAGCCCCCTCGTCCCTGTCCCTCGACTAAGTGCCGAGCAAGCGAGCAAAGGGGGCCATGTTGCATGGACCCTTGGCACGGTTGGCACGCTTAGGATGGCCCCAGAAGCCACGGCATGGGCTGCTCGCCCAGCGTACGGCAGCGATGGGCACGCCAACTAGGCCGTGGGCGGCCATCGCGAGTTCGCCCCCACGTCCCTGTCCCTCGACAAAGTGCTCAGCGAGTGAGCCAGGGGGGCCGCGTTGAACAGACCATGGGCACGTATGGCACACACAGGAAGACCCCAGCAGGCGCGGCATTGGCTGCTCGCCCACCGTGCGGCAGCGGTGGGCGTGCCAGCCAGGCCGCGGGCGCCCAACTTGAGCCAGCCCCCACGTCCCGGTCCCTCGATTAAGTGCCCAGGAGCGAGCCAGTGGGGCCGCATCGCACTGACCCTGGGCACGGGTGCCATGCCCAGGCAGTCCCCAGCAGGCACGGCATGGGCTGCTCGCCCAACGTGAGGCAGTGGTGGGCGCGCCAGCCAGGCCACAGGCGCCCATCGTGAGCCAGCCCCCACGTCCCGGTCCCTCGACGTAGTGCCCAGCGAGCGAGCCAGTGGGGCCGCGTTGCATGGACCCTGGGAACAGATGGCACGCCCAGGCAGCCCCCAGTAGGTTTGGCATGAGCTGCTCGCCCAGCGTGTGGCAGCGGTGGGCGCGCCAGCCAGGCTGCGGGCGCCCATCGCGAGCCAGCCCCCACGTCCCTGTCCCTCGACTAATTGCCCAATGAGCTAGCATGGGGGGCCGCATCGCATGGACCCTGGGCACGGGTGGCACTCCCAGGCAGCCCCAAGCAGGGACGGCATGGGCTGCTCGCCCAGCATGCGGCAGCGGTGGTAGCGCCAGCCAGGCCGCGGGCGCCCATCGCGAGCCAACCCCTTCGTCCCTGCCCCTCGACTGACTGCCCAGCGTGCGAGCCAGGGGTGCCGCGTTGCACAGACCCTAGGCACGGGTGGCACGCCCAAGCAGCCCCCAGCTGGCACGGCATGGGCTGCTCGCCTAGCATGCGGCAGCGGTGGGCGCGCCAGCCAGGCCGCGGGTGCCCATCGCAAGCCAGCCCCCTCGTCCATGCCCCTCCACTGACTGCCATGCTTGCGAGCCAGGGGTGTCGCGTCACACAGACCTTGGGCACGGGTGGCACGCTCAGGCAGCCCCCAGCAGGCACGGCATGGGCTGCTCGCCCAGCGTGCAGCAGCGGTGGGCGCGCCAGCCAGGCCACGGGCGCCCATTGCGAGCCAGCCCCCTCGTCCCTGCCCCTCGACTGACTACCCAGCGTGCGAGCCAGGGGTGCCACTGCTGTCAACAGCAGGCGTGGCGCCAGTCTTTCCAGGGGCTCCCCACGCGAGCCAGCAGCGAGCACGCTGTGAGGCTCAGCACATGCTGTGGGGGTTGATTTCATTTTTTAGACCCATTTTGACAGCTCAGATATATTGATGTTTCCTCCTGCCGGGAGTGAAATTTCATTTAAGACTCTTTAGGGGGGAGGTGGTCACCAAGCTTGCTGGGTGCCAACAGGCCATGCGTGCCTCCCCCCTGCCCATCCCACGTTGGCAGCCGCTGGGCTCGGGCAACCCAGCGCTCATGGCATGGGAAGGGCGGCTTGCTGCCTTGCCCATCCAGCCGGTGGTGCGTGGCTGTGGCGGCCACCACCGCCGGCAGGCAGGTGGCCGGCGACGTCGGCCGAAGAGTGTGGGACGCCAGATCAGTAGCCAACGGAG
>JAJFZO010000611.1:492500-510000 GCA_021397835.1 Moringa oleifera | reverse complement strand
GGAATCTGCGGACAGGAGGCATGCCCAGGCAGCCCCCAGCAGGCACGGCATGGGCCAAGTGCCCAGCATGCGGCAGCGGTTGGTGCGCCAGCCAGGCCACAGGCGCCCATCGCGAGCCAGCCCCCTTGTCCCTGTCCCCCGACTAAGTGCCCAGCGAGTGAGCCAGGGGAGCTGCGTCGCATGGACCCTGGTTACAGGATGCGAGCCCCGGTATCCCCCAGCAGGCACAGCATGGGCCAAGTGCCCAGTGTGTGGTAGAGGTGGGCGTGCCAGCCAGGCCACGGGCGCCCATCGCGAGCCAGCCCCCTCGACCCTGTCCCTCGACTTAGTGCCCATCGAGCGAGACAGGGGAGCCGCGTCCTGCAGAACCTTGGCATGGGAGGCATGCCCAGGAAACCATTAGCAGGCATGGCATGAGCCAAGTGCCCAGAGTGTGGCAGCGGTGGGTGCGACAGCCAGGCCACGGGCGCCCATCGGAGGCCAGCCCCCTCGTCCCTGTCCCTCAACTTAGTGCCCAGCGAGCGAGCCAGGGGAGCCGTGTCGCATGGACCCTGGGCACGGAAGGCATGCCCAGGAAGCCCCCAGCAGGCACAGCATGGGCCAAGTGCCCAGCGTGCGGCAAAGGTGGGCGCGCCAGCGAGGCCACGGGCGCCCATCACGAGCCAGCCCCCTCGTCCCTGTCCCTTGACTTACTGCCCAGCGAGGGAGCCAGGGGAGCCGCGTCACATGGAATCTGGGCACAGGAGGCATGCCCAGGCAGCCCCCAGCAGGCGCGGCATGGGCCAAGTGCCCAGCGTGCGGCAGAGGAGGGCGCGCCAGCCAGGCCACAGGCGCCCATCGCGAGCCAGCCCCCTCGTCCCTGTCCCTCGACTAAGTGCCCAGCGAATGAGCCAGGGAAGCCGCGTCGCACGGACCCTGGGCATGGGAGGCATGCCCAGGCAGCCCCCAGCAGGCACGGCATGGGCAACGTGCCCAGCGTGTGGCAGCGGTGGGTCCGCCAGCCAGGCCACAGGCGCCCATCGCGAGCCAGCCCCCTCGTCCCTGTCCCTTGACTAAGTGCCCAGCGAGTGAGCCAGGGGAGCCGCGTTGCACGGACCCTGGGCACAGGATGCATGCCCCGGTATCTCCCAGCAGGCACAGCATGCGCCAAGTGCCTAGCGTGTGGTAGAGGTGGGCGTGCCAGCCAGGCCACGGGCGCCCATCGTGAGCCAGCCCCCTCGTCCCTGTCCCTCGACTTAGTGCCCATTGAGAGAGCCAGGGGAGCTGCGTCGTGCAGACCCTGGGCATGGGAGGCATGCCCAGGAAACCCCAGCAGGCACTGCATGGGCCAAGTGCCCAGTGTGCGGCAGAGGAGGGCGCGCCAGCCAGGCCACAGGCGCCCATCTCGAGCCAGCTCCCTCGTCCCTGTCCCTTGACAAAGTGCCCAGCGAGTGAGCCAGGGGAGCCGCGTCGCATGGACCCAGGGCACAGGATGCAAGCCCTGGTATCCCCCAGCAGGTACAGCATGGGCCAAGTGCCCAGCGTGTGGTAGAGGTGGGCGCGCAAGCCAGGCCACGGGCGCCCATCGCAAGCCAGCCCCCTCGTCCCTGTCCCTCGACTTAGCACCCAGCAAGCGAGCCAGGGTAGCCGTGTCGCATGGAACCTGGGCACAGGAGGCATGCCCCAGCAGCTCCCAGCAGGCACGGCATGGGCCAAGTGCCTAGTGTGCGGCAGCGGTGGGCGCACCAAGCAGGCCACGGGCCGCCATTTCGAGCCAGCCCCCTCGTCCCTGTCCCTTGACTAAGTGCCCAGCGAGCGATCCAGGGAAGCTGTGTCGCATGGACCTGGGGCATGGGAGGCATGCCCAGGCAGCCCCCAGCAGGTTTGGCATGGGCCAAGTGCCCAGCCTGAGGCAGCGGTGGGTCCGCCAGCCAGGCCACAGGCGCCCATCGCGAGCCAGCCCCCTCGTCCCTGTCCCTCGACTAAGTGCCCAGCGAGTGAGCCAGGGGAGCGACGTCGCACGGACCCTGGGCACAGGATGCATGCCCCGGTATCCCCCAGCAGGCATAGCATGGGCCAAGTGCCAAGTGTGTGGTAGAGGTGGGCGCGCCAGCCAGGCCACGGGCGCCCATCGCCAGCCAGCCCAGTCATCCCTGTCCATCGACTAAGTGCCCAGCGAGTGAGCCAGGGAAGCCGCGTCGCACGGACCCTGGGCACTGGAGGCATGCCCAGGCAGCCACCAGCAGGCAAGGCATGGGCCAAGTGCCCAGCGTGTGGCAGCGGTGGGTCCGCCAGCCAGGCCAAAGGCGCCCATCGCGAGCCAGCCCCCTCGTCCCTGTCCCTCGACTAAGTGCCCAGTGAGTGACCCAGGGGAGCCGCGTCGCATGGACCCTGGGCACAGGATGCATGCCACGTTATCCCCCAGCAGGCACATCATGGGCCAAGTGCCCAGCGTGTGGTAGAGGTGGGCGCGCCAGCCAGGCCACGGGCGCCCATCGTGAGCCAGCCCCCTCGTCCCTGTCCCTCGACTTAGTGCCCATTGAGCGAGCCAGGGGACCCGCGTCACGCAGACCCTGGGCATGGGAGGCATGCCCAGGAAACCCCAGAAGGCACGGCATGGGCCAAGTGCCCAGCGTGCGGCAGCGGTGGGTCCGCCAGCCAGGCCACAGGCGCCCATCGCGAGCCAGCCCCCTCGTCCCTGTCCCTCGACTTAGTGCCCATTGAGCGAGCCAGGGGAGCCGCGTCGCGCAGACCCTGGGCATGGGAGGCATGCCCAGGAAACCCCAGAAGGCACAGCATGGGCCAAGTGCCCAGCGTGCGGCAGAGGAGGGCGCGCCAGCCAGGCCACAGGTGCCCATCGCGAGCCAGCCCCCTCGTCCCTGTCCCTTGAGTAAGTGCCCAGCGAACGAGCCAGGGAAGCCGCGTCGCACAGACCCTGGGCATGGGAGGCATGCCCAGGCAGCCCCCAGCAGGCACGGCATGGGCTAAGTGCCCAGCGTGTGGCAGCGGTGGGTCCGCCAGCCAGGCCACAGGCGCCCATCGCGAGCCAGCCTCCTCGTCCCTGTCCCTCGACTAAGTGCCCAGCGAGTGAGCCAGGGGAGCCGCGTCGCACGGACCCTGTGCACAGGATGCATGCCCCTTTATCCCCCAGCAGGCACATCATGGGCCAAGTGCCCAGCGTGTGGTAGAGGTGGGCACGCCAGCCAGGCCACGGGCGCCCATCGCAAGCCAGCCCCCTCGTCCCTGTCCCTCGACTTAGTGCCCATTGAGCGAGCCAGGGGAGCCGCGTTGCACAGACCCTGGGCATGGGAGGCATGCCCAGGAAACCCCAGCAGGCACGGCATGGGCCAAGTGCCAGCGTGCGGCAGCGGTGGGTCCGCCAGCCAGGCCACAGGCACCCATCGCGAGCCAGCCCCCTCGTCCCTGTCCCTCGACTAAGTGCCCAGTGAGTGAGCCAGGGGAGCTGCGTCGCACGGACCCTGGGCACAGGATGCATGCCCCAGTATCCCCCAGCAGGCACAGCATGGGCCAAGTGCCCAGCATGTGGTAGAGGTGGGTGCGCCAGCCAGGCCACGGGCGCCCATCGCGAGCCAGCCCCCTCATCCTTGTCCCTCGACTAAGATCCCAGCGAGCGAGCCAGGGAAGCCGTGTCACACGGACCCTGGGCACGGGAGGCATGCCCAGGCAGCCCCCAGCAGGCAAGGCATGGGCCAAATGCCCAGCGTGTGGCAGCGGTGGGTCCGCCAGCCAGGCCACAGGCGCCCATCGCGAGCCAGCCCCCTCGTCCCTGTCCCTCGACTAAGTGCCCAGCGAGTGAGCCAGGGGAGCCGTGTCGCACGGACCCTGGGCACAGGATGCATGCCCCGGTATCCCCCAGCAGGCACATCATGGGCCAAGTGCCCAGCGTGTGGTAGAGGTGGGCGCGCCAGCCAGGCCACGGGCGCCCATCGCGAGCCAGCCCCCTTGTCCCTGTCCCTCGACTTTGTGCCCATTGAGCGAGCCAGGGGAGCCGCATCGCGCAGACCCTGGGCATGGGAGGCATGCCCAGGAAACCTCCGCTGGCACGGCATGGGCCAAGTGCCCAGTGTACGGCTGAGGAAGGCGCGCCAGCCAGGCCACAGGCGCCCATCGCGAGCCAGCCCCCTCGTCCCTGTCCCTCGACTAAGTGCCCAGCGAACGAGCCAGTGGGGCCACGTCGCATGGATCCTGGGCATGGTTGGCACGCCCAGGAAGCCCCCAGCAGGCATGGCATGGGTTGCTCGCCCAGCGTGAGGCAGCGGTGGGCGCGCCAGCCAGGCCGCAGGCGCCCATCGCGAGCCAGCCCCCATGTCCCTGTCCCTCGACTAAGTGCTCAGCGAACGAGCCAGGGGGGCTGTGTTGCATGGACCCTGGCACATGAGACACGCCCAGGCAGCCCCCAGCGGGCACAGCATGGGCTGCTAACCCAGCTTGCGGCAGCGGTGGGTGCGCCAGCCAGGCCGCGGGCGCCCATCGCGAGCCAGCCCCCTCGTCCATGCCCCTCGACTGACTGCCCAGCGTGCGAGCAAGGGTTGCCGTGTCGCACGGACCCTGGGAATGGGTGGCACGCCCAGGCAACCCCCAGCAGGCACGGCATGGGCTGCTTGCCCAGCATGCGGCAGCAGTGGGCGCGCCAGCCAGGCCGCGGGCGCCAATCAGGAGCCAACCTCCTCCTCCCTGTCCCTCGACTGACTGCCCAGCGTGCGAGCCGGTGGTGCCGCATTGCACAGACAGTGGGCATGGGTGGCACGCCCAGGAAGCCCCCAGCAGGCATGGCAGGGGCTGCTCACCGAGCGTGCGGCACCGGTTGGCACGCCAGCCATGCCGCGGACGCACATCGCGAGCTAGCCCCCACGTCCCTGTGCCTCGACTAAGTGCCCAGCGACCGAGCCAGGGGGGCTGCTTGGCATGGACCCAGGGCACTAGTGGCACGCCCAGGCAGCCCACAGCAGGAATGGGATGGGCTGCTGGCCCAGCGTGCGGCAGCGGTGGGCGCGACAGCCAGGCCGCGGGCGCCCATCGCGAGCCAGCCCCCATGTCCCTGTCCCTCAACTAAGTGCCCAGCGAGCGAGCCAGGGGGGCCACGTCGCGCGGACCCTGGGCATGGGTGGCACGATCAGGCAGCCCCAAGCAGGCAAGCATGGGCTGCTCGCCCAGCGTGCAGCAGCGGTTGGCGCGCCAGCCAGGCCGCGGGCGCCCATCAAGAGCCATCCCCCACGTCCCTGTCCATCCACTAAGTGCCCAGCGAGCGAGCCAGGGGGGCCGCGTCGCATGGACCCTGGGAACGGGTGGCATGCCCAGGCAGCCCCCAGCAGGCATGGCATGGGCTGTTCGCCCACCATGCGGCAGTGGTAGGCACGCCAGCCAGGCCGCGGGCGCCCATCGCGAGCCAGCCCCCTCGTCCCTGTCCCTCGACGTAGTGTCCAGCAAGCGAGCCAGGGTGGCCGCGTCGCACAGACCCTGAGAACGGGTGGCACACCCAGGCAGCCCCCAGCAGGCACGGCATTGGCTGCTCGCCCAGCGTGCGACAACGGTGGGCGCCCCAGCAACGCCGCGGGCACACATCGCGAGCCAGCCCCCTGGTCCCTGCCCCTTGTATGACTGCCATACGTGCGAGGCTGGGGAGCTGCATTGTACGGACCCTTGGTATGGGTGGCACGCCAAGGTAGCCCCCAGCAGGCACGGCATGGGCTGCTCGCCCAGCGTGCGGCCGCGGTGGGCGGCCCGGCAAGGCCGCGGGCGTCCATCGCGAGCCGGCCCCCTCGTCCCTGCCCCTCGACGTAGTGCCCAGAGAGCGAGCCAGGGGAGCCGCGTCGCATGGACCCTGGGAATGGGTGGCACGCCAAGGAAGCCCCCAGCAGGCACGGCATGGGCTGCTCGCCCAGCATACGGCAGCGGTGGGCGCGCCAGCCAGGCCGCGGGCGCCCATCGCGAGCCAGCCCCCACGTCCCTGTCCCTCGACGTAGTGCCCAGCGAGAGAGCCAGGGGGCCTGCGTCGCATGGCCCCTGGGCACGAGTGGCACACCCAAGCAGCCCCCAGCAGGCACGGCATGGGCTGCTCGCCCAGCGTGCGGCAGCGGTGGGCGCGCCAGCCAGGCCGCGGGCTCCCATCGCGAGCCGGCCCCCTCGTCCCTGCCCCTCGACGTAGTGCCCAGAGAGCGAGCCAGGGGAGCCGCGTCGCACGGACCCTGGGCATGGGTGGCACGCCAAGGCAGCCCCCAGCAGGCACGGCATGGGCTGCTCGCCCAGCGTACGGCAGCGGTGGGCGCGCCAGCCAGGCCGCGGGCGCCCATCGCGAGCCAGCCTCCCCGTCCCTGTCCCTCGACGTAGTGCCCAGCATGCGAGCCAGGGGTGCCGTGTCGCGCGGACCCTGGGCATGGGTAGCACGCCTAGGCAGCCCCTAGTTGGCACGGCATTGGCTGCTCGCCCGGCATGCCGCAGCGGTGGGCGCGCCAGCCAGGCCGCGGGCGCCCATCGCGAGCCAGCCCCCACGTCCCTGTCCCTCGACGTAGTGCCCAGCGAGCGAGCCAGGGGGCCTGCGTCGCATGGCCCCTGGGCACGGGTGACACACCCAAGCAGCCCCCAGCAGGCACGGCATGGGCAGCTCACCCAGCGTGCGCCAGCGGTGGGGCGCCAGCAGGACCGCGGGAGCCCATCGTTAGCCAGCCCCCTCGTCCCTGCCCGTCGATTGACTGCCCAGCGTGTGAGCCAGGGGTGCCGCGTCGCATGGACCCTGGGCATGGGTGGCATGCCCAGGAGGTCCCTAGCAGGCACGGCATGGGCTGCTCGCCCAGCGTGCAGCAGCGGTGGGCGCGCCAGCCAGGCCGCGGGCTCCCATCGCGAGCCGGCCCCCTCGTCCCTGCCCCTCGACGTATTGCCCAGAGAGCGAGCCAGGGGAGCCGCGTCGCACGGACCCTGGGCATGGGTGGCACGCCAAGGCAGCCCCCAGCAGGCACGGCATGGGCTGCTCGCCCAGCGTACGGCAGTGGTGGGCGCGCCAGCCAGGCCGCGGGCGCCCATCGCGAGCCAGCCCCCTCGTCCCTGTCCCTCCACTAAGTGCCCAGAGAGCGAGCCAGGGGAGCCACATTGCACAGATCCTGGGCACAGGAGGCATGCCCAGGCAGCCCCCAGTATGCACGGCATGGGCCAAGTGCCCAGCGTGCGGCAGCGGTGGGCGCGCTTGCCAGGGCACGGGCGCCCATCGCAAGCCAGCCCCCTTGTCCCTGTCCCTCGACTAAGCGCCCAGCGAGCGAGCCAGGGGGGCCGCGTCGCATGGACAGTGGGCATGGGTGGCACGCCAAGGAAGCCCACAGCAGGCACGGCTGGGGCTGCTCGCCCAGACTGCGGAAGCGGTGGGCGCGCCAGCCAGTCCGCGGACACCCATCGCGAGATAGCCCCCACGTCCCTGTGCCCCGACCAAGTGCCCAGCAAGCGAGCCAGGGGGGCCGCTTCGCATGGACCCTTGGAACTAGTGGCACGCCCAGGCAGCCCCCAGCAGGCACGGGATGGGCTGCTAGCCCAGCGTGCGGCAGCGGTGGGCGCGCCAGCCAGGCCACGGGCGCCCATCGCGAGCCAGCCCCCACGTCCCTGTCCCTCAATTAAGTGCCCAGCGAGCCAGCTAGGGGGGACGCGTTACATGGACCGTGTGCATGACTGGCATGCCCAGTAAGCCCCCAGCAGGCATGGCATGGGCTGTTCGCCCAGCGTGAGGCAGCGGTGGGCGCGCCAGCCAGGCCGCGGGCGCCCATCACGAGCCAGCCCCCACGTCCCTGTCCCTCGATGTAGTGCCCAGCATGCGAGCCAGGGGGACCACATCACATGGATCCTGGGCATGGGTGGCACGCCCAGGCAGCCCCCAGCAGGCACAGCATGGGCTGCTCGCCCAGCGTGCAGCAGCGATGGGCGCGCCAGCCAGGCCGCAGGCACCCATCGCGAGCCAGCCCCCACGTCCCTGTCCCTTGACGTAGTGCCCAGTCAGCGAGCCAGGGGAGCCGCGTCACATGGACCCTGGGCACAGGTGGAATGCCCAGGCAGCCCCCAGCAGTCACGGAATGGGCTCCTCACCCAGCTTGCGGCCGCAGTGGGCGCTCTAGCCAGGCTGCGGGCACCCATCGCGAGCCAGCCCCCTGTTCCCTGCCCCTCGACTGACTGCCCAGCGTGCGAGCCAGGGGTGCCGCATCGCACGGACCCTGGGCTCGGGTAGCACACAATTGAAGCCCCCAGCAAGCACGACATTGGCTGCTCGCCCAGCGTGTAGCAGCAGTGGCCGCGCCAGCCAAGCCGCGGGCGCCCACCACGAGCCAGCCCCCTCGTCCCTGCCCCTCGACTGACTGCCCAGCGTGCGAGCCAGGGGAGCCATGTCGCGCAGACCCTGGCCATGGGATGCATGCCCAAGAAACCCCCAGCAGGCACGGCATGGGCCAAGTGCCCAGCGTGCGTCAGAGGAGGGCGCGCCAGCCGGGCCACAGGCGCCCATCGCGAGCCAGCCCCCTCGTCCCTGTCCCTCAACCAAGTGCCCAGCGAATGAGCCAGGGGGGCCGTGTCACATGGACCCTGGGCATGGTTGGCATGCTCAGGAAGCCCCCAGCAGGCACGGCATGGGCTGCTCGCCCAGCGTGAGGCAGCGGTGGGCGCGCCAGCCAGGCCGCGGGCGCCCATCGCGAGCCAGCCCCCACGTCCCTGTCCCTCGACGTAGTGCCCAGCGAGCGAGCCAGGGGGACCACATCACATGGATCCTGGGCACGGGTGGCATGCCCAGGCAGCCCCCAGCAGGCACGGCATGGGCTGCTCGCCCAGCGTGCAGCAGCGGTGGGCGCGCCAGCCAGGCCGCGGGCGCCCATCGTGAGCCAGCCCCCACGTCCCTGTCCCTCGACGTAGTTCCGAGTCAGTGAGCCAGGGGAACCGTGTTGCATGGACCCTGGGCACGGGTGGCATGCCCAGGCAGCCCCCAGCAGGCACGGAATGGGATCCTTGCCCAGCGTGCGGCCGCGGTGGGCGTGCCAGCAAGGCCGCGGGCGCCAATCGCGAGCCAGCCCCCTCGTCCCTGCCCCTCGACTGACTGCCCAGCGTGCGAGCCAGGGGAGCCGTGTCGCACGGACCCTGGGCATGGGTGGCATGCCCAGGCAGCCCCCAGCAGGCACGGCATGGGCTGCTTGCCCAGCGTGCGGCCGCGGTGGGCGCTCTAGGCAGGCTGCGGGCACCCATCGCGAGCCAGCCCCCTCTTCCCTGCCCCTCGACTGACTGCCCAGCGTGCGAGCCAGGGGTGCCGCATCGCATGGACCCTGGGCATGGGTAGCACACAAAGGCAGCCCACAGCAGGCATGGCATTGGCTGCTCGCCCATCGGGTAGCAGCGGGGGGCGCGCCAGCCAGGCCGTGGGCGCCCATCGCGAGCCAGCCCCCACGTCCCTGTCCCTCGATGTGTTGCCCAGCGTGCAAGCCAGGGAGTCCACGTCGCATGGACCCTGGGAATGGGTAGCACTCCCAGGATGCCCCCAGCAGGCACGGCATGGGCTGCTCGGCCAGCGTGGGGCAGCGGTGGGCGCGACAGACAGGCCGCGGGTGCCCATCGCGAGACAGCCCCCCCGTCCCTGTCCCTCGACCGACTGCCCAGCGAGGGAGCCAGGGGGGCCGTGTTGCACGGACCCAGGGCACGGGTGGCACGCGCAGGCAACCCACTGCAGGAACGGCATGGGCTGCTCACCCAGCGTGCGTTAGCGGTGGGCGTGCTAGCCAGGCAGCGGGAGCCCATCGCGAGCCAGCCCCCACGTCCCTGCCCCTCGACTGACTGCCCAGCTTGGGTGCCAAGTGTGCCGCATCGCGCGGACCCTGGGCATGGGTGGCACGCCCAGGCAGCCCCCAGAAGGCACGGCATCGGCTGCTCACCCACTGTACGGCAGCGGTGGGCGCGCCAGCCCGGCCGCGGGCTCCCATCTCGAGCTAGCCCCCTCGTCCCTGCCTGTCGACGTAGTGCCAAGTGTGCGAGCCAGGGGTGCCGCATCGCACGGACCCTGGGCACGGGTGGCATGCCCAGGCTGCCCCCAGCAGGCAAGGCATGGGCTGCTCGCCCGGCGTGCGGCACAGATGGGCGCACCAGCCAGGACACGGGCGCCCATCTCGAGCAAGCCCCCTCGTCCCTGCCCCTCGACTGACTGCCCAGCGTGCGAGCCAGGGGTGCTGCATCGCATGGACCCAGGAAACTGGTGGCACGCCCAGGCAGCCCCCAGCAGGCACGGCATCGGCTGCTCGCCCAGCGTGAAGCAGCGGTGGGCGCGCCAGCCAGGCCGCGGGCACCCATTGCGAGCCAGCCCACACGTCCCTGTCCCTCGACGTTGTGCCCAGCGTGCGAGCCAGGGGTGCCGCATCGCATGGACCCTGGACACAGGTGGCAAGCCCAGGCAGCCCCAGCAGGCACAGCATGGGCTGCTCGTCCAGCGTGCGGCAGCGGTAGCCAGCCCCCTCGTCCCTGCCCCTCGACTGACTGCCCATCGTGCGAGCCAGGGGTGCCGCATTGCACGGACCTTTAGCATGGGTGGCACACCCAGGCAGCCCCCAGCAATCATGGCATGGGCTGCTCGCCAAGCGTGCAGCAGCGGTGGGCGCACCAGCCAGTCTGCGGGCGCCCATCGCGAGCCAGCCCCCACGTCCTTGTCCCTCGATTAAGTGCCCAGCGAGCGAGCCAGGGGGGCCATGTTGCACGGACCCTGGGCACGGGTGGCATGCTCAGGGAGCCCCTAGCAGGCACGGCATGGGCTGCTCGCCCAGTGTGCGGCAGCAGTAGCCAGCTCCCTCATCCCTGCCCCTCGACTGACTGCCCAGCGTGCGAGCCAGGGGTGCCACGTCGCATGGACCCTGAGCACGGGTGGCACGCCCAGGCAGCCTCCAGCAGGCATGGCATGAGCTGCTCACCCCGCGTGCGGCAGCGGTGGGCGCGCCAGCCAAGCCGCGGGCGCCCATTGCGAGCCAGCCCCCACGTCCCTGTCCCTCGACTAAGTGCCCAGCGAGTGAGCAAGGGGGGCCGCGTCGCACAGACCCTGGACACTGGTGGCATGCCCAGGCAGCCCCTAGCAGGCACGGCATGGGCTGCTCGCCAAGCGTGCGGCAGCGGTGGGCGCGCCAGCCAGCTCGCGGGCGCCCGACACGAGCCAGCCCCCTCGTCCCTGTCCCTCGACGTAGTGCCCAGCGTGCGAGCCAGGGGTGCCGCATCGCACGGACCCTGGGCACGGGCGGCACTGCCAGGCATCCCCTAGCAGGCATGGCATGGACTGCTCGCCCAGCGTGTGGCAGCGGTGGGCGCGCCACCCAGGCCGCGAGCGCCCATCGCGAGCCAGCCCCCTCGTCCCTGCCCCTCAACTGACTGACCAGCGTACGAGCCAAGAGTGCCACGTCGCATGGACCCTGGGCACAGGTGGCACGCCCAGGCAGCCCCCTGCAGGGACGACATGGGCGGCTCGCTCAGCGTGCGGCAGCGGTGGGCGCACCAGCCAGGCCGCGGGCGCCTATCGCGAGCCAGCCCCCACGTCCCTGTCCCTCGACTAAGTGCCCAGCGAGCGAGCCAGGGGGGCCACGTTGCATGGACCCTGGGCATGGGTGGGACGCCCAAGCAGCCCCCAGCAGGCACGGCATGGGCTGCTCGCCCAGCGTGCGGCAGCGGTAGCAAGCCCCCTCGTCCCTGCCTCTCGACTGACTGCCCAGCGTCCGGGCCAGGGGTGCCGCGTCGCACGGACCCTGGGCACGGGTGGCACGCCCAGGAAGCCCCCAACGAGCATGGCATGGGCTGCTTGCCCAGCGCGCGGCAGCGGTGGGGGGGTGCGCCAGCCAGGCCGCGGACGCCCATCACGAGCCAGCCCCCTCATCCCTGTCCCTCGACGTAGTGCCCAGCGTGCGAGCCAGGGGTGCCGCATCGCACAGACCTTGGGCATGGGTGGCACGGCCAGGAAGCCCCTAGCAGGAATGGCATGGGCTGCTCGCCCAGCGTGCGACAGCGGTGGGCGCGCCACCGAGGCCGCGGGCGCCCATCGCGAACCAGCCCTCTCGTCCCTGCCCCTCAACTGACAGCGCAGCCTACGAGCTAGGGGTGCCGCATCGCACGGACCCTGGGCACGAGTGGCACACCCAGGCAGCCCCCTGCAGGCATGACATGGGCTGCTCGCCCAGCGTGCGGCAGCGGTGGGCGCGCCAGCCAAGCCGCGGGCTCCTATTGCGATCTAGTCCCCACGTCCCTGTCCCTCGACTAAGTGCCCCGCGAGCGAGCCAGGGGTGCCGCGTCGCATGGACCCTTGGCAGGGGTGGCATGCCCAGGCTGCCCCCAGCAGGCACGGCATGGGCTGCTCACCCAGCGTGCGGCAGCGGTGGGTGCGCCAGCCAGGCTGCGGGCGCCCATCGCGGGCCAGCCCCCTCGTCCCTGCCCCTCGACGGACTGCCCAGCGTGCAAGCCAGGGGTGCCACATCGCACTGACCCTGGGCACGGGTGGCATACCCAGGCAGCCCCTAGCAGGCACGGCATGGGCTGCTCGCCCGGCGTACGGCAGCGGTTGGCGCGCCAGCCAGGCCTCGGGCGCCCATCGCGAGCCAGCCCCCACGTCCCTGTCCCTCGACTAAGTGCCGAGCAAGCGAGCCAAGGAAGCCGTGTCGCACGGACCCTGGGCAAGGGAAGAATGCCTAGGCAGCCCCCAGCAGGCACGGCATGGGCCAATTGCCCAGTGTGCGGCAGCGGTGGGCGCGCCAGCCAGGCCACAGGCGCCCATCGTGAGCCAGCCCCCTCGTCCCTGTCCCTCTACAAAGTGCCCAGCGAGGGAGCCAAGGGAGCCGCGTCACACGGACCCTGGGCATTGGAGGCATGCCCCGGCAGCCCCCAGCAGGCACGACATGGGCTGCTTGCCCAGCGTGCGGCAGTGGTGGGCGCGCCCGCCAGGCCGCGGGCGCCCATCGCGAGCCAGCCCCCTCCTCCCTGCCCCTCGACTGACTACCCAGCGTGTGAGCCAGGGGTGCCACATCGCATGGACCCTGGGCACGGGTGGCACGCCCTGGCAGCCCCCAGCAGGCACGGCATGGGCTGCTCTCCCAGCGTGCGGCAGCGGTGGGCGCACCAGCCAGGCCACAGGCGCCCATTGCGAGCCAGCCCCCTGGTCCCTGTCCCTCGACTAAGTGCCCAGCGTGCGTGCCAGGGGTACCGCGTCGCGTGGACCCATGGCAGGGGTGGCTCGCCCAGGAAACCCTGAGCAGGCACGGCATGGGCTTCTCGCCCAGCGTGGGGCAGCGGTGGGTGCGTCAGCCAGGCCGCGGGCACCCATCGCGAGCCAGCCCCCTCGTCCCTGCCCCTCGACTGACTGCCCAGTGTGTGAGCCAGGGTTGCCGCGTCGCATGGACCCTGGGCACAGGTGGCATGCCCAGGCAGCCCCCAGCAGGCACGGCATAGCTGCTCGCCCAGTGTACGGCAGCGGTGGGCGTGACAGCCAGGCCGCGGGCGCCCATCGCGAGCCAGCTCCCACGTCCCTCGACCAAGGGCCCAGCGAGCGAGCCAGATGGGCCGCGTCGCACAGACCCTGGGCATGGGTGGCACACCCAGGCAGCCCGAGCAGGCACGGCATGGGCTGCTCGGCCAGCGTTGAGCACCGGTGGGCGCGCCAGCCAGGCCGTGAGCGCCCATCATGAGCCAGTCCCCACGCCCCTGTCCCTCGACGTAGTGCCCAGCGAGCGAGCCAGGGGGGCCACGTCGTACAGACCCTGGGCACGGGTGGCACGCCCAGGCAGCCCCCAGCAGGCACAGCATGGGCTGCTCGCCCAGCGTGCGGCAGCGGTGGGCGCGTCATCCAGGCCACGGGCGCCCATCGTGAGCCAGCCCCCTCATCCCTGCCCCTCGACTGACTGCCCAGCGTGCGAGCCAGGTTGCCACAGCAGTCGGCAGCAGGCATGGCACCAGCCTTGCCAGCAGGCACAGCGCCAGCCTTGCCAGCAGGCACAGCGCCAGCCTTGCCTGGGGCACCCCACGCGAGCCAGTTGCGAGCTTGCTGTGAGGCTCAGCACATGCTGTGGGCGTTGATTTCATGGGCAAGCTGGCCTTGGCCGTGTCCCCTGGATCTGGTGGACCCTGAGGGCTGCCATGGGGTGGCTCGAGGTGCGCTGGACAGGGCAGCCAGCATGCACCAAGGGCCAGGCAGAGGCACAGCTGCCCCAGCCTGCTGACCGCAATGCCCAGTTGTGAAATTGTTGTGAATTGACCGTCTTTTCATCCTGGAATTGGTCCCGAAATGACTCAAATAATTCGTTTATTCATGAGGAGTCTGCTCCTGAAGTTTAGGATCATTTCGACTCACGGGCTATTTTTGATGATTCCTTCAATTTTTGGCTGTAGAAAATTCATTAAAAATTTTAGTGCCCAGAAAATTCTGAAATTTTTTCTGGTGGTAGATATGATTATTCTCCATTTATGTACAAAATTTCAGCTCAAAATTCCAAGTAAATAATTTTTTAGACCCATTATGACGGCTCAGATATATTGATGTTTCCTCCTACCGGGAGTGAAATTTCATTTAAGACTCTTTAGGGGGGAGGTGGTCACCTAGCTTGCTGGGTGCCAACAGGCCATGCGTGCCTCCCCCCTGCCCATCCCACGTGGGCAGGCACTGGGCTTGGGCAATCCAGTGCGCATGGCATGGGCAGGGCGGCTTGCTGCCTTGCCCATCCAGCCGGTGGTGCGTGGCTGTGGCGGCCACCACCGCCGGCAGGCAGGCGGCCGGCGACGTCGGCCGAAGAGTGTGGGACGCCCGATCAGTAGCCAACGGAGTGGGGAAAACGTGGGAAACAAAATCCACTAAATTGTGGTCAACGAAATGAGAAAAATCGTGGGATAATGTGCTGGGATGTGGCAACACAAGCTCGACAGTGTGGGCGGCGTAGCTAACGATGATGCATGCTACGCGAGGGCCAAATCGCTGGGGGGATTTTGAGCATGCGGAGTGCTTCATCGCAGGCCCTCGAGGCGGTGGACTTGGGGTTGGATCCCGACGCTCAGGCTTGCCTAGGCGGACTCGTTGCGCAGCGCGATCGGCGACACGATCGTCGGCCGTTAGCAACGAGCGAGCCACACGGCCAGCCTGGGCAAGGCGTGACACCCCTGCTGCCAAGGCCTCATCGGTGGGAAAAACGTGGGCAACAAAACGAGAGAAATTGTGGGATAATGAGCTGGGATGTGGCTAGACAAACTCGACGGTGCGGGCGGCGAAGCTAACGATGATGCATGCTACGCGAGGGCCAAATCGCTGGGGGGATTTTGAGCATGCGGAGTGCTTCATCGCAGGCCCTCGAGGTTGCGGATGCGGGGCTGGATCCCAACGCCGAGGCTTGCCTAGGCGGACTCATTGCGCAGCGTGATCGACGACACAATCGTTGGCCGTTAGCAAAGAGCGAGCCACACGGCCAGCTTGGGCAAGGCATGACACCCCTGCTGCCAAGGCCTCATCGATGGGAAAAACGTGGGCAACGAAATGAGAAAAATTGTGGGATAATGAGCTGGGATGTGGCTACTCAAGCTCGACAGTGTGGGCAGCGAAGCTAACGATGATGCATGCTACACGAGGGCCAAATCGCTGGGGGGATTTTGAGCATGAGGAGTGCTTCATTGCAGGCCCTCGAGGCGGCGGATACGGGGCTGGATCCCGACACCCAGGCTTGCCTAGGCGGACTCATTGTGAAGCGCGATCGACGACACGATCGTCGGCAGTTAGCAATGAGCGAGCCACACGGCCAGCCTGGGCAAGGCGTGACACCCCTGCTGCCAAGGCCTCATCGGCGGGAAAAATGTGGGCAACGAAATGAGAAAAATCGTGGGATAATGAGCTGGGATGTGGCTACACAAGCTCAACGGTGTGGGCGGCGAGGCTAATGATGATGCATGCTACGCGAGGGCCAAATCGTTGGGGGGAATTTCGAGCATGCGGAGTGCTTCGGCGTAGGCCCTCGAGGCGGCGGACGTGGGGTTGGATCCCAACACTCAGGCTTGCCTAGGTGGACTCGTTGCGCAGCGCGATCGACGACACGATCATCGACCGTTAGCAATCAGCGAGCCACATGGCCAGCCTGGGCACCCCTGCTGCCAAGGCCTCATCAGTGGGAAAAATGTGGGCAACGAAGCGAGAATAATCGTGGGATAATGAGCTGGGATGTGGCTAGACAAGTTCGATGTGTTGGGCGGCAAAGCTAACGATGATGCATGCTACGTGAGGGCCAAATCATTGGGGGGATTTCAAGCATGCGGAATGCTTCGTCGCAGGCCCTCGAGGTGGCAGATGTGGGGTTGGATCTCGACGCTCAGGCTTGCCTAGGCGGACTCGTTACGCAGCGCGATCGACGACACGATCGTCGGCCGTTAGCAACAAGCGAGCCGCACGGCCAGCCTGGGCACCCCTGCTGCAAAGGCCTCATCGGTGGGAAAAACATGGGCAACGAAGCGAGAATAATCATGGGATAATGAGCTGGGATGTGGCTAGACAAGCTCGATGGTGTGGGCGGCGAAGCTAATGATGATGCATGCTACGTGAGGGCCAAATCGTTGGGGGGATTTCAAGCATGCGGAGTGCTTTGTTGCAGGCCTTCGAGGCGGGGGACGCGGGGTTGGATCTCGATACTCAGGCTTGCCTAGAAGCGGACTTGTTGCGCAGCGTGATCGGCGACACGATCGTCGGCTGTTAGCAACGAGCGAGCCACACGGCCAGCCTGGGCACGTTGTGACACCCCTTTTGCCAAGGCCTCATCGGTGGTCCCTTGCCATTGAAGAATCATCCCTTGCTATTGAAACAATTTCGCGCTTAGCGGCTTAGGTGCGGCGGCACACGATGACCTGCATGATCGATGGGCCTTTCGCTCGTCGGCTTGCAGCTCGTTTGGTGCTGTTGCTGCCCATTTGTACGTGTGACGTGTGAGTGGTGATCTAGTTATGCACGTTGGCAGGCTCCATGCTCTCGCATCGAACTGTCTACTGGCATGTCGCTTCAAGCTCGACCCCAAGCCATACGTTGGCGTTCCGTAGGTGACATCGGGACTCTATGTCGCGTGCCTTCACAAATAAAATTTGATGATTCGAGTCGATTGTCTTTGCACCAGGTCTCTTGTGGGCATGGGTGGAAACCTAAGCCGGGCCTCGTGATCCAAGCGCGGCTTGCTTTGGCATGTGGCTGCTTTGGCAAACGAGAGATCGATTGTCCCCTCGGGTGCAAAAAGTATTACGACAGGAGTGGCCTCGGCCTCTGCCTATCCAAGCGAAAGCATTTGCCCACGTCCCATCGATTTTGAACGACGACTGCGACAGCTTTGGCCTTAGCGAGCCTTGCGGCATGCTTCAATCTTAGTTGGCGCGGCGTCTCGAAGGATGCTACCTGGTTGATCCTGCCAGTAGTCATATGCTTGTCTCAAAGATTAAGCCATGCATGTGTAAGTATGAACTAATTCAGATTGTGAAACTGCGAATAGTTCATTAAATCAGTTATAGTTTGTTTGATGGTACCTAC
>JAJFZO010000611.1:472500-485000 GCA_021397835.1 Moringa oleifera | reverse complement strand
CCCAGCAGGCACGGCAGGGGCCAAGTGCCCAGCGTGCAGTAGAGGTGGGCGCGCCAGCCAGGCGACGGGTGCCCTTTGCGAGCCAGTCCCCTCGTCCCTGTCCCTCGACGAAGTGCCCAGCGAACGAGCCAAGGGAGCCACGTTGCACGGACCCTGGGCACAGAAGGCAAGCCTGGAAGCCCGCAGGAGGCACGGCATGGGCCAAGTGCCCAGCGTGCGGCAGAGGTGGGCGCGCCAGCCAGGCCACAGGCGCCCATCGCGAGCCAGCCCCCTCGTCCCTGTCCCTCGACTAAGTGCCCAGCGAGCGAGCCAGGGGAGCCACGTCGCATGGATCTTTGGCACGGGAGACATGCCTCATCAGCCCCCAGCAGGCACGGGAGGCATGCCCCAAGTGCCCAGCGTGCGGCAGCGTTGGGCGCGCCAGCCAGGCCCCAGGCGCCCATCGCGAGCCAGCCCGCTCGTCCCTGTCCCTCGACTAAGTGCCCAGCGAACGAGCCAAGGAAGCCGCGTCGCATGGACCCTTGGCACAGGAGGCATGCCCCAGCAGCTCCCAGCAGGCATGGCATGGACCAAGTGCCCAGCGTGCGGCAGCGGTGGGCGCGCAAGCCAGGCCACAGGCGCCCATCGCACCAGCCCCCTCGTCCCTGTCCCTCGACTAAGTGCCCAGTGAGCGAGCGAGGGGAGCCATGTTGCATGGATCCTGGGCATGGGAGGCATGCCCAGGCAGCTCCCAGTAGGCACGGCATGGGCCAAGAGCCCAGCGTGCCGTAGAGGTGGGCGCGCCAGCCAGGCGACGGGCGCCCTTCGCGAGCCAGCCACCTCATCCCTGTCCCTCGACTAAGTGCCCAGAGAGCGAGCCAGGGGAGCCATGTTGCATGGATCTTGGGCATGGGAGGCATGCCAAGGAAGCCCCCAGAAGGCACAGCATGGGCAAACTGCCCAGCGTGCACAGCGGTGGGCGCGCCAGCCAGGCCACAGGCGCCCATCGCGAGCCAGCCACCTCGTCCTTGTCCCTCGACTAAGTGCCCAGTGAGCGAGCCAGGGGAACCGTGTTGCATGGATCCTGGGCACTGGAGGCATGCCCAGGCAGCTCCCAGAAGGTACAACATGGGTCAATTGCCCAGCGTGTGGCAGCGGTGGGGGCGCCAGCCAGGCCACAGGCGCCCATCGCGAGCCAGCCACCTCTTCCCTGTCCCTCGACTAAGTGCCCAGCGAGCGAGCCAGGGGAACCGTAATGCATGGATCCTGGGCACCGGAGGCATGCCCAGGCAGCCCCCAGAAGGCACAACATGAGTCAATTGCCCAGCGTGTGGCAGCGGTGGGCACGCCAGCCAGGCCACAAGCGCCCATCACGTGCCAGCCCCCTCGTCCCTGTCCCTCTACTAAGTGCCCAGAGAGTGAGCCAGGGGAGCCATGTCGCATGGACCCTGGGGAGGGAGGCATGCCCCAGCAACCCCCAGCAGACACGGCATGAGCCAAGTGCCCAGCGTGCGGTAGAGGTGGGCGCGCCAGCCAGGCGACGGGCGCCCTTCGTGAGCCAGCCCCCTCGTCCCTGTCCCTCGACTAAGTGCCCAGCGAGCAAGCCAGGGGAGCAGCGTCACATGGACCCTGGGCATGGGAGGCATGCCCAAGCAGCCCCCAGCAGGTACGGCATGGGCCAAGTGCCCAGCGTACGCAGCAGTGGGGGCGCCAGCCAGGCAACAGGCGCCCATCGCGAGCCAGGCACCTCGTCCCTGTCCCTCGACTAAGTGCCCAGCGAGCGAGCCAGGGGAGCCGTGTTGCATGGATCCTGGGCATGGGAGGCATGCCCAGGCAGCCCCCAGCAGGTATGGCATGGGCCAAGTGCCCAGCGTGTGGCAGCGGTGGGAACGCCAGCCAGGCAACAGGCGCCCATCGCGAGCCAGGCACCTCGTCCCTGTCCCTCGACTAAGTGCCCAGCGAGCAAGCCAGGGGAGCCGTGTTGCATGGATCCTGGGCATGGGAGGCATGCCCAGGCTGCCCCCAGAAGGTACGGCATGGGCCAAGTGCCCAGCGTGTGGCAGCGGTGGGCGAGCCAGCCAGGCAACAGGCGCCCATCGCGAGCCAGCCCCCTCGTCCCTGTCCCTCGACTAAGTGCCCAGCGAGCGAGCAAGAGGAGCCACATCGCACGGACCCTGGGCACAGAAAGCATGCCCCAGAAGCCCCCAGCAGGCACGGCAGGGGCCAAGTGCCCAGCGTGCAGTAGAGGTGGGCGCGCCAGCCAGGCGACGGGCGCCCTTTGCAAGCCAGCCCCCTCGTCCCTGTCCCTCGACTAAGTGCCCAGCGAACGAGCCAAGGAAGCCGCGTCGCACGGACCCTGGGCATGGAAGGCAAGCCCAGGCAGCCCCCAGCAGGCACGGCATGGGCCACGTGCCCAACGTGCGGCAGCGGTGGGCGCTTCAGCCAGGCCACGGGCGCCCATCCCGAGCCAGCCCCCTCGTCCCTGTCCCTCGACTAAGTGCCCAGCGAACGAGCCAGGGGAGCCGCGTCGCACAGACCCTGGGAACGGGAGGCATCCCCAGGTGGCCCCCAGTATGCACGGCATGGGCCAAGTGCCCAACGTGCGGCAGCGGTGGGCGCGCCAGCCAGGCCACAGGCGCCCATCGCGAGCCAGCCCCCTCGTCCCTGTCCCTCGACTAAGTGCCCAGCGACCGAGCCAGGGGAGCCGCGTCGCATGGACTCTGGGCACAGGAAGCATCCCCTGGCAGCCCCCAGCAGGAAAAGCATGGGTCAAGTGCCCAGCGTGTGGCAGTGGTTGGCGCTTCAGCACGGCCACAGGCACCCATCGCGAGCCAGCCCCCTCGTCCATGCCCCTCTACTAAGCGCCCAGTGAGCGAGCCAGGGGAGCCGCGTCGCACGGACTCTGGGCACAGGAGGCATGCCCCAGCAGCCCCCAGCAGACACGGCATGGGATAAGTGTCCCGCATGCGGCAGCAGTGGGCGTGCCAGCGAGGCCACAGGCGCCCATCACGAGCTAGACCCCTCGTCCCTGTCCCTAAACTTAGTGCCCAGCGAGCAAGCCAGGGGAGCCACGTCACATGGACTCTGGGCATGGGAGGCCTGCCCAGGAAGCCCTCAGCAGGCACGGAATGGGCCAAGTGCCCAGCGTGCGGCAGAGGAGGGCGCACCAGCCAGGCCACAGGCGCCCATCGCGAGCCAGCCCCTTCGTCCCTGTCCCTCGACTAAGTGCCCAGCGACCGAGCCAGGGGAGCCGTGTCGCACGGACTCTGGGCATGGGAAGCATGCCCTGGCAGCCCCCAGCAGGCACAGCATTGGTCAAGTGCCCAGCGTGCGGCAGCGGTTGGCGATCCAGCGCGGCCACAGGCACCCATCGCGAGCCAGCCCCCTCGTCCCTGCCCCTCGACTAAGCGCCCAGTGAGCGAGCCAGGGGAGCCGCGTCGCATGGACCCTGGGCATGGGAGGCAATCCCAGGGAGCCCCCAGCAGGCATGGCATGGGCCAAGTGCCCCGCGTGCTGCAGCGGTGGGCGTGCCAGCGAGGCCACAGGCGCCCATCACGAGCCAGACCCCTCGTCTCTGTCCCTCAACTTAGTGCCCAGCGAATGAGCCAGGGGAGCCACGTCACATGGACACTTGGCATGGGAGGCATGCCCAGGAAGCCCCCAGCAGGTACGGAATGGGCCAAGTGCCCAGCGTGCGGCAGAGGAGGGCGCACCAGCCAGGCCACAGGCGCCCATCGCAAGCCAGCCCCTCAACTAAGTGCCCAGCGATCGAGCCAGGGGAGCCGCGTCGCACGGTCTATGGGCATGGGAAGCATGCCCTGGCAGCCCCCAGCAGGCCCAGCATGGGTCAAGTGCCCAGCGTGTGGCAGCGGTTGGCGCTCCAGCGAGGCCACAGGCACCCATCGCGAGCCAGACCCCTCGTCCCTGCCCCTCGACTAAGTGCGCAGTGAGCGAGCCAGGGGAGCTGTGTCGCACGGACCCTGGGCACAGGAGGCAAGCCCCGGCAGCCCCCAGCAGGCACATTATGGGCCAAGTACCCCGCGTGCGGCAGCGGTCGGCGTGCCAGCGAGGCAACAGGCGCCCATCACGAGCCAGACCGCTCGTGCCTGTCCCTCAACTTAGTGCCCAGCGAGCAAGCCAGGGGAGCCACGTCACATGGACTCTGGGCATGGGAGGAATGCCCAGGCAGCCCCTAGCAGGTACGGCATGGGTCAAGTGCCCAGCATGCGGCAGAGGAGGGCGCACCAGCAAGGACACAGGCGCCCATCGCGAGCCAGCCCCCTCGTCCCTGTCCCTCGACTAAGTGCCCAGGAAGCGAGCCAGGAAAGCCACGTCGCATGGACCCTTGGCATGAGAGGCATGCCCAGCTAGCCCCCAGCAGGCATGGAAGAGGCCATGTGCCCTGCGTGCAGCAGCGGTTGGCGCGCCAGCCAGGCCACATTGCCCATCGCGAGCCAGCCCCCTAGTCCCTGTCCCTTGACTAAGTGCCCAGTGAGCGAGCCAGGGGAGCTGCGTCACACGGACCCTGAGCAAGGGAGGCATGCCCCAGCAGCCCCTACCAGGCACGGCATGGGCCAAGTGCCCCGCGTGCGGCAGCGGTGGGCGCGCCAGCCAGGCCACAGGCGCCCATGGCGAGCCATTCCCCTCGTCCCTGTCCCTCGACTAAGTGCCCAGCGAGCGAGCCAGGGGAGCCGCGTCGCATGGACCCTGGGCATGGGAAGCATGCCCTGGAAGCCCCCAGCAGGCACAGCATGGACCAAGTGCCCAGCGTGTGGCAGAGGTGGGCGCTCCAGCGAAGCCACAGGCGCCCATCGCGAGCGAGCCCCCTTGTCCCTGTCCCTTGACCTACTGCCCAGTGAGCGAGCCAGGGGAGCTGCGTCGCATGAACCCTGGGAACGGGTGGGATGCCCCGGCAGCCCCCAGCAGGCACGGCATTGGCCAAATGCCCAGCATGCGGCAGCGGCGGGCGCGCCAGCGAGGCCACAGGCGCCCATCACGAGCCAGCCCCCTCGTCCCTGTCCCTCGACTTAGTGCCCAGCGAGCAAGCCAGGGGAGCCGTGTCGCATGGACTCTGGGCACGGGAGGAATGCTGAGGCCACCCCCAGCAGGCACGGCATGGGTCAAGTGCCCTGCATGCGGCAGAGGAGGGCGGGCCAGCCAGGCCACAAGCGCCCATCGCGAACCAGCCCCCTCCTCCCTGTCCCTCGACTAAGTGCCCAGCGAGCGAGCCAGGGGAGCCGCGTCGCATGGTCCCTGGGCACGGGAGGCATGCCCAGGCAGCCCCCAGCAGGCACGGCATGGGCCAAGTGCCCAGCGTGCGGCAGCAGTGGGCACGCCAGTGAGGCCACAGGCGCCCATCACGAGCCAGACCCCTCGTCCCTGTCCCTCGACTTAGTGCCCCAGCGAGCGAGCCAGGGTAGCCACGTCGCATGGACTCTGGGCATGGGAGGCATGCCCAGTCAGCCCCCAGCAGGCACGGCATGGGCCAAGTGCCCAGCGTGCGGCAGCAGTGGGCACGCCAGCGAGGCCACAGGCGCCCATCACGAGCCAGACCCCCTCGTCCCTGTCCCTCGACTTAGTGCCCAGCGAGCGAGCCAGGGTAGCCACGTCGCATGGACTCTGGGCATGGGAGGCATGCCCAGTCAGCCTCCAGCAGGCACGGCATGGGCCAAGTGCCCAGCGTGCAGCAGAGGTGGGTGCGCCAGCTAGGGCACAGGTGCCCATCGCGAGCCAGCCCCCTCGTCCCTGTCGCTCGACTAAGTGCCTCGTGAACGAGCCAGGGGAGCCGTGCCGCTTAGACCCTGCACACGGGAGGCATGGTCAGGCAGCTCCTAGTAGGTAAGGCATGGGCCAAGTGCCCAGCGTGCAGTAAAGGTGGGCGCGCCAGCGAGGCCACAGGCGCCCATCATGAGCCAGCCCCCTCTTCCCTGTCCCTCGACTTAGTGCCCAGCGAGCGAGACAGCGGAGCCGTGTCGCACGGACGCGGGGCATGGGAAGCATGCCCAGGTAGCCCCCAGCAGGCACGGCATGGGCCAATTGCCCAGCGTGTGGCAGAGAAGGGAGCGCCAGCCAGGCCACAGGCGCCCATCGCGAGCCAGCCCCCTCGTCCCTGTCCCTCGACTAAGTGCCCAGCGAGCGAGCCAGGGGAGCCGCGTCGCATGGAATCTGGGCACGGGAGGCATGCCCAGGCATCCCCCAGCAGGCACAGAAGGCCAAGTGCCCACCGTGTGGCAGCGGTGGGCGCTCCAGCGAGGCCAAAGGCGCCCATCGCGAGCCAGCCCCCTTGTCCCTGTCCCTCGACTAAGTGGCCAGCGAGCGAGCCAGGGGAGCCGCGTCGCATGGCGGGAGGCATGCCCCGCTATCCCCCAGCAGGCACGGCATGGGCCAAGTGCCCGGCATGGGCCAAGTGCCCAGCGTGCGGCACCAGTGGGCACGCCAGCGAGGCCACAGGCGCCCATCACGAGCTAGACCCCTCGTCCCTGTCCCTCGACTTAGTGCCCAGCGAGCGAGCCAGGGGAGCCACGTCGCATGGACTCTGGGCATGGGAGGCATGCCCAGTCAGCCCCCAGCAGGCACGGAATGGGCCAAGTGCCCAGCATGCTGCAGAGGAGGGCGCGCCAGCCAGGGCACAGGCCCCCATCGCGAGCCAGCCGCCTCGTCCCTGTCCCTCGACTAAGTGCCCAGCGAGGGAGCCATGGGAGCCGCGTCGCATGGACCCTGGGCATGGGATGCATGCCCAGACAGCCCCCAGCAGGCACGGCATGGGCCAAGTGCCCAGCGTGCGGCCGCGGTGGGCACGCCAGCCAGTCCACAGGCTCCCATCGCGAGCCAGCCCCCTCGTAACTGTCCCTCGACTAAGTTCCCAGCGAGCGAGCCAGGGGCGCCGTGCTGCATTGACCCTGGGCACGGGAGGCATGCCCCAGGATCCCCCAGCAGGCACAGCATGGGCCAAGTGCCCAGCGTGCGGTAGAGGTCGGCGCGCCAGCCAGGCCACTAGCGCCCATCGCAAGCCAGCCCCCTTGTCCCTGTCCCTCGACTTAGTGCCCAGTGAGCGAGCCAAGGGAGCCGCATCGCATGGACCCCAGGAATGGAAGGCATGCCCCTGCATCTCCCAGCAGGCACGGCATGGGCCAACTGCCCAGCATGCGGCAGCGGTGGGCACGCCAGCGAGGCCACAGGTGCCCATCATGAGCAAGCCCCCTCGTCCCCTTCCCTCGACTTACTGCCCAGCGAGCGAGCCAGGGGAGCCATGTCGCACGGACCCTTGGCATGGGAGGCATGCCCAGGCAGCCCCCAGAAGGCCCAGCATGGGCCAAGTGCCCAGCGTGTGGCAGCAGAAGGTGTGCCAGCGAGGCCACAGGCGCCCATCACGAGCCAGGCCCTTCGTCCCTGTCCCTGGCCTTAGTGCCCAGCGAGCCAGGGGAGCCACGTCGCATGGTCTCTGGGCATGGGAGACATGGCCAATCAGCCCCCAGCAGGCACGGCATGGGCCAAGTGCCTAGTGTGCGGCAGAGGAGGGCGCGCTAGCCAGGCCACAGGCGCCCATCATGAGCCAGCCCCCTCGTCCCTGTCCCTCGACTTAGTGCCCAGCGAGTGAGCCAGGGGAGCCACGTCGCACGGCATGGGCATGGGAGGCATGCGTCGGCATGCCCCAGCAGGCACGGCATAGGCCAAGTGCCCAGCATGCGGCAGAGGTCGGCGCGCCAGCCAGGCCACGGGCGCCCATCGCGAGCCAGACCCCTCGTCCCTGTCCCTCAACTTAGTGCCCAGCGACCGAGCCAGGGGAGCTGCGTCGCATGGACCCTAGGCACGGGAGGCATGCCCAGGCAGCCCCCAGCAGGCAAGGCATGGGCCAAGTGCCCAGCGTTCGGCAGTGGGCGCGCTAGCGAGCACACAGGTGCCCATCACAAGCCGGACCGCTGGTCCCTTTCCCTCGACTTAGTGCCCAGCGAGCGAGCCAGGGGAGCCACGTCGCATGGACTCTGGGCACAGGAGGCATGCCCAGGCAGCCCCCAGTGACTTAGTGCCCCAGCGGTGGGCGCTCCAGCGAGGCCAAAGGCGCCCATCGCGAGCCAGCCCTCTCGTCCCTGTCCCTCGACTTAGTGCCCAGCGAGCGAGCCAGGGGAGCAGCGTCGCATGGACCCTGGGCACAGGAGGCATGCCCTGGCAGCCCCCAGCAGGCACGGCATGAGCCAAGTGCCCAGCGTGCGGCAGCAGTGGGCGCACCAGCGAGGCCACAGGCGCCCATCACGAGCCAGACCCTTCGTCCTGGTCCCCCAACTTAGTGCCCAGCGAGCGAGCCAGGGGAGCCACGTCGCATGGACTCTGGGCATAGGAGGCATGCCCAGTCAGCTCTCAGCAGGTACGGCATTGGCAAAGTGCCCAGCGTGTTGCAGAGGAGGGCGCGCCAGCCAGGCCACAGGCGCCCATCGCGAGCCAGCCGCTTCACCCTGTCCCTCGACTAAGTGCCCAGCGAGCGAGCCAGGGGAGCCGCGTCGCATGGGCCCTAGACACGGGAGGCATGCCCAGGTGGCCCCCAGCAGGCACGGCATGGGCCAAGTGCCCAGCGTGCGGCAGCGGTGGGCGCTCAAGCGAGGCCGCAGGCGCCCATCGTGAACGAGCCCCCTCGTCCCTGTCCCTCGACTAAGTGCCCAGTGAGCGAGCCAGTGGAGCCACGTTGCATGGACCCCAGGAAAGGAAGGCATGCCCCAGCATCCCCCAGCAGGCACAGCATGGGCTGCTCGCCCAGCGTGCGGCAGCGGTGGGTGCGCCAGCCAGGCCGCGGGCGCCTGTCGCGAGCCAGCCCCCACGTTTCTCTCCCTCGACTAAGTGCTCAGTGAGCAAGCTTGGGGGGCCGCGTCGCAAGGACCCTTGGCACGGGTGGCACACCCAGGCAGCCCCCAGCAGGCACAGTATGGGCCAAGTGCCCAGCGTGCAGTAGAGGTCAGCGCGCCAGCCAGGCCACGGGCGCCAATCGCGAGCCAGACCCCTCGTCCCTGTCCCTCGACTTAGTGCCCAGCGACCGAGCCAGGGGAGCCGCGTCGCATGGACCCTGGGCACGGGAGGCATGCCCAGGCAGCCCCCAGCAGGCAAGGCATGGGCCAAGTGCCCAGCGTGCGGCAGCAGTGGCCGCTCCAGCGAGGCCAAAGGCGCCCATCGCGAGCCAGCCCCCTCGTCCCTGTCCCTCGACTTAGTGCCAAGCGAGCGAGCCAGGGGAGCCGCGTCGCATGGACCCTGGGCACGGGAGGCATGCCTCTGAGCCCCCAGCAGGCACGGCATGAGCCAAGTGCCCAGCGAGCGGCAGCAGTGGGTGCGCCAGCGAGGCCACAGGCGCCCATCACGAGACAGACCCTTCGTCCCTGTCCCCCGACTTAGTGCCCAGCGAGCGAGCCAAGGGAGCCAGGTCGCATGGACTCTGGGCATGGGAGGCATGCCCAGTCAGCCCCCAGCAGGTACGGCATTGGCAAAGTGCCCAGCGTGTGGCAGAGGAGGGCGCGCCAGCCAGGCCACAGGCGCCCATCGCGAACCAGCCGCTTCGCCCTGTCCCTCGACTAAGTGCCCAGCGAGCGAGCCAGGGGAGCCGCGTCGCATGGGCCCTAGACATGGGAGGCATACCCAGGCAGCCCCCAGCAGGCACGGCATGGGCCAAGTGCCCAGCGTGCGGCAGCGGTGGGCGCTCCAGCGAGGCCACAGGCGCCCATCGCGAACGAGCCCCCTCGTCCCTGTCCCTCGACTAAGTGCCCAGTGAGCGAGCCAGGGGAGCCACGTCGCATGGACCCCGGGAATGGAAGGCATGCCCCAGCATCCCCCAGCAGGCACGGCATGGGCTGCTTGCCCAGCGTGCGGCAACGGTGGGTGCGCCAGCCAGGCCGCGGGCGCCCGTCGCGAGCCAGCCCCACGTTCCTGTCCCTCGACTAAGTGCTCAGCGAGCGACCTTGGGGGGCCGCGTCGCAAGGACCCTGGGCACGGATGTCACACCCAGGCAGCCCCCAGCAGGCCCAGTATGGGCCAAGTGCCCAGCGTGCAGTAGAGGTCGGCGCGCCAGCCAGGCCACGGGCGCCCATCTCGAGCCAGCCCCCTCGTCCCTGTCCCTCAAATTAGTGCCCAGCGAGCCAGCCAGGGGAGCCACATCACACAGAATATGTGCACAGGAGGCAAGCCCAGGCAGCCCCCAGCAGGCACGGCATGGGCCAAGTGCCCAGCGTGCGGCAGCGGAGGGCGCTCAAACGAGGCCAAAGGTGCCCATCGCGAGCCAGCCCCCTCGTAACTGTCCCTCGACTAAGTGCCAACGAGCAACCCAGGGGCACCGTGCCGCACAGACCCTGGGCACGGGAGGCATACCTCACCATCCCCTAGCAGGGACGGCATGGGCCAAGTGCCCAGCGTGCAGTAGAGGTCGGCGTGCCTGCCAGGCCACGGGCGCCCATCGCGAGCCAGCCCCCTCGTCCCTGTCCCTCTACTGACTGCCCAGCGTGCGCGCCAGGGGTGCCGCGTCACATGGACCCTGGGCACTGGTGGTACGTCCAGGCTGCCCCAGCAGGCACGGCATGGGCCAAGTGCCCAGCGTGCTGCAGCAGTGGGCACGCCAGCGAGGCCACAGGCGCCCATCACGAGCCAGACCCTTCGTCCCTGTCCCTCGACTTAGTGCCCAGCGAGCGGGCCAGGGGAGCCACGTCGCACGGAATCTGGGCACAGGTGGCATGCCCAGGCAGCCCCCAGCAGGCACGGCATGGGCCAAGTGCCCAGCGTGCGGCAGCGGAGGGCGCTCAAGCGAGGCCAAAGGCGCCCATCGCGAGCCAACCCCCTCGTAACTACCCCTCGACTAAGTGCCAATGAGAAAGCCACGGGTGCCGTGCGACATGGACCATGGGCACGGGAGGCATGCCCCCGCATCCCCCAGCAGGCACGGCATGGGCCAAGTGCCCAGCGTGCGGTAGAGGTCGGCGCGCCAGCCAGGCCACGGGCACCCATCGCGAGCCAGCCCCCTCGTCCCTATCCCTCGACTTAGTGCCCAGCGAGCGAGCCAGGGGAGCCGCGTCGCATGGACCCCTCGAACGGTAGGCATGCCCCGGCATCCCCCAGCAGGCACGGCATGGGCCAAGTGCCCAGCATGTGGCAGCGGTGTGCGCGCCAGCGAGGCCACAGGCGCCGATCATGAGCCAGTCCCCTCGTCCCTGTCCCTCGACTTAGTGCCCAGTGAGGGAGCCAGGGGAGCCGCGTCGCATGGACCCTAGGCACAGGAGGCATGCCCAGGAAGCCCCCAGCAGGCACATCATGGGCCAAGTGCCCAGCATGCGGCAGCAGTGGGCACGCCAGCGAGGCCAAAGGCGCCCATCACGAGCCAGACCCGTCGTCCCTGTCCCTCGATTTAGTGCCCAGCGAGCGAGCCAGGGGAGCCACGTCATATGGAATCTGGGCACAGAAGGCATGCCCAGGCAGCTCCCAGCAGGCATGGCATGGGCCAAGTGCCCACCGTGCGGAAGAGGAAGGCGTGTCTGCCAGGACACAGGCGCCCATCGCGAGCCAGCCCCCTCATCGCTGTCCCTCGACTAAGTGCCCCGCGAGTGAGCCAGGGGAGCCGCGTCGCACGGACACTGGGCACGGGAGGCATGTCCCAGCAGCCCCTAGCAGGCACGGCATGGGCCAAGTACCCAACGTGCAGCAGCGGTTGGCGCACCAGCCAGGCCACGGGCTCCCATCGCGAGCCAGCCCCCTTGTAACTGTCCCTCGACTAAGTGCCCAGCGAGCGAGCCAGGGGCGCCTTGCCACACGGACCCTGGGAACGGGAGGCATGCCCCAGCATCCCCCAGCAGGCACGGCATGGGCTGCTCACCTAGCGTGCGGCAGCGGTGGGCGTGCCAGACAGGCCGCAGGCGCCCATCGCGAGCCAGCCTTCACGTCCCTGTCCCTCGACGTAGTGCCCAGCGAGCGAGCCAGGGGGGCCGCGTCGCACGGACCCTGGGCACGGGTGGCATGCCCTGGTAAGCCCCAGCAGGCATGGTATGGGCTGCTCACCCAGCGTGCGGCAGCGATGGGCGCGCCAGCCAGGCCGCGAGCGCCCATCGTGAGCAAGCCTCACATCCCTGTCCCTCGACGTAGTGCCAGTGAGCGATGCAGGGTGGCCGCGTTGCATGGACCATGGGCACTTGTGGCAAGCCCAGACAGCCCCCAGCAGGCACGGCATGGGCTGCTCGACCAGTGTGCGGCAGCGATGGGCACGCCAGCCAGGCCACGGGCTCCCATCGCGAGCCAGCCCCCTTGTAACTGTCCCTCGACTAAGTGCCCAGCGAGCGAGCCAGGGGTTCCTTGCCGCACGGACCCTGGGAATGGGAGGCATGCCCCAGCATCCCCCAGCAGGCACAGCATTGGCTGCTCGCCCAGCGTGCAGCAGCGGTGGGCGTGCCAGCCAGGCCGTGGGTGCCCATCGCGAGCCAGCCCACACTTCCCTATCCGTCAACGTAGTGCCCAGCGAGCGAGCCAGGGGGGCCGCGTCGCATGGACCTTGGGCACAGGAGACACGC
>JAJFZO010000611.1:465000-467500 GCA_021397835.1 Moringa oleifera | reverse complement strand
AAAGTTATCTTTTCTATTTAATAGCCTGCCCACCCTGGAAACGGCTCAGCCGGAGGTAAGGTCCAGCGGCTGGAAGAGCACCGCACGTCACGTGTTGTCCGGTGCGCCCCTAGTGGCCCTTGAAAATCCAAAGGACCGAGTGCCTTCCACGCTCGGTCGTACTCATAACCTCATCAGGTCTCCAAGGTGAACAGTCTCTGGTCGATGGAACAATGTAGGCAAGGGAAGTCAGCAAAATGGATCCGTAACCTCGGGAAAAGGATTGACTCTAAGGGCTGGGCACGGGGGCCCCAGTCCCAAACCCGTCAGCTGTCGGTGGACTGCTCAAGCTGCTCCCGCGGCAAGAGCGAGTCGCCGTGTGCCAGCCGAGGGAATGGACTGGGAACGGTTCCTTCGGGGGCCTTCCTCGGGCGTCAAACAGCCAACTTAGAACTGGTACGAACAAGGGGAATCCGACTATTTAATTTAAACAAAGCATTGCGATGGTCCCTACAGATGCTCACGCAATGTGATTTCTGCCCAGTGCTCTAAATGTCAAAGTGAAGAAATTCAACCAAGCGCGGGTAAACGGCGGGAGTAACTATGACTCTCTTAAGGTAGCCCAATTCCTCGTCATCTAATTAGTGACGCGCATGAATGGATTAACGAGATTCCCACTGTCCTTGTCTACTATCCAGCGAAACCACAGACAAGGGAACGGGCTTGGCAGAATCAACGTGGAAGCCCCCAGCAGGAACGACATGGGCAGCTCGCCCAGCGTGCAGCAGCGGTGGGTGTGCCAGCCAGGCCGTGGGCACCTATCGCGAGCCAACCCCCATGTCCCTATCCGTCGACGTAGTGCCTAGCGAGCGAGCCAGGGGGGCTGCATTGCACGGACCCTGGGCACGGGTGGCACACCCAGGTAGTCCCCAGCAGGCACGACATGGGCTGTTCGCCCAGCGTGCGGCAGTGGTGGGCGTGCCAGCCAGGCCGCGGGCACCGATCGCGAGCCAGCCCCCACGTCCCTGTCCCTCGACGAAGTGCCTAGCAGGAGAGCCAGGGGGGCCACATCGCATGGACCCTGGGCACAGGTGGCACGCCAAGGCAGCCCCCAGTAGGCACGGCATGGTTTACTCGCCCAGCGTGAGGCAGCGGTAGCCAGCCCCCTCGTCCCTGCCCCTCGACTGATTGCCGAGCTTGAGAGCCAGGGGTGCCGCGTCGCACGGACCCTGGGAATGGGTGGCATGCCTAGGCAGACCCCAGCAGGCACGGCATGGGCTGCTCGCCCAGTGTGCAGCAGCGGTGGGCGTGCCAGCCCGGCCGCGGGCTCCTATCGCGAGCCAGCCCCTCGTCCCAACCCTTCGACTGACTGCCCAGCATGCGAGCCAGGTGTGCCGTGTCGCACGGACCCTTGGCACGGGTGGCACACCCAGGCAGCCCCTAGCAGGCACGGCATGGGCTGCTCGCCCACCGTGCGACAGCGATGGGCGCGCCAGCCAGGCCGCAGGCGCCCATCGCGAGCCAGCCCCCTCGTCCCTGCCCCTCGACTGACTGCCCAGCGTGCGAGCCAGGGGTGCCGCATCGCACGAACCTTGGGCTAGGGTGGCACGACTAGGCAGCCCCCAGCAGGCACGGTATTGGCTGCTCGTCCAGTGTGCGGCAGCGGTGGGCGCTCCAGCCAGGTTGCGGGCGCCCATCGCGAGCCAGCCCCCCCATCCTTGCCCCTCGGCTGACTGCCCAGTGTGCGAGCTAGGGGTGCCGCATCGCACGGGCCCTGGGCACGGGTGGCATGCCCAGGCAACCCCCAGCAGGCACGGCATGGGCTGCTAGCCCAGCGTGCGGCAGCGGTGGGCGCGCCAGTCAGGCCACGGGCACCCATATCGTGCCAGCCCCCTCGTCCCTGCCCCTCGACCGACTGCCCAGCATGCGAGCCAGGGGTGCCACAGCAGTCGCCAGCTGTCACGGCGCCAGCCTTGCCAGGGGCGCCCCACGCGAGCTAGCCGCGAGCGCGCTGTAAGGCTCAGCACATGCTGTGGGCGTTGATTTCATGGGCAAGCTGGCCTTGGCCGTGGCCCCTGGCTCTGGTGGACCCTGAGGGCTGCCATGGGGATGCTGGAGGTGCGCTGCACAGGGCAGCCAGCATGCTCCATGGGCCAGGCAGATGCACAGCTGCCCCAGCCTGTTGGCCGCAATGCCCTGTTGCGAAATTGTTGTGAATTTACCATCTTTTCATCATGGAATTTGTCCTGAAATGACTCAAATAATTCGTGTAATTCATGAGGAGTCTGCCCCTGAAGTTTGGGATCATTTCAACTTACGAGCTATTTTTGATGATTTTTTCAATTTTTTGCCGTAAAAAATTCATTAAAAAAATTTAGTGCCCAAAAAATTCTGAAATTTTTTCCGGTGGTAGATATGAATATTCTCCCTTTATGTACAAAATTTTAGCTCAAAATTCCAAGTAAATAATTTTTTAGACCCATTATGACGGCTCAGACATATTGATGTTTCCTCCTGCCGG
>JAJFZO010000611.1:397500-460000 GCA_021397835.1 Moringa oleifera | reverse complement strand
GAGCGAACCGAGAAATGCCCAGCTTGAAAATCGAGCGCCCTCGGCGCCCGAATTATAGTCTAGAGAAGCGTCCTCAGCGAAGGATCGGGGCCCAAGTCCCTTGGAAAGGGCCGCCGGAGAGGGTGAGAGCCCCGTCTCGCTCGGGCCCTATTGCACCACGAGGCGCTGTCGACGAGTCGGGTTGTTTGGGAATGCAGCCCCAACAGGGTGGTAAATTCTGTCAAAGGCTAAATACGGGCGAGAGGCCAATAGCGAACAAGTACCGCGAGGAAAAGATGAAAAGAACTTTGAAAAGAGAGTCAAAGAGTGCTTGAAATTGTCGGGAGGGAAGCAATGCATGCGCCCGTCGCCCAATTGCCGACCTGCAGTAGGGGCCTCCAGGCCCCCAAAGGCACGTGTCGTTGGCCAAGCTCGTGTGGCGGAGGAGCCTCGCGGGCTGCCTTGAAGTGTGATTCCCACCGAGCGACGGGTAGAATCATTTGCAGATGACTTAAATATGCGACGGGGTATTGTAAGTGGCAGAGTGGCCTTGCTGCCACGATCCACTGAGATTCAGCCCTTTGTCGCTTCGATTCGTCCCTCCCTCCCCCCTTCCTGAACCCCCACAACAATTGTCCCTCTCTTTTCGAAAATTGATGCCACGAGGTCAGAAGCGGTCCCTCAAGATAATGGCCTGGAAAAAGAAGAAAGTGCTTTGGGCTGGTAGAGAATGAGAAACACAAGAGGAAAACACTTGGAAACATATCGGGAAGCATTGGAGAACCAAGTGTTACTGCAATAAAAAATACATATATCCAATAGAAACTTATCCCTCGATGCTGTCCCTCAATAAAGTACTGCCCAGCGAGCAAGCCAGGGGAGCCATGTCGCATGGACCCTGGGCACGGGAGGCATTCCCCGGCAGCCCCCAGCAGGCACGGCATGGGCAAAGTGCCCAGCGTGCGGTAGAGGTGGGCGCGCCAGCCAGGACACGGGCGCCCATCTTGAGACAGCCCCCTGATCCCTGTCCCTCAACTTAGTGTCCAGCGAACGAGCCAGGGGACCCACATCGCAAGGACCCTGGGCACGGGAGGCATGCCCCAGCAGTCCCTAGCAGGCACGGCATGGGCCAAGTGCCCAGCGTGCGGCAGCGGTGGGCGCACACGCAGGGCCACAGGTGCCCATCGTGAGCCAGCCCCCTCGTCCCTGTCCCTCGACTTAGTGCACAGCGAGTGAGCCAGAGAAGCCATGTCGCACGGACCCTGGGCACGGAAGGCATGCCCAGACAAACCCCAGACGGCACGGCATGGGCCAAGTGCCCAGCATGCGGCAGCAGTGGGCACACTAGCCAGGCCATGGGCTCCCATCGCGAGCCAGCCCCCTCGTCCCTGTCCCTCGACTTAGTGCCGGGCGTGCGAGCCAGGGAAGCCGTGTCGCACAGACTATTGGCACGGGTGGCATGCCCAGGCAGCCCCCAGCAAGCACAGCATTGGTCAAGTGCCTAGCATGCGGCAGAGGAGGGCGCGCCAGCCAGGCTACAGGCGCTCATCACTAGCCAGCCCCCTCGTCACTGTCCCTCGACTTAGTGCCCAGCGAGCGAGCCAAGGGAGCCGTGTTGCACGGACTCTGGGCACGGGAGGCATTCCTAGGCAGCCCCCAGCAAGCACGGCATGGGCCAAGTGCCCAGCATGCGGCAGAGGAGGGCGCGCCAGCCAGGCCACAGCCGCCTATCGCGAGCCAGCCCCCTCGTCCCTGTCCCTCGACTAAGTGCCCAGCAAGCTAGCTAGGGGGGCTGGGTGGCATGGACCCTGGGCATGGTTGGCACGCCCAGGCAGACCCCAGCAGGCATGGCATGGGCTGCTCGCCCAGCGTGCGGCAGCGGTGGGCGCGCCAGCTAGGCCGCGAGCGCCCATTGCAAACCAGCCCCCACGTGCCTGTCCCTCGACTAACTGCCCAGCGAGCGAGCCAGGGGAGCTGCGTCGCAAAGACCCTGGGCACGAGAGGCATGACACGGAAGCCCCCAGTATGCACGGCATGGCCCAAGTGCCCAGCGTGCGGCAGCAGTGGGCGCGCCATCCAGGCCACAGGCGCCCATCGCGAGCCAGCCCCCTCGACCCTCGACTTAGTGCACAGCGAGCAAGCCAGAGGAGCCATGTCACACAGACCCTGGGCATTGAAGGCCTGCCCAGGCAGCCCCCAGCAGGCACAGCATGGGCCAAGTGCCCAGCATGCGGTAGCGATGGGCCCACCAGCCAGGCCACGGGCTCCCATCGCGAGCCAGCCCCCTGGTCCCTGTCCCTCAACTAAGAGCCCAGCGAGCGAGCCAGGGGAGCCATATCGCATGGACCCTGGGCACGGGAGGTATTCCTCGGCAGCCCCCAGTAGGCACAGCATGGGCTAAGTGCCCAGCGTGCGGTAGAGGTGGGCGCACCAGCCAGGCCACGGGCACCCATCACGAGCCAGCCCCCTCGTCCCTGTCCCTCGACTTAGTGCCCATCGACCAAGCCAGGGGAGCCGTGTCGCATGGACTCTGGCCACGGGAGGCATGCCCAGGCAGCCCCCAGCAAGCACAGCATGGGCCGAGTGCCCAGCCTGCGGCAGAGGAGGGCGCGCCAACCAGGCCACAGGCGCCCATCGCGAGCCAGCCCCCTCGTCCCTGTCCCTCGACTATGTGCCCAGCGAGCGAGCTAGGAGGGCTGGGTCGCAGGGATCCTGGGCATGGTTGGCACGCCCAGGCAGCCCCCAGCAGGCACAGCATGGGCTGCTCGCCCACCGTGCGGCAGCGGTGGGCGCGCCAGCCTGGCCGCTAGTGCCCTTCGCGAGCCAGCCTCCACGTCCTGGTCCCTCAACTAGGTGCTCAGCGAGCAAGCCAGGGAGTCCATGTCGCACAGACCCTGGGCATGTGTGGCATGCCCAGGCAGCCCCCAACAGGTACGGCATGGGCTGCTCACCCAGCGTGCGGCAGCAGTGGGCGCGCCAGCCAGGCCGCGGGCACCCATCGCGAGCCAGCACCGTCGTCCCCGCCCCTCGACTAACTGCCCAGCGTGCGAGCCAGGGTTGCCGCATCGCACCGACCCTGGGCACGGGTGGCACGCCTAGGCAGTCCCCAGCAGGCACGGCATGGGCTGCTTTTCCAGCGTGTGGCAGCGGTGGGCGGGCCAGCCAAGCCGCGGGCGCCCATCTCGAACTAGCCCCCATGTGCCTGTCCCTCGACTAAGTGCCCAGCGAGCGAGCCAGAGGAGCTGCGTCGCACAGACCCTGGGCATGGGAGGCATCACAAGGAAGCCCCCAGTATGCACGGTATGGCCCAAGTGCCCAGCATGCAGCAGCAGTGGGCGTGACATCCAGGCCACGGGCACCCATTGCGAGCCATCCCCCTCGACCCTGTCCCTCGACTAAGTGCCCAGCGAGCGAGCCAGGGGACCCAAGTCGCACAGATCCTGGGCACAGAAGGCATTCCCAGGCAGCCCCAGTATGCACGGCATGTGCTAAGTGCCCAGCGTGCTGCAGCGGTGGGCGCACCAGCCAGGCCACGGGCGCCCATCGCGAGCCAGCCCCCTCGTCCCTGTCCCTCGACTTAGTGCACAGCGAGTGAGCCAGAGGACCCATGTCGCATGAACACTGTGTCGGAAGGCATGCCCAGGCAGCCCCCAGCTGGCACGGCATGGGCCAAGTGCCCAGCATGCGGCAGCGGTGGGCACACCAGCCATGCCACGGGCTCCCATTGCGAGCCAGCACCCTGGTCCCTGTCCCTCGACTAAGTGTCCAGCGAGCGAGCCAGGGGAGCCACGTCGCAAGGGCCCTTGGCACGGGAGGCATGCCCCGGCATCCCCCAGCAGGCACAGCATGGGCTAAGTGCCCAATGTGCGGTAGAGGTGGGCGTGCCAGCCAGGCCACTGGCGCCCAACGCGAGCCAGCCCCCTCGTCCCTGTCCCTCGACTTAGTGCCGGGCGAGCAAGCCAGGGGAGCCGTGTCACACAAACTATGGGCACGGGAGGCATGCCAAGGCAGCCCCCAGCAAGCACGGCATGGGCCAAGTGCCCAGCATGCAGCAGAGGAGGGCGCGCCAGCCAGGCCACAGGCGCTCATCATGAGCCAGCCCCCTCGTCCCTGTCCCTCAACTAAGTGCCCAGCGAGTGAGCTAGGGGGGCGGGGTCGCATGGACCCTGGGCACGGTTTGCACACCCAGGAAGCCCCCAGCAGGCACGGCATGGGCTGCTCGCCCAGCGTGCAGCAGCGGTGGGCGCGCCAGCCAGGCCGCGGGTGCCCATCGCGAGCCAGCCTCCACATCCCTGTCCCTCGACTAAGTGCTCAGTGAGCGAGCTAGGGGGGCCGCGTCGCACAGACCATTGGCACGTGTGGCACTCCCAGGCAGCCCCCTGCAGGCACGGCATGGGCTGCTCACCCAGCGTGCGGCAGCGGTGGGCGCGCCAGCCAGGCCACGGCACCCATCGCTAGCCAGCCCCTACGTCCCTGTCTCTCGATTAAGTGCCCAGCGAGCGAGCCAGGCGGGCTGCGTCACACAGACCCTGGGCACAGGTGGCACGCCCAGGCAGCCCCCAGCAGGCATGGCATGGGCTGCTCGCCCAGCGTGAGGCAGCGATGGGCGCACCAGCCAGGCCTCGGGTGCCCATCGCGAGCCAGCCCCCTCGTCCCTGTCCCTCAACTTAGTGCACAGCGAGCGAGCCAGAGGAGCCATGTCGCACGGACCCTGGGCACGTAAGGCATTCCCAGGCAGCCCCCAGCAGGCACGGCATGATGAGCTGGGATGTGGCTCCACAAGCTCGACGGTGTGGGCGGTGAAGCTAATGATGATGCATGCTACGCGTGGGCCAAATCGCTGGGGGGATTTCAAGCATGCGGAGTGCTTCGTCGCAGGCCCTCGAGGTGGTGGAAGTTCGGTTTGATCCCGACGCTCAGGCTTGCTTAGGCGGACTCGTTGCGCAGCGTGATCAGCGACATGATCGTCGACTGTTAGCAACTAGCGAGCGATACGGCCAGCCTGGGCAAGGCGTGACACCCCTGCTGCCAAGGCCTCATCGGTGGGAAAAACATGGGCAACGAAACGAGAGAAATTGTGGGATAATGAGCTGGGATGTGGCTTGAAAAACTCGACGGTGTGGGTGGCAAAGCTAACGATGATGCATGCTACGCGAGGACCAAATCGCTGGGGGGATTTCGAGCATACAGAGTGCTTCATAGCAGGCCCTCGAGACGGCAGATGCGGGGCTGGATCCCGAAACCCAGGCTTGCCTAGGTGGACCCGTTGCACAGCGCGATTGATGACATGATCGTCGGCCATTAGCAATGAGCGAGCCACATGGCCAGCCTGGGCAAGGCATGACACCCCTGCTGCCAAGGCCTCATTGGTGGGAACAATATGGGCCACGAAATGAGAAAAATCGTGGGATAATGAGCTGGGATGTGGCTACACAAGCTCGACGGTGTGGGCGGCAAAGCTAATGATGATGCATGCTACGTGAGCGCCAAATTGCTGGGGGGATATTGAGCATGCGGAGTGCTTCATCGCAGGCCCTCGAGGCGGCGGATGCGGGGCAGGATCCCGACACCCAGGCTTGCCTAGGCGGACTCGTTTGCGCAGCGCAATCGACCACAGGATCGTCTGCCGTTAGCAATGAGCAAGCCACACAGCCAGCCTGGGCAAGGCGTGGCACCCATGCTGCCAAGGCCTCATCAATGGGAAAAATGTGGGCTAAAAATGAGAAAAATCGTGGGATAATGAGCCGGGGTGTGGCTACACAAGCTCGACGGTCTGTGCGACGAAGCTAACAATGATGCATGCTACGCGAGGGCCAAATCGCTGGGGAGATTTTGAGTATGCGGAGCGCTTCATTGCAGGCCCTCGAGGTAGCGAATGTGGGGTTGGATCCCGACGCCCAGGCTTGCCTAGGCGGACTCGTTGCGCAGCGCGATCGACGACATGATCGTCGGCTGTTAGCATTAAACGAGTCACAGGGCCAGCCTGGGAAAGGTGCGACACCCCTGCTGCCAAGGCCTCATCGGTGGGAAAAAGGTGGGCAACAAAATGAGAAAAATTGTGGGATAACAGGCTGGGATGTGGCTACACAAGCCCGACGGTGTAGGCGGCGAAGCTAACGATGATGCAGGCTACGCGAGGGCCAAATCGCTGGTGAGATTTTGAGGATGCGGAGTGTTTCATCGCAGGGCCTCGAGGTGGCAGATGCGGGGCTACATCCCGACGCCCAGGCTTGCCTTGGCGAACTCATTGCGCAGCGCGATCGACGACATGATCGTCAGCTTTTGACAATTAGCGAGCCACACGGCCAGCCTAGGCAAGGCGTGACACCCCTGCTACCAAGGCCTCATCGGTGGGAAAAACGTGGGCAACGAAATGTAAGAAATCATGGGATAATGAGCTGGGATGTGGCAACACAAGCTCGACGATGTGGGCGGCGAAGCTAACGATGATGCATGCTACACGAGGGCCAAATTGCTGGGGGGATTTTGAGTATGCGAAGCGCTTCATCGCAGGCCCTCGAGGTGGCGAATGCGGGGCTGGATCTCGACGTCGAGGCTTGCCTAGGCGGACTCATTGCGCAGCATGATCGACGACATGATCGTCGGTTGTTAGCAATTAGCGAGCCACGCGGCCAGCCTAGGCAAGGTGTGACACCCCTGTTGCCAAGGCCTCATCGGTGGGAAAAACGTGGGCAACGAAATGTAAGAAATCATGGGATAATGAGCTGGGATGTGGCAACACAAGCTCGACGATGTGGGCGGCGAAGCTAACGATGATGCATGCTACGCGAGGGCCAAATTACTGGGGGGATTTTGAGTATGCGAAGCGCTTCATCGCAGGGCCTCGAGGTGGCAGATGCGGGGCTACATCCCGACGCCCAGGCTTTCCTTGGCGAACTCATTGCGCAGCGCGATCGACGACATGATCGTCGGCTTTTGACAATTAGCGAGCCACACGGCCAGCCTAGGCAAGGCGTGACACCCCTGCTGCCAAGGCCTCATCGGTGGGAAAAACGTGGGCAACGAAATGTAAGAAATCATGGGAAAATGAGCTGGGATGTGGCGACACAAGCTCGACGATGTGGGCGGCAAAGCTAATGATGATGCATGCTACGCGAGGGCCAAATCGCTGGGGAGATTTTGAGTATGCGGAGCGCTTCATCGCAGGCCCTCGAGGTGGCGAATGCGGGGCTGGATCCCGACGCCGAGGCTTGCCTAGGCGGACTCGTTGCACAGCGCGACCGACGACATGATCGTCGGCTGTTAGCATTAAGCGAGTCACAGGGCCAGCCTGGGAAAGGTGCGACACTCCTGCTTCCAAGGCCTCATCGGTAGGAAAAACGTGGGCAACAAAATGAGAAAAATCGTGGGATAATAAGCTGGGATGTGGCTACACAAGCCCGACGGTGTGGGCAATGAAGATAACGATGATGCAGGCTACGCGAGGGCCAAATCGCTGGTGAGATTTTGAGCTTGTGGAGTGCTTCATCGCAGGCCCTCGAGGTGGTAGATACGGGGCTACATCCCGATGCCTAGGCTTGCCTAGGCGAGCTCGTTGCGCAGCGCGATCGACGACATGATCGTCGGCTGTTAACAATTAGCGAGCCACACGGCCAGCCTAGGCAAGGCGTGACACCCCTGCTGCGAAGGCCTCATCGGTGGGAAAAACGTGGGCAACGAAATGTAAGAAATCATGGGATAATGAGCTGGGATGTGGCGACACAAGCTCGACGATGTGGGCAGCAAAGCTAATGATGATGCATGCTACGCGAGGGCCAAATCGCTGAGGTGATTTTGAGTATGCGGAGCGCTTCATCGCAGGCCCTTGAGGTAGCGAATGCGGGGCTGGATCCCGACGCCGAGGCTTGCCTAGGCGGACTCGTTGCGCAGCGCGATCGATGACATGATCGTCTGCTGTTAGCATTAAGCGAGTCACAGGGCTAGCCTGGGAAAGGTGCGACACCCCTACAGGCAAGGCCTCATTGGTGGGAAAAACGTGGGCAACACAATGAGAAAAATTATGGGATAATAAGCTGGGATGTGGCTAGACAAGCCCGACGGTGTGGGCGGCGAAGCTAATGATGATGCATGCCACGCGAGGGCCAAATCGCTGGGGTGATTTTGAGCATGTGGAGTGGTACGTCGCAAGCCTTCAAGGCGGCTGATGCGGGGCTGGATCCCGACACAAAGACTTGCCAAGGCGGACTCGTTGAGCAGTGCGATCGACGACACGATTGTCGGCCGTTAGCAATGAGCGAGCCACACGGCCAGCCTGGGCAAGGTGTGACACCCCTGCTTCCAAGGCCTCATCGGTGGGAAAAATGTGGGCAAAAAAATGAGAGAAATCGTGGGATAATGAGCTGGGATGTGGCTACACAAACTCGACGGTGTGGGCGGCGAAGCTAACGATGATGCATGCTACGCGAGGGCCAAATCGCTGGGTGGATTTCGAGCATGCAGAGTGCTTCGTCGCAGGCCCTCGAGGCGGTGGATGCGGGGCTGGATCCTGACGCCCAGGCCTGACTTGGTGGACTCATTACGCAGCGTGATCAACGACACGATCGTCGACCGTTAGCAATGAGCGAGCCACACGGCCAGCCTGGGCAACGCGTGACACCCCTGCTGCCAAGGCCCCATCGGTGGAAAAAACATGGGCAACAAAATGAGAGAAATCGTGGGATAATAAGCTGGGATGTGGCAACACAAACTCGACGGTGTGGGCGGCGAAGCTAACGATGATGCAGGCTACGCGAGGGCCAAATCATTGGTGAGATTTTGAGCATGCGGAGTGCTTCATCGCAGGCCCTCGAGGTGGCTAATGCGGGGCTACATCCCGACGCCCAGGCTTGCCTTGACGAGCTCGTTGCGCAGCGCGATCGACGACCTGATCGTCGGATGTTAACAATTAGCGAGCCCCACGGCCAGCCCAGGCAAGGCGTGACACCCTTACTGCCAAGGCCTCATCGGTGGGAAAAACATGGGCAACGAAATGTAAGAAATCATGGGATAATGAGCTGGGATGTGGCGACACAAGCTCGACGATGTGGGCGGCAAATCTAATGATGATGCATGCTACGCGAGGGCCAAATCGCTGGGGAGATTTTGAGTATGCGGAGCGCTTCATCGCAGGCCCTCGAGGTGGCGAATGCGGGGCTGGATCCCGACGCCGAGGCTTGCCTAGGCGGACTCGTTGCACAGCGCGATCGACGACATGATCGTCAGCTGTTAGCATTAAGCGAGTCACAGGGCCAGCCTGGGAAAGGTGCGACACTCCTGCTTCCAAGGCCTCATCGGTAGGAAAAAAATGGGCAACAAAATGAGAAAAATCGTGGGATAATAAGCTGGGATGTGGCTACACAAGCCCGACGGTGTGGGCGACGAAGATAACGATGATGCAGGCTACGCGAGGGCCAAATCGCTGGTGAGATTTTGAGCTTACGGAGTGCTTCATCGCAGGCCCTCGAGGTGGTAGATACGGGGCTACATCCCGATGCCCAGGCTTGCCTCGGCGAGCTCGTTGCGCAGCGCGATCGACGACATGATCGTCGGCTGTTAACAATTAGCGAGCCACACGGCCAGCCTAGGCAAGGCGTGACACCCCTACTGCGAAGGCCTCATCGGTGGGAAAAACGTGGGCAACGAAATGTAAGAAATCATGGGATAATGAGTTGGGATGTGGCGACACAAGCTCGACGATGTGGGCGGCAAAGCTAATGATGATGCATGCTACGCGATGGCCAAATCGCTGAGGTGATTTTGAGTATGCGGAGCGCTTCATCGCAGGCCCTTGAGGTGGCGAATGCGGGGCTGGATCCCGACGCCGAGGCTTGCCTAGGCAGACTCGTTGCGCAGCGCGATCGACGACATGATCGTCGGCTGTTAGCATTAAGCGAGTCACAGGGCCAGCCTGGGAAAGGTGCGACACCCCTGCTGCCAAGGCCTCATCGGTGGGAAAAACGTGGGCAAAAAAATGAGAGAAATCGTGGGATAATGAGCTGGGATGTGGCTACACAAACTCGACGGTATGGGCGGCGAAGCTAACGATGATGCATGCTACGCGAGGGCCAAATCGCTGGGGGGATTTCGAGCATGCAGAGTGCCTCGTCGCAGGCCCTCGAGGCGGTGGATGCGGGGCTGGATCCCGACGCCCAGGCCTGCCTTGGCAGACTCGTTGCGCAGCGTGATCGACGACACGATCGTCGACCGTTAGCAATGAGCGAGCCACACGGCCAGCCTGGGCAACGCGTGACACCCCTGCTGCCAAGGCCTCATCGGTGGAAAAAACGTGGGCAACAAAATGAGAGAAATCGTGGGATAATAAGCTGGGATGAGGCTACACAAACTTGACTGTGTGGGCGGCGAAGCTAACGATGATGCAGGCAACGCGAGGGCTAAATCGCTGGTGAGATTTTGAGTATGCGGAGTGCTTCATTGCAGGCCCTCGAGGTGGCAGATGCGGGGCTACATCCCGACGCCCAGGCTTGCCTTGGCGAGCTTGTTGCGCAGCACGAACGACGACATGATCGTCGGCTGTTAACAATTAGCGAGCCACACGGCCAGCCTAGGCAAGGCGTGACACCCCTGCTGCCAAGGCCTCATCGATGGGGAAAACGTGGGCAACGAAATGTAAGAAATCATGGGATAATGAGCTAGGATGTGGCGACACAAGCTCGACGATGTGGGCGGCAAAGCTAATGATGATGCATGTTACGCGAGGGCCAAATCGCTGGGGAGATTTTGAGTATGCGGAGCGCTTCATCGCAGGCCCTCGAGGTTGCGAATGCGGGGCTGGATCCCGACGCCGAGGCTTGCCTAGGCGGACTCGTTGCACAGCGCGATCGACGACATGATCGTTGGCTGTTAGCATTAAGCGAGTCACAGGGCCAGCCTGGGAAAGGTGCGACACTCCTGCTTCCAAGGCCTCATCGGTAGGAAAAACGTGGGCAATAAAATGAGAAAAATCGTGGGATAATGAGCTGAGATGTGGCTACAGAAGCTCGACGGTGTGGGCGGCAAAGCTAATGATGATGCATGCTACGCGAGGGCCAAATCGCTGGGGAGATTTTGAGTATGCGGAGCGCTTCATCGCAAGCCCTTGAGGTGGCGAATGCAGGGCTGGATCCCAACACCGAGGCTTGCCTTAGCGGACTCATTGCGCAGCGCGATCGACGACATGATCGTCGTTTGTTAGCATTAAGCGAGTCACACGGCCAGCCTGGGTAAGGTGCGACACCCCTGCTGCCAAGGCCTCATCGGTGGGAAAAACGTGGGCAACAAAATGAGAAAAATCGTGGGATAATGAGCTGGGATGTGGCTACACAAGCTCGACGGTGTGGGCGGTGAAGCTAATGATGATGCAGTCTACGCGAGGGCCAAATCCCTGGGGGGATTTTGAGCATTCGGAGTGCATCGTCGCAGGCCCTCGAGGTGGCAGATGCGGGGCTGGATCCTGATGCCCAGGCTTGCCTTGGCGGACTCGTTGCGCAGTTCGATCAACGATACGATCATCGGTCGTTAGAAATGAGCGAGCCACACGGCTAGCCTGAGCAAGGCGTGACACCCCTGCTGCCATGGCCTCATCGGTGGGAAAAACATGGGCAATGAAATGAGAGAAATTGTGGGATAATGAGCTAGGATGTGGCTACACGAGCTCAACAGTGTGGGCGGCGAAGCTAATGATGATGCATGCGACGCGAGGGCCAAATCGCTGGGGGGATTTTGAGCATGCGGAGTGCTTCGTCGCAGGCCCTCGATGTGGCGGATGCGGGGCTGGATCCTGATGCCCAGGCTTGCCTAGGCGGACTCGTTGCGCAGTTCGATCAATGATACGATCATCGGTCGTTAGAAATGAGCGAGCCACACGGCTAGCCTGAGCAAGGCGTGACACCCCTGCTGCCATGGCCTCATCGGTGGGAAAAACATGGGCAATGAAATGAGAGAAATTGTGGGATAATGAGCTGGGATGTGGCTACACGAGCTCAACAGTGTGGGCGGCGAAGCTAATGATGATGCATGCGACGCGAGGGCCAAATCCTGGGGGGATTTTGAGCATGCGGAGTGCTTCGTCGCAGGCCCTCGAGGTGGCGGATGCGGGGCTGGATCCTGATGCCCAGGCTTGCCTAGGCGGACTCGTTGCACAGTTCGATCAATGATACGATCATCGGTCGTTAGAAATGAGCGAGCCACACGGCTAGCCTGAGCAAGGCGTGACACCCCTGCTGCCATGGCCTCATCGGTGGGAAAAACATGGGCAATGAAATGAGAGAAATTGTGGGATAATGAGCTGGGATGTGGCTACACGAGCTCAACAGTGTGGGCGGCGAAGCTAATGATGATGCATGCTACGCGAGGGCCAAATCCCTGGGGGGATTTTGAGCATGCGGAGTGCTTCGTCGCAGGCCCTCGAGGTGGCGGATGCGGGGCTGGATCCTGATGCCCAGGCTTGCCTAGGCGGACTCGTTGCGCAGTTCGATCAATGATACGATCATCGGTCGTTAGAAATGAGCGAGCCACACGGCTAGCCTGAGCAAGGCGTGACACCCCTGCTGCCATGGCCTCATCGGTGGGAAAAACATGGGCAATGAAATGAGAGAAATTGTGGGATAATGAGCTGGGATGTGGCTACACGAGCTCAACAGTGTGGGCGGCGAAGCTAATGATGATGCATGCGACGCGAGGGCCAAATCGCTGGGGGGATTTTGAGCATGCGGAGTGCTTCGTCGCAGGCCCTCGAGGTGGCGGATGCGGGGCTGGATCCTGATGCCCAGGCTTGCCTAGGCGGACTCGTTGCACAGTTCGATCAATGATACGATCATCGGTCGTTAGAAATGAGCGAGCCACACGGCTAGCCTGAGCAAGGCGTGACACCCCTGCTGCCATGGCCTCATCGGTGGGAAAAACATGGGCAATGAAATGAGAGAAATTGTGGGATAATGAGCTAGGATGTGGCTACACGAGCTCAACAGTGTGGGCGGCGAAGCTAATGATGATGCATGCTACGCGAGGGCCAAATCGCTGGGCTGATTTTGAGCATGCGGAGTGCTTCGTCGCAGGCCCTCGAGGTGGCGGATGCGGGGCTGGATCCTGATGCCCAGGCTTGCCTAGGCGGACTCGTTGCGTAGTTCGATCAATGATACGATCATCGGTCGTTAGAAATGAGCGAGCCACACGGCTAGCCTGAGCAAGGCGTGACACCCCTGCTGCCATGGCCTCATCGGTGGGAAAAACATGGGCAATGAAATGAGAGAAATTGTGGGATAATGAGCTGGGATGTGGCTACACGAGCTCAACAGTGTGGGCGGCGAAGCTAATGATGATGCATGCTACGCGAGGGCCAAATCCCTGGGGGGATTTTGAGCATGCGGAGTGCTTCGTCGCAGGCCCTCGAGGTGGCGGATGCGGGGCTGGATCCTGATGCCCAGGCTTGCCTAGGCGGACTCGTTGCGCAGTTCGATCAATGATACGATCATCGGTCGTTAGAAATGAGCGAGCCACACGGCTAGCCTGAGCAAGGCGTGACACCCCTGCTGCCATGGCCTCATCGGTGGGAAAAACATGGGCAATGAAATGAGAGAAATTGTGGGATAATGAGCTGGGATGTGGCTACACGAGCTCAACAGTGTGGGCGGCGAAGCTAATGATGATGCATGCGACGCGAGGGCCAAATCGCTGGGCTGATTTTGAGCATGCGGAGTGCTTCATCGCAGGCCCTCGAGGTGGCGGATGCGGGGCTGGATCCCGATGCCCAGGCTTGCCTAGGCGGACTCGTTACGCAGTTCGATCAATGAAACGATCATCGGTCGTTAGAAATGAGCGAGCCACACGGCTAGCCTGAGCAAGGCGTGACACCCCTGCTGCCATGGCCTCATCGGTGGGAAAAACATGGGCAATGAAATGAGAGAAATTGTGGGATAATGAGCTGGGATGTGGCTACACGAGCTCAACAGTGTGGGCGGCGAAGCTAATGATGATGCATGCGACGCGAGGGCCAAATCGCTGGGGGGATTTTGAGCATGCGGAGTGCTTCGTCGCAGGCCCTCGAGGTAGCAGATGCGGGGCTGGATCCTGATGCCCAGGCTTGCCTAGGCGGACTCGTTGCGCAGTTCGATCAATGATACGATCATCGGTCGTTAGAAATGAGCGAGCCACACGGCTAGCCTGAGCAAGGCGTGACACCCCTGCTGCCATGGCCTCATCGGTGGGAAAAACATGGGCAATGAAATGAGAGAAATTGTGGGATAATGAGCTGAGATGTGGCTACACGAGCTCAACAGTGTGGGCGGCGAAGCTAATGATGATGCATGCTACGCGAGGGCCAAATCGCTGGGCTGATTTTGAGTATGCGGAGTGCTTCGTCGTAGGCCCTCTAGGCGGTGGATGCGGGGCTGTATCCCGACGCCCAGGCTTGCCTTGGCGGACTTGTTGCGCAGCGTGATCGACGACACGATCGTCGGCCGTTAGCAATGAGCCAGCCACATGGCCAGCCTGAGCAAGGCGTGACACCCCTGCTGCCAAGGCCTCATCGGTGGGAAAAACATGGTCAACGAAATGAGAAAAATCGTGGGATAATATGCTGGGATGTGGCTACACAAGCTCGATGGTGTGGGCGGTGAAGCTAATGATGATGCATGCTACGCGAGCCCCAAATCGCTGGCGGGATTTTGAGCATGCGGAGTGCTTCGTCGCAGGCCCTCGAGGTGGCAGATGCAGGGCTGGATCCCGACGCCCAGGATTGCCTAGGCGGACTCATTGCACAGCGCGATCAACGAGACGATCGTTGGGCGTTAGCAATGGGAGAGCCACACGGCCAGCCTGGGCAAGGCGTGACACCCCTGCTGCCATGGGCTCATCGGTCGGGAAAACATGGGCAATGAAATGAGAGAAATTGTGGGATAATGAGCTGGGATGTGGCTGGACAAACTCGACGGTGTGGGTGGCGAATTTAACGGTGATGCATGCTACGCGAGGGCCAAATCACTGTGGGGATTTCGAGCATGCGGAGTGCTTCGTCGCAGGCCCTCGAGGCGGCGGATGCGAGGCTGGATCCTGACGCCCAGGCTTGCCTAGTCGAACTCGTTGCACAACGCGATCGACAACACGATCGTTGGTCGTTAGCAATGAGCGAGCCACATGGCTTCCCTGGGCAAGGCGTGACACCCCTGCTGCCAAGGCCTCATCAGTGGGAAAAATGTATGCAACAAAATGAGAGAAATCGTGGGATAATGAGCTAGGATGTGGCTACACAAGCTCGACGGTGTGGGCGGCGAAGCTAATGATGATGCATGCGACGCAAGGGCCAAATCCTTGGGGGGATTTTGAGCATGCGGAGTGCTTCGTCGCAGGCCCTCGAGGAGGCAGATGCGGGGCTGGATCCCGATGCCCAAGCTTGCCTAGGCGGACTCGTTGTGTAGTTCGATCAATAATACGATCGACAACACGATCGTCGGCCGTTAGCAATGAGTGAGCCACACGGCCAGCCTGGGCAAGGCGTGACACCCCTGCTGCCAAGGCCCCATCGGTGGAAAAAACGTGGGCAGCGAAATGAGTGAAATTGTGGGATAATGAGCCGGGATTTGGCTACTTAAACTCGACGGTGTGGGCGGCGAAGCTAACGATGATGCATGCTACGCAAGGGCCAAATCGCTGGGGGGATTTCGAGCATGCAGAGTGCTTCGTTGCAGTCCCTCGAGGCGGCGGATGCGGGGCTGGATCCCGACACCAAGGCTTACCTAGGCAGACTAGTTGCGTAGCGTGATCGACGACACAATCGTCGGCCGTCAGCAATGTGCGAGCCACATGGCAGCCTGGGCAAGGTGTGACACCCCTGCTGCTAAGGCCTCATTGATGGGAAAATCGTGGGCAACGAAATGAGAAAATCGTGGGATAATGAGCTGGGATGTGGCTACATAAGCTTGACGGTATGGGCGGCGAAGCTAATGATGATGCATGCTATGCGAGGGCTAAATCGCTGGGGGGAATTTGAGCATGTGGAGTGGTTTGTCGCAGGCCATCGAGACGGCGGATGCGGGGCTGGATCTCGACGCCTAGACTTGCATAGGCGGACTCGTTGCGTAGCGCGATCGACGACTCGATCGTCGGCCGTTAGCAATGAGTAAACCACACGGCCAGCCTGGGCAAGGTGTGACACACCTGCTGCCAAGGCCCCATCGGTGAAAAAAACGTGGGCAGCGAAATGAGAGAAATTATGGGATAATGAGCGGGGATGTGGCTACTCAAACTCGACGGTGTGGGCGGCGAAGCTAACGATTATGCATGCTACGCAAGGGCCAAATCGCTGGGGGGATTTCGAGCATGCAGAGTGCTTCGTCGCAGGCCCTCGAGGAGGTGGATGCGGGGCTGGATCCCGATGCCAAGGCTTATCTAGGCGGACTCGTTGCATAGCACGATCGACGATACGATCATCAGCCGTTAGCAATGTGCGAGCTACATGGCAGCTTGGGCAAGGTGTGACACCCTTGCTGCCAAAGCCTCATCGGTGGTAAAAACGTGGGCAACGAAATGAGAAAAATCGCAGCATAATGAGCTGGGATGTGGCTACACAAGCTCGATGGTATGGGCGGCGAAGCTAATGATGATGCATGCTACGCGAGGGCTAAATCGCTGGGATGATTTTCAGCATGCGGAGTGCTTCATCGCAGGCCCTCGAGGTGGCGGATGCGGGGCTGTATCCCGACGCACAGGCTTGCCTTGGCGGACTCGTTGCACAGCGTGATCGACGACACGATCGTCGGCCGTTAGCAATGAGCCAGCCACATGGCCAGCCTGGGCAAGGCGTGACACCTCTGCTGCCAAGCCCTCATCGGTGGGAAAATCGTGGGCAAAGAAATGAGAAAAATTATGGGATAACGAGCTGGGATTTGGCCACACAACCTCGACGGTGTGGGTGGCGAAGCTAATGATGATGCATGCTACGCGAGGGCCAAATCGCTAGGCTGATTTTGAGCATGCGGAGTGCTTCGTCGCAGGCCTTCGAGGCGGAGGTTGCGGGGCTGTATCCTGACGCCCAGGCTTGCCTTGGCGGACTCGTTGCATAGCGCGATCGACGATACGATCGTCAGCCGTTAGCAATGTGCGAGCTACATGGCAGCCTGGGCAAGGTGTGACACCCTTGCTGCCAAGGCCTCATCGGTGGGAAAAACATGGGCAACGAAATGAGAAAAATCGTGGGATAATGAGCCGGGATGTGGCTACAAAAGCTTGACGGTATGGGCGGCGAAGCTAATGATGATGCATGCTACGCGAGGACCAAATCGCTGGGGTGATTTTCAGCATGCGGAGTGCTTCGTCGCAGGCCCTCGAGGCGGAGGTTGCGGGGCTGTATCCCGACGCCTAGGCTTGCCTTGGCGGACTCATTGCGCAGCGTGATCGACAAAATGATCGTCGGCCGTTAGCAATGAGCCAGCCACATGGCCAGCCTGGGCAAGGCATGACACCTCTGCTGCCAAGGCCTCATCGGTGGGAAAATCGTGGGCAAAGAAATGAGAAAAATCACGGGATAAGAAGCTGAGATTTGGCTACACAAGCTCGACGGTGTGGGCGGCGAAGCTAATGATGATGAATGCTACGCGAGGGCCATATCGCTGGGGTCATTTTCAGCATGCCGAGTGCTTCGTCGCAGGCCCTCGAGGTGGCAAATGCAGGGCTGGATCCCGACACCTAGGATTCCCTAGGCGGACTCGTTGCGTAGCGCGATTAACGACACGATCGTCATGCGTTAGCAATAGGCGAGCCATACGGCCAGCCTGGGCAAGGTGTTACACCCCTGCTGCCATGGCCTCATCGGTCGGGAAAACATGGGCAATGAAATGAGAGAAATTGTGGGAGAATGAGTTGGGATGTGGCTGGACAAACTCGACGGTGTGGGCGGCGAAGTTAACGGTGATGCATGCTACGCGAGGGCCAAATCACTGTGGGGATTTCTAGCATGCGGAGTGCTTCATCGCAGGCCCTCGAGGCGGCGGATGCGGGGCTGTATCCTGATTCCCTGGCTCGCCTAGTCGAACTCGTTGCGCAGCGCGATCGACGACACGATCGTCGATCGTTAGCAATGAGCGAGCCACGCGGCTTGCCTGGGCAAGGCGTGACACCCCTGCTGCCAAGGCCTTATCGGTGGGAAAAATGTGCGCAACAAAATAAGAGAAATCGTGGGATAATGAGTTGGGATGTGGCTACACAAGCTCGACGGTGTGGGCGGCGAAGCTAATGATGATGCATGCTATGCGATGGTGAAATTGCTGAGGGGATTTTGAGCATGTGGAGTGGTTCGTCGTAGGCCATCGAGGCAACGGATGCGGGGCTGGATCCCGACGCCCAGACTTGCCTAGGCAAACTCGATGCGTAGCGCGATCGACAACAAGATTGTGGCCCGTTAGCAATGTGTGAGCCACGGGGCCACCCTGGGCAAGGCGTGACACCCCTGCTGCCAAGGCCCCATCGGTGGAAAAAATGTGGGCAGCGAAATGAGAGAAATTGTGGGATAATGAGCGGGAATGTGGCTACTCAAACTCGACGGTGTGGGCCGCGAAGCAAACGATGATGCATGCTACGCAAGGGCCAAATCGCTGGGGGGATTTCGAGCATGCGCAGTGCTTCGTCGCAGGCCCTCGAGGCGGCGGATGCGGGGCTGCATGCCGATGCCCAGGCTTGCCTTGGCGGACTCGTTGCGCAGCGTGATGGACGACACGATCGTCCGCCGTTAGCAATGAGCAAGCCACATGGCCTGCCTGGGCAAGGCGTGACACCTCTGCTGCCAAGGCCTCATCGGTGGGAAAATCGTGGGCAAACAAATGAGAAAAATCATGGGATAACGAGCTTGGATTTGGCTACACAAGCTCGATGGTGTGGGCGGCGAAGCTAATGATGATGCATGCTACGCGAGGGCCAAATCACTGGGCTGATTTTGAGCATGCGGAGTTCTTCGTCGCAGGCCCTCGAGGCGGCGGATGCGGGGCTGCATGCCGATGCCCAGACTTGCCTTGGGGGACTCGTTGCGCAGCGTGATCGATGACACGATCGTCCGCCGTTAGCAATGTGCGAGCTACATGGCAGCCTGGGCAAGGTGTGACACCCTTGCTGCCAAGGCCTCGTCGGTGGGAAAAATGTGTGCAACAAAATTGGAGAAATCGTGGAATAATAAGCTGGGATGTGGCTACACAAGCTCGACGGTGTGGGCGGCGAAGCTAATGATGATGCATGCTACGCAAGGGCCAAATCGCTGGGGTGATTTTTAGCATGCGGAGTGCTTCATCGCAGGCCCTCGAGGCGGAGGTTGCGGGGCTGTATGCCGACGCCCAGGCTTGCCTTAGCGGACTCGTTGCGCAGCGTGATCGACGAAACGATCGTCGGCCGTTAGCAATGAGCCAGCCACATTGCCAGCCTGGGCAAGGCGTGACACCTCTGTTGTCAAGGCCTCATCGGTGGGAAAATCGTGGGCAAAGAAATGAGAAAAATCGTGGGATAACAAGCTGGGATTTGGCTACACAAGCTCGACGGTGTGGGCGGTGAAGCTAATGATGATGAATGCTACGCGAGGGCCATATCGCTGGGGCCATTTTCAGCATGCTGAGTGCTTCGTCGCAGGCCCTCGAGGTGGCAAATGCAGGGCTAGATCCCGACACCCAGGATTCCCTAGGCGGACTCGTTGCGTAGCGCGATTAACGACACGATCGTCATGCGTTAGATATAGGCGAGCCATACGGCCAGCCTGGGCAAGGTGTTACACCCCTGCTGCCATGGCCTCATCGGTCGGGAAAACATGGGCAATGAAATGAGAGAAATTGTGGGATAATGAGTTGGGATGTGGCTGGACAAACTCGACGGTGTGGGCGGCGAAGTTAACGGTGATGCATGCTACGCGAGGGCCAAATCACTGTGGGGATTTCTAGCATGCGGAGTGCTTCATCGCAGGCCCTCGAGGCGGCGGATGCGGGGCTGTATCCTGATTCCCTGGCTCGCCTAGTCGAACTCGTTGCGCAGCGCGATCGACGACACGATCGTCGATCGTTAGCAATGAGCGAGCCACGCGGCTTGCCTGGGCAAGGCGTGACACCCCTGCTGCCAAGGCCTTATCGGTGGGAAAAATGTGCGCAACAAAATAAGAGAAATCGTGGGATAATGAGTTGGGATGTGGCTACACAAGCTCGACGGTGTGGGCGGCGAAGCTAATGATGATGCATGCTACGCGATGGCGAAATTGCTGAGGGGATTTTGAGCATGTGGAGTGGTTCGTCGTAGGCCATCGAGGCGGCGGATGCAGGGCTGGATCCCGACGCCCAGACTTGCCTAGGCAAACTCGATGCGTAGCGCGATCGACAACAAGATCGTGGCCCGTTAGCAATGTGTGAGCCACGAGGCCACCCTGGGCAAGGCGTGACAGCCCTGCTGCCAAGGCCCCATCGGTGGAAAAAACGTGGGCAGCGAAATGAGAGAAATTGTGGGATAATGAGCGGGAATGTGGCTACTCAAACTCGACGGTGTGGGCCGCGAAGCAAACGATGATGCATGCTACGCAAGGGCCAAATCGCTGGGGGGATTTCGAGCATGCGGAGTGCTTCGTCGCAGGCCCTCGAGGCGGCGGATGCGGGGCTGCATGCCGATGCCCAGGCTTGCCTTGGCGGACTCATTGCGCAGCGTGATCGACGACACGATCGTCCGCCGTTAGCAATGAGCAAGCCACATGGCCTGCCTGGGCAAGGCGTGACACCTCTGCTGCCAAGGCCTCATCGGTGGGAAAATCGTGGGCAAACAAATGAGAAAAATCATGGGATAACGAGCTTGGATTTGGCTACACAAGCTCGATGGTGTGGGCTGCGAAGCTAATGATGATGCATGCTACGCGAGGGCCAAATCACTGGGCTGATTTTGAGCATGCGGAGTTCTTCGTCGCAGGCCCTCGAGGCGGCGGATGCGGGGCTGCATGCCGATGCCCAGACTTGCCTTGGCGGACTCGTTGCGCAGCGTGATCGATGACATGATCGTCCGCCGTTAGCAATGTGCGAGCTACATGGCGGCCTGGGCAAGGTGTGACACCCTTGCTGCCAAGGCCTCGTCGGTGGGAAAAATGTGTGCAACAAAATTAGAGAAATCGTGGAATAATGAGCTGGGATGTGGCTACACAAGCTCGACGGTGTGGGCGGCGAAGCTAATGATGATGCATGCTATGCAAGGGCCAAATCGCTGGGGTGATTTTTAGCATGCGGAGTGCTTCGTCGCAGGCCCTCGAGGCGGAGGTTGCGGGGCTGTATGCTGACGCCCAGGCTTGCCTTGGCGGACTCGTTGCGCAGCGTGATCGATGAAACGATCGTCGGCCGTTAGCAATGAGCCAGCCACATAGCTAGCCTGGGCAAGGCGTTACACCTCTGTTGCCAAGGCCTCATCGGTGGGAAAATCGTGGGCAAAGAAATGAGAAAAATCGTGGGATAACGAGCTGGGATTTGGCTACACAAGCTCGACGGTGTGGGCGGCGAAGCTAATGATGATGCATGCTACGCGAGGGCCAAATCGCTGGGGTCATTTTCAGTATGCGGAGTGCTTCGTCGCAGGCCCTCGAGGTGGTAGATGCGGGGCTGGATCCCGACACCTAGGATTGCCTAGGCGGACTCGTTGCGTAGCGCGATCAACAACACGATCGTCGGACGTTAGCATTGTGCGAGCCACACGGCCAGCCTGGGCAAGGTGTTACACCCCTGCTGCCATGGCCTCATCGGTCGGGAAAAGATGGGGAAAGAAATGAGAGAAATTATGGGATAATGAGCTGGGATGTGGCTAGACAAACTCGACGATGTGGGCGGCAAAGTTAACGGTGATGCATGCTACGCAAGGGCCAAATCGCTGTAGGGATTTCGAGCATGCGGAGTGCTTCATCGCAGGCCCTCGAGGCGGCGGATGCGGGGCTGTATCCTGATGCCCTGGCTCACCTAGTTGAACTCATTGCGCAGCGCGATCGACGACACGATTGTCGGTCGTTAGCAATGAGCGAGCCGCACAGCTTGCCTGGGCAAGGCGTGACACCCCTGCTGCCAAGGCCTTATCGGTGGGAAAAATGTGCGCAACAAAATAAGAGAAATCGTGGGATAATGAGTTGGGATGTGGCTACACAAGCTCGACGGCGTGGGCGGCGAAGCTAATGATGATGCATGCTACGCGATGGCGAAATTGCTGAGGGGATTTTGAGCATGTGGAGTGGTTCGTCGTAGGCCATCGAGGCGGCGGATGCGGGGCTGGATCCCGACGCCCAGACTTGCCTAGGCAAACTCGATGCGTAGCGCGATCGACAACAAGATCGTGGCCCGTTAGCAATGTGTGAGCCACGAGGCCACCCTGGGCAAGCGTGACACCCCGGCTGCCAAGGCCCCATCGGTGGAAAAAACGTGGGCAGCGAAATGAGAGAAATTGTGGGATAATGAGCGGGAATGTGGCTACTCAAACTCGACGGTGTGGGCCGCGAAGCAAACGATGATGCATGCTACGCAAGGGCCAAATCGCTGGGGGGATTTCGAGCAAGCGGAGTGCTTCGTCGCAGGCCCTCGAGGCGGCGGATGCGGGGCTGCATGCCGATGCCCAGGCTTGCCTTGGCGGACTCATTGCGCAGCGTGATCGACGACACGATCGTCCGCCGTTAGCAATGAGCAAGCCACATGGCCTGCCTGGGCAAGGCGTGACCCCTCTGCTGCCAAGGCCTCATCGGTGGGAAAATCGTGGGCAAACAAATGAGAAAAATCATGGGATAACGAGCTTGGATTTGGCTACACAAGCTCGATGGTGTGGGCTGCGAAGCTAATGATGATGCATGCTACGCGAGGGCCAAATCACTGGGCTGATTTTGAGCATGCGGAGTTCTTCGTCGCAGGCCCTCGAGGCGGCGGATGCGGGGCTGCATGCTGATGCCCAGACTTTCCTTGGCGGACTCGTTGCGCAGCGTGATCGATGACACGATCGTCCGCCGTTAGCAATGTGCGAGCTACATGGCAGCCTGGGCAAGGTGTGACACCCTTGCTGCCAAGGCCTCGTCGGTGGGAAAAATGTGTGCAACAAAATTAGAGAAATCGTGGAATAATGAGCTGGGATGTGGCTACACAAGCTCGACGGTGTGGGCGGCGAAGCTAATGATGATGCATGTTACGCAAGGGCCAAATCGCTGGGGTGATTTTTAGCATGCGGAGTGCTTCGTCGCAGGCCCTCGAGGCGGAGGTTACGGGGCTGTATGCTGATGCCCAGGCTTGCCTTGACGGACTCGTTGCGCAGCGTGATCGACGAAACGATCGTCGGCCGTTAGCAATGAGCCAGCCACATAGCCAGCCTGGGCAAGGCGTGACACCTCTGTTGCCAAGGCCTCATCGGTGGGAAAATCATGGGCAAAGAAATGAGAAAAATCGTGGGATAACGAGCTGGGAAATGGCTACACAAGCTCGACGGTGTGGGCGGCGAAGCTAATGATGATGCATGCTACGCGAGGGCCAAATCGCTGGGGTCATTTTCAGTATGCGGAGTGCTTCGTCGCAGGCCCTCGAGGTGGCAGATGCGGGGCTGGATCCCGACACCTAGGATTGCCTAGGCGGACTCGTTGCGTAGCGCGATCAACGACACGATCGTCAGACGTTAGCATTGTGCGAGCCACACGGCCAGCCTGGGCAAGGTGTTACACCCCTGCTGCCATGGCCTCATCGGTCGGGAAAAGATGGGGAAAGAAATGAGAGAAATTATGGGATAATGAGCTGGGATGTGGCTAGACAAACTCGACGGTGTGGGCGGCAAAGTTAAAGGTGATGCATGCTACGCAAGGGCCAAATCGCTGTGGGGATTTCGAGCATGCGGAGTGCTTCATCGCAGGCCCTCGAGGCGGCGGATGCGGGGCTGTATCCTGATGCCCTGGCTCACCTAGTTGAACTCATTGCGCAGCGCGATCGACGACACGATTGTCGGTCGTTAGCAATGAGCGAGCCGCACAGCTTGCCTGGGCAAGGCGTGACACCCCTGCTGCCAAGGCCTTATCGGTGGGAAAAATGTGTGCAACAAAATGAGAGAAATCGTGGGATAATGAGCTGAGATGTGGCTACACAAGCTCGACGGTGTGGGCGGCGAAGCTAATGATGATGCATGCTACGCAATGGCCAAATTGCTGAGGGGATTTTGAGCATGTGGAGTGGTTCGTCGCAGGCCATCGAGGCGGCGGATGCGGGGCTGGATCCCGACGCCCAGACTTGCCTAGGCAAACTCGATGCGCAGCGCGATCGACAACAAGATCGTGGCCCGTTAGCAATGTGTGAGCCACGAGGCCACCCTGGGCAAGGCGTGACACCCCTGCTGCCAAGGCCCCATCGGTGGAAAAAACGTGGGCAGCGAAATGAGAGAAATTGTGGGATAATGAGCGGGAATGTGGCTACTCAAACTCGACGGTGTGGGCCGCGAAGTTGACGATGATGCATGCTACGCAAGGGCCAAATCGCTGGGGGGATTTCAAGCATGCGGAGTGCTTCGTCGCAGGCCCTCGAGGCGGCGGATGCGGGGCTGCATGCCGATGCCCAGACTTGCCTTGGCGGACTTGTTGCGCAGCGTGATGGACGACTCGATCGTCCGCCGTTAGCAATGAGCAAGCCACATGGCCTGCCTGGGCAAGGCGTGACACCTCTGCTGCCAAGGCCTCATCGGTGGGAAAATCGTGGGCAAACAAATGAGAAAAATCATGGGATAACGAGCTTGGATTTGGCTACACAAGCTCGATGGTGTGGGCGGCGAAGCTAATGATGATGCATGCTACGCGAGGGCCAAATCACTGGGATGATTTTGAGCATGCGGGGTTCTTTGTCGCAGGCCCTCGAGGCGGCAGATGCGGGGCTGCATGCCGATGCCCAGACTTGCCTTGGTGGACTCGTTGCGCAGCGTGATCGATGACACGATCGTCCGCCGTTAGCAATGTGCGAGCTAAATGGCAGCCTGGGCAAGGTGTGACACCCTTGCTGCCAAGGCCTCGTCGGTTGGAAAAATGTGTGCAACAAAATTAGAGAAATCGTGGAATAATGAGCTGGGATGTGGCTACACAAGCTCGACGGTGTGGGCGGCGAAGCTAATGATGATGCATGCTACGCAAGGGCCAAATCGCTGGGGTGATTTTTAGCATGCGGAGTGCTTCGTCGCAGGCCCTCGAGGCGGAGGTTGCGGGGCTGTATGCTGACGCCCAGGCTTGCCTTGGCGGACTCGTTGCGCAGCGTGATCGACGAAACGATCGTCGGCCGTTAGCAATGAGCCAGCCACATAGCCAGCCTGAGCAAGGCGTGACACCTCTGTTGCCAAGGCCTCATCGGTGGGAAAATCGTGGGCAAAGAAATTAGAAAAATCGTGGGATGACGAGCTGGGATTTGGCTACACAAGCTCAACGGTGTGGGCGGCGAAGCTAATGATGATGCATGCTACGCGAGGGCCAAATCGCTGGGGTCATTTTCAGTATGCGGAGTGCTTCGTCGCAGGCCCTCGAGGTGGCAGATGCGGGGCTGGATCCCGACACCTAGGATTGCCTAGGATGACTCGTTGCGTAGCGCGATCAACGACACGATCGTCGGACGTTAGCATTGTGCGAGCCACACGGCCAGCCTGGGCAAGGTGTTACACCCCTGCTGCCATGGCCTCATCGGTCGGGAAAAGATGGGGAAAGAAATGAGAGAAATTATGGGATAATGAGCTGGGATGTGGCTAGACAAACTCGACGGTGTGGGCGGCAAAGTTAACGGTGATGCATGCTACGCAAGGGCCAAATCGCTGTGGGGATTTCGAGCATGCGGAGTGCTTCATCGCAGGCCCTCGAGGCGGCGAATGCGGGGCTGTATCCTGATGCCCTGGCTCACCTAGTCGAACTCATTGCGCAGTGCGATTGTCGGTCGTTAGCAATGAGCGAGCCGCACAGCTTGCCTGGGCAAGGCGTGACACCCCTGCTGCCAAGGCCTTATCGGTGGGAAAAATGTGTGCAACAAAATGAGAGAAATCGTGGGACAATGAGCTGGGATGTGGCTACACAAGCTCGACGGTGTGGGCGGCGAAGCTAATGATGATGCATGCTACGCAATGGCCAAATTGCTGAGGGGATTTTAAGCATGTGGAGTGGTTCGTCGCAGGCCATCGAGGCGGTGGATGTGGGGCTGGATCCCGACGCCCAGACTTGCCTAGGCAAACTCGATGCGCAGCGCGATCGACAACAAGATCGTGGCCCGTTAGCAATGTGTGAGCCACGAGGCCACCTTGGGCAAGGCGTGACACCCCTGCTGCCAAGACCCCATCGGTGGAAAAAACGTGGGCAATGAAATGAGAGAAATTATGGGATAATGAGCGGGAATGTGGCTACTCAAACTCGACGGTGTGGGCTGCGAAGCAAACGATGATGCATGCTACGCAAGGGCCAAATCGCTGGGGGGATTTCGAGCATGCGGAGTGCTTCGTCGCAGGCCCTCGAGGCGGCGGATGCGGGGCTGCATGCCGATGCCCAGGCTTGCCTTGGCGGACTCGTTGCGCAGCGTGATCGACGACACGATCGTCCGCTGTTAGCAATGAGCAAGCCACATGGCCTGCCTGGGCAAGGCGTGACACCTCTGCTGCCAAGGCCTCATCGGTGGGAAAATCGTGGGCAACGAAATGTGAAAAATCGTGGGATAATGAGCCGGGATGTGGCTACAAAAGCTTGACGGTATGGGCGGCGAAGCTAATGATGATGCATGCTATGCGAGGACCAAATCGTTGGGGTGATTTTCAGCATGCGGAGTGCTTCGTCGCAGGCCCTCGAGGTAGAGGTTGCGGGGCTGTATCCCGACGCCTAGGCTTGCCTTGGCGGACTCATTGCGCAGCGTGATCGACGAAATGATCGTCGGCCGTTAGCAATGAGCCAGCCACATGGCCAGCCTGGGCAAGGCATGACACCTCAGCTGCCAAGGCCTCATCGGTGGGAAAATCGTGGGCAAAGAAATGAGAAAAATCGCGGGATAAGAAGCTGGGATTTGGCTACACAAGCTCGACGGTGTGGGCGGCGAAGCTAATGATGATGAATGCTACACGAGGGCCATATCGCTGGGGTCATTTTCAGCATGCCGAGTGCTTCGTCGCAGGCCCTCGAGGTGGCAAATGCAGGGCTGGATCCCGACACCCAGGATTGCCTAGGCGGACTCGTTGCGTAGCGCGATTAACGACACGATCGTCATGCTTTAGCAATAGGCGAGCCATACGGCCAGCCTGGGCAAGGTGTTACACCGCTGCTGCCATGGCCTCATCGGTCGGGAAAACATGGGCAATGAAATGAGAGAAATAGTGGGATAATGAGCTGGGATGTGGCTGGACAAACTCGACGGTGTGGGCGGCGAAGTTAACGGTGATGCATGCTACGCGAGGGCCAAATCGCTGTGGGGATTTCGAGCATGCGGAGTGCTTCATCGCAGGTCCTCGAGGCGGTGGATGCGGGGCTGTATCCTGATTCCCTGGCTCGCCTAGTCGAACTCATTGTGCAGCGCGATCGATGACACGATCGTCGGTCGTTAGCAATGAGCGAGCTGCACAGCTTGCCTGGGCAAGGCATGACACCCCTGCTGCCAAGGCCTTATCGGTGGGAAAAATGTGTGCAACAAAATGAGAGAAATCGTGGGATAATGAGCTGGGATGTGGCTACACAAGCTCGACGGTGTGGGCGGCGAAGCTAATGATGATGCATGCTACGTAATGGCCAAATTGCTGAGGGGATTTTGAGCATGTGGAGTGGTTCGTCGCAGGCCATCGAGGCGGCGGATGCGGGGCTGGATCCCGACGCCCAGACTTGCCTAGGCAAACTCGATGCGCAGCGCGATCGACAACAAGATCGTGGCCCGTTAGCAATGTGTGAGCCACGAGGCCACCCTGGGCAAGGCGTGACACCCCTGCTGCCAAGACCCCATCGGTGGAAAAAACGTGGGCAACGAAATGAGAGAAATTGTGGGATAATGAACGGGAAGGTGGCAACTCAAACTCGATGGTGTGGGCCGCGAAGCTAACGATGATGCATGCTACGCAAGGGCCAAATCGCTGGGGGGATTTCGAGCATGCGGAGTGCTTCGTCGCAGGCCCTCGAGGCGACGAATGCGGGGCTGCATGCCGATGCCCAGGCTTGCCTTGGCGAACTCGTTGCGCAGCGTGATCGACGACACGATCGTCCGCTGTTAGCAATGAGCAAGCCACAAGGCCTGCTTGGGCAAGGCGTGACCCCTCTGCTGCCAAGGCCTCATCGGTGGGAAAATCGTGGGCAAAGAAATGAGAAAAATCATGGGATAACGAGCTTGGATTTGGCTACACAAGCTCGATGGTGTGGGCAGCGAAGCTAATGATGATGCATGCTACGCGAGGGCCAAATCACTGGGCTGATTTTGAGCATGCGGAGTGCTTCGTCGCAGGCCCTCGAGGCAGCGGATGCGGGGCTGCATGCCGATGCCCAGGCTTGCCTTGGCGGACTCGTTGCGCAGCGTGATCGACGACACGATCGTCCGCCGTTAGCAATGTGCGAGCTACATGGCAACCTGGGCAAGGTGTGACACCCTTGCTGCCAAGGCCTCGTCGGTGGGAAAAATGTGTGCAACAAAATTAGAGAAATCGTGGAATAATGAGCTGGGATGTGGCTACACAAGCTCGACGGTGTGGGCGGCGAAGCTAATGATGATGCATGCTACGCAAGGGCCAAATCGCTGGGGTGATTTTTAGCATGCGGAGTGCTACGTCGCAGGCCCTCGAGGCGGAGGTTGCGGGGCTGTATGCCGACGCCCAGGCTTGCCTTGGCGGACTCGTTGCGCAGCGTGATCGACGAAACGATCGTCGGCCGTTAGCAATGAGCCAGCCACATAGCCGGCCTGGGCAAGGTGTGACACCTCTGTTGCCAAGGCCTCATCGGTGGGAAAATCGTGGGCAAAGAAATGAGAAAAATCGTGGGATAACGAGCTGGGATTTGGCTACACAAGCTCGACGGTTGGGCGGCGAAGCTAATGATGATGCATGCTACGCGAGGGCCAAATCGCTGGGGTCATTTTCAGTATGCGGAGTGCTTCGTCGCAGGCCCTCGAGGTGGCAGATGCGGGGCTGGATCCCGACACCTAGGATTGCCTAGGCGGACTCGTTGCGTAGCGCGATCAACGACACGATCGTCGGACGTTAGCATTGTGCGAGCCACACGGCCAGCCTGGGCAAGGTGTTACACCCCTGCTGCCATGGCCTCATCGGTCGGGAAAAGATGGGGAAAGAAATGAGAGAAATTATGGGATAATGAGCTGGGATGTGGCTAGACAAACTCGACGGTGTGGGCGACAAAGTTAACGGTGATGCATGCTACGCAAGGGCCAAATCGCTGCGGGGATTTCGAACATACGGAGTGCTTCATCGCAGGCCCTCGAGGCGGCGGATGCGGGGCTGTATCCTGATGCCCTGGCTCACCTAGTCGAACTCATTGCGCAGCGCGATCGACGACACGATTGTCGGTCGTTAGCAATGAGCGAGCCGCACAGCTTGCCTGGGCAAGGCGTGACACCCCTGCTGCCAAGGCCTTATCGGTGGGAAAAATGTGTGCAATAAAATGAGAGAAATCGTGGGATAATGAGCTGGGATGTGGCTACACAAGCTCGACGGTGTGGGCGGCGAAGCTAATGATGATGCATGCTACGCAATGGCCATATTGCTGAGGGGATTTTGAGCATGTGGAGTGGTTCGTCGCAGGCCATCGAGGCGGCAGATGCGGGGCTGGATCCTGACGCCCAGACTTGCCTAGGCAAACTCGATGCGCAGCGCGATCGACAACAAGATCGTGGCCCGTTAGCAATGTGTGAGCCACGAGGCCACCCTGGGCAAGGCGTGACACCCCTGCTGCCAAGACCCCATCGGTGGAAAAAACGTGGGCAACGAAATGAGAGAAATTGTGGGATAATGAGCGGGAATGTGGCTACTCAAACTCGACGGTGTGGGCCGCGAAGCTAACGATGATGCATGCTACGCAAGGGCCAAATCGCTGGGGGGATTTCGAGCATGCGGAGTGCTTCGTCGCAGGCCCTCGAGGCGGCGGATGCGGGGCTGCATGTCGATGCCCAGGCTTGCCTTGGCGGACTCGTTGCGCAACGTGATCGACGACACGATCGTCCGCTGTTAGCAATGAGCAAGCCACATGGCCTGCCTGGGCAAGGCGTGACACCTCTGCTGCGAAGGCCTCATCGGTGGGAAAATCGTGGGCAAAGAAATGAGAAAAATCATGGGATAACGAGCTTGGATTTGGCTACACAAGCTCGATAGTGTGGGCGGCGAAGCTAATGATGATGCATGCTACGCGAGGGCCAAATCACTGGGCTGATTTTGAGCATGCGAATGCTTCGTCGCAGGCCCTCGAGGCGGCGGATGCGGGGCTGCATGCCGATGCCCAGGCTTGCCTTGGCGGACTCGTTGCGCAGCGTGATCGACGACACGATCGTCCGCCGTTAGCAATGTGCGAGCTACATGGCAACCTGGGCAAGGTGTGACACCCTTGCTGCCAAGGCCTCGTCGGTGGGAAAAATGTGTGCAACAAAATTAGAGAAATCGTGGAATAATGAGCTGGGATGTGGCTACACAAGCTCGACGGTGTGGGCGGCGAAGCTAATGATGATGCATGCTACGCAAGGGCCAAATCGCTGCGGTGATTTTCAGCATGCGGAGTGCTTCGTCGCAGGCCCTCGAGGCAGCAGATGCGGAGGTTGCGGGGCTGTATCCCGACGCCCAGGCTTGCCTTAGCGGACTCGTTGCGCAGTGTGATCGACGAAACGATCGTCGGCCGTTAGCAATGAACCAGCCACATGGCCAGCCTGGGCAAGGCGCGACACCTCTTTTGCCAAGGCCTCATCGGTGGGAAAATCGTGGGCAAACAAATGAGAAAAATCGTGGGATAACGAGCTGGGATTTGGCTACACAAGCTCGACGGTGTGGGCGGCGAAGCTAATGATGATGCATGCTACGCGAGGGCCAAATCGCTGGGGTCATTTTCAGTATGCGGAGTGCTTCGTCGCAGGCCCTCGAGGTGGCAGATGCGGGGCTGGATCCCGACACCCAGGATTACCTAGGCGGACTCGTTGCGTAGCGCGATCAACGACACGATTGTCGGACATTAGCAATGTGCGAGCCACACGGCCAGCCTGGGCAAGGTGTTACACCCCTGCTGCCATGGCCTCATCGGTCGGGAAAACATGGGCAATGAAATGAGAGAAATTGTGGGATAATGAGCTAGGATGTGGCTGGACAAACTCCACGGTGTGGGCGGCAAAGTTAACGGTGATGCATGCTACGCGAGGGCCAAATCGCTGGGGGGATTTGGAGCATGTGGAGTGGTTTGTCGCAGGCCATCGAGGCGACGAATGTGGGGCTGGATCCCGACGCCTAGACTTGCACAGGCAGACTCGTTACGCGGCGCGATTGACGACACGATCGTCAGCCGTTCGCAATGAGTAAGCCACACGGCCAGCCTGGGTAAGGTGTGACAGCCCTGCTGCCAAGGTCCCATCGGTGGAAAAAATGTGGGCAGCGAAATGAGAGAAATTATGGGATAATGAGCGGGGATGTGGCTACTAAAACTCAACGGTGTGGGCGGCGAAGCTAACGATGATGCATGCTACGCAAGGGCCAAATCGCTGGGTGGATTTCGAGAATGTAGAGTGCTTCATCGCTGGCCCTTGAGGAGGTGGATGCGGGGCTGGATCCCGATGCCAAGGCTTACCTAGGCAGACTCGTTGCGCAGCGCGATCGACGATACGATCGTCAGCCATTAGCAATGTGTGAGCTACATGGCAGCCTGGGCAAGGTGTGACACCCTTGCTTCCAAGGCCTCATCGTTGGGAAAAATGTGGGCAACGAAATGAGAAAAATCGTGGGATAATGAGCTGGGATGTGGCTGTACAAGCTCAACAGTATGGGCGGCGAAGCTAATGATGATGCATGCTACGCGAGGGCCAAATCGCTGGGGTGATTTTCAGCATGTGGAGTGCTTCGTCGCAGGCCCTCGAGGCGGCGGATGCGAGGCTGTATCCTGACGCCCAGGCTTGCCTTGGCGGACACTTTGCGCAGCGTGATCGATGACACAATCGTCGGCCGTTAGCAATAAGCCAGCCACATGGCCAGCCCGGGCAAGGCGTGACACTTCTGCTGCCAAGGCCTCATCGATAGAAAAATCGTGGGAAAAAAAATGAGAAAAATCGTGGGATAATGAGCTGGGATTTGGCCACACAAGCTCGACGGTGTGGGCGGCGAAGCTAATGATGATGCATGCTACGCCAGGGCCAAATCGCTGGGGTCATTTTCAGCATGCGGAGTGCTTCGTCATAGGCCCTCGGGGTGGCAGATGCGGGGCTGGATCCCGACGCCCAGGATTACCTAGGCGGACTCGTTGCGTAGCGCGATCAACGACACGATCGTCATGCGTTAGCAATGGGCGAGCCACACGGCCAGCCTGGGCAAAGTGTTACACCCCTGCTGCCATGGCCTCATCGGTCGGGAAAATATGGGCAATGAAATGAGAGAAATTATGGGATAATGAGCTGGGATGTGCTTGGACAAACTCGACAGTGTGGGCGGCGAAGTTAACGGTGATGCATGCTACGCGAGGGCCAAATCGCTATGGGGATTTCGAGCATGCGAAGTGCTTCGTCGTCGGCCCTCGAGGCTGCGGATGCGGGGCTGTATCCTGATGCCCAGGCTCGCCTAGTCGAACTCGTTGCACAGCGCGATCGACGACACGATCGTCGGTCGTTAACAATGAGCGAGCCACATGGCCAGCCTGGGCAAGGCGTGACACCCCTGCTACCAAGGCCTCGTCGGTGGGAAAAACATGGGCAACGAAATGAGAAAATTTGTGGGATAATGAGCTAGGATGTTGCTACACAAGCTCGACGGTGGGGGCGACGAAGCTAATGATGATGCATGCTACGCGAGGGCCAAATCGCTGGGGGGATTTTGAGCATGCGGATTGCTTCGTCGCAGGCCCTCGAGGTGGCAGATGCGGGGCTGGATCCCGACGCCCAGGATTGCCTAGGCGGACTCGTTGCGCAGCGCGATCAATGACACGATCGTCGGGCATTAGCAATGGGCGAGCAACACGGCCAGCCTGGGCAAGGCGGGACACCCCTGTAGCCATGGGCACATCGGTCGGGAAAACATGGGCAATGAAATGAGAGAAATTGTGGGATAATGAGCTGGGATGTGGCTGGACAAACTCGACGGTGTGGGCGGCAAAGTTAACAATGATGCATGCGACGCGAGGGCCAAATCGCTGTGGGGATTTCGAGCATGCGGAGTGCTTCATCGCAGGTCCTCGAGGCAGCGGATGCGGGGCTGGATCCCGACGCCTAGCTTGCACAGGCGGACTCGTTGCGCAGCGCGATCGACAACGCGATCGTCGGTCATTAGCAATTAGTAAGCCACACGGCCAGCCTAGGCAAGGCGTGACACCCCTGCTGCCATGGCCTCATCGGTGGGAAAAACATAGGCAATGAAATGAGAGAAATTGTGGGATAATGAGCTGGGATTTGGCAACACAAGCTCGATAGTGTGGGCGGCGAAGCTAATGATGATGCATGCTACGCGAGGGCCAAATCGCTGGGGGGATTTTGAGCATGTGGAGTGCTTCGTCGCAGGCCCTCGAGGTGGCAGATGCGGGGCTTGATCCCGACGCCCAGGCTTGCCTAGGCGGACTCGTTGCGCAGCACGATCAACAACACGATCGTCGGTCGTTAGCATTGAGCGAGCCACACGGCCAGCCTGGGAAGGGCGTGACACCCTTGCTGCCATGGCCACATCGGTGGGAAAAACATGGGCAAAGAAATGAGAGAAATAGTGGGATAATGAGCTGGGATGTGGCTACACAAGCCCGACGATGTGGGCGGCGATGCTAATGATGATGCATGCTATGCGAGGGCCAAATCGCTGGGGGGATTTTAAGCATGCGGAGTGCTTCGTCGCAGGGCTTCGTGGTGGCAGAAGCGGGGCTGGATCCCGACGCCCAGGCTTGCCTAGGTGGACTCATTGCGCAGTGTGATCAACGACACGATCGTCGGGTGTTAGCAATGAGCGAGCCACACGGCCAGCCTGGGCCAGGTGAGACACCTCTGCTGCCATGGCCTCATCGATGGGAAAAACATGGGCAATGAAATGAGAGAAATTGTGGGATAATGAGCTGGGATGTGGCTACACAAGCTCGACGGTGTGGGCGACGAAGCTAATGATGATGCATGCTACGCGAGCGCCAAATCGCTAGGGGGATTTTGAGCATGCAGAGTGCTTCATCGCAGGCCCTCGAGGTGACAGATGCGGAGTTGGATCCCGACGCCCAGGCTTGCCTTGGCGGACTCGTTGCGCAGCGCGATCGACAACACGATCATCGGCCGTTAGCAATGAGCGAGCCACACGGCCAGCTTGGGCAAGGCGTGGCAACCCTACTGCCAAGGCCTCATCGGTGGGAAAAATGTGGGCAACAAAATGAGAAAAATGATGGGATAATGAGTTGGGATGTGGCTACACAAGCTCGATGGTGTGGGGGGTAAAGCTAATGATGATGCATGCTACGCGAAGGCCAAATCACTGTAAGGATTTTGAGCATGTAGAGTTCTTCGTCGCCGGCCCTCGAGGCGACGAATGCGGGGCTAGATCCCGACGCCCAGGCATGCCTTGGCGGACTCGTTGCGCAGCACGATCGACAACACGATCATCGGTCGTTAGCAATGAGTGAGCCACACGACCAGCCTGGGCAAAGCGTGGCACCCCTACTGCCAAGGCCTCATCGGTGGGGAAAACGTGGGCAACGAAATGAGAAAAATCATGGGATAATGAGCTGGGATGTGGCTACACAAGCTCGACAGTGTGGGCGGTGAAGCTAATGATGATGCATGCTACGTGAGGGCCAAATCGCTGTGGGGATTTTAAGCGTGCGGAGTGCTTCGTCACAGGGCCTCGAGGTGGCAGATGTGGAGCTTGATCCCGACACCCAGGCTTGCCTAGGCAGACTTGTTGCGCAGTGTGATCAGCGACACGATCGTCGGCCGTTAGCATTGAGCGAGCCACACGGCCAGCTTGGGAAGGGCGTGACACCCCTGCTGCCAAGGCCTCATCAGTGGGAAAAACATGGGCAAAGAAATGAGAGAAATTGTGGGATAATGAGCTGGGATGTGGCTACACAAGCCCGACGGTGTGGGCAGCGATGCTAATGATGATGCCTGCTACTCGAGGGCCAAATCACTGGGGGGATTTTATGCATGCAGAGTGCTTCGTCGCAGGGCTTCGTGGTGGCAAAAGCGGGGCTGGATCCCGACGCCCAGGCTTGCCTAGAAGGACTCGTTGCGCAGCGCGATCAACAACACGATCGTTGGGCGTTAGCAATTAGCGAGCCACACGGCCAGCTTGGGCCAGGTGAGACACCTTTGCTGCCATGGCCTCATCGATGGGAAAAACATGGGCAATGAAATGAGAGAAATTATGGGATAATGAGCTGGGATGTGGCTACACAAGCTCGACGGTGTGGGCGACGAAGCTAATGATGATGCATGCTACGCGAGGGCCAAATCGTTGGGGGGATTTTGAGCATGCAGAGTGCTTCATCGCAGGCCCTCGAGGTAACAGATGTGGGGTTGGATCCCGACGCCTAGGCTTGCCTTGGCGGGCTCGTTGCGCAACGCGATCGACAACACGATCATCGGCCGTTAGCAATGAGCGAGCCACACGGCCAGCTTGGGCAAGGCGTGGCAACTCTACTGCCAAGGCCTCATCGGTGGGAAAAACGTGGGCAATAAAATGAGAAACATCATGGGATAATGAGCTGGGATATGGCTATACAAGCTCGATGGTGTGGGCGGTAAAGCTAATGATTATGCATGCTACGCGAAGGCCAAATCACGGTAAGGATTTCGAGCATGCGGAGTTCTTCGTCGTAGGCCCTCGAGGCGACGAATGCGGGGCTAGATCCCGACGCCCTGGCTTGCCTAGTCGAACTCGTTGCGCAGCGCGATCGACGACACGATCGTCGGCCGTTAGCAATGAGCGAGCCACACGGCTAGCCTGAGCAAGACATGACACCCCTGCTGCCATGGCCTCATCGGTGAGAAAAACATGGGCAATGAAATGAGAGAAATCGTGGGATAATGAGCTGGGATGTGGTTACAAAAGCTCGACGGTGTGGGCGACGAAGCTAATGATGATGCATGGTACGCGAGGGCCAAATCGCTGGGGGATTTTGAGCATGCATAGTGCTTCATCGCAGGCCCTTGAGGTGACAGATGCAGGGTTGGATCCCGACGCCAAGGCTTGCCTTGGCGGACTCGTTGCGCAGCGCGATCGACAACATGATCATTGGCCGTTAGCAACGAGCGAGCCACACGGCCAGCCTGGGCAAGGCGTGGCACCCCTACCGCCAAGGCCTCATCGGTGGGAAAAACATGGGTATCGAAATGAGAAAAATCATGGGATAATGAGCTGGGATGTGGCTACACAAGCTCGACAGTGTGGGCGGTGAAGCTAATGATGATGCATGCTACGTGAGGGCCAAATCGCTGTGGAGATTTTAAGCAAGTGGAGTGCTTTGTCACAGGGCCTCGAGGTGGCAGATGCGGGGCTTGATCCCGACACCCAAGCTTGCCTAGGCGAACTTGTTGCGCAGTGTGATCAGCGACACGATCGTCGGCCGTTAGCATTGAGCGAGCCACACGGCCAGCCTGGGAAGGGCGTGACACCCCTGCTGCCAAGGCCTCATCGGTGGGAAAAACATGGGCAAAGAAATGAGAGAAATTGTGGGATAATGAGCTGGGATGTGGCTACACAAGCCCGACGGTGTGGGCGACGATGCTAATGATGATGCATGCTACGCGAGGGCCAAATCGCTGGGGGGATTTTAAGCATGCGGAGTGCTTCATCGCAGGGCTTCGTGGTGGCAGAAGCGGGGCTGGATCCCGATGCCCAGGCTTGCCTAGGTGGTCTCGTTGCGCAGCGCGATCAACGACACGATTGTCAGGCGTTAGCAATGAGCGAGCCACACGGCCAGCCTGGGCCAGGTGAGATACCTCTGCTGCCATGGCCTCATCGATGGAAAAAACATGGGCAAAGAAATGAGAGAAATTATGGGATAATGAGCTGGGATGTGGCTACACATGCCCGACGGTCTGGGCGGCGATGCTAATGATGATGCATGCTACGCGAGGGCCAAATCGCTGGGGGGATTTTAAGCATGCGGAGTGCTTCGTCGCAGGGCTTCGTGTTGGCAGAAGCAGGGCTGGATCCCGACGCCCAGGCTTGCCTAGGTGGACTCGTTGCACAGTGCAATCAACGACACGATCGTCGGGCGTTAGCAATGAGCAAGCCACACGGCCAACCTGGGCCAAGTGAGACACCTCTGCTGCCATGGCCTCATCGATGGGAAAAATATGGGTAATGAAATGAGAGAAATTGTGGGATAATGAGCTGGGATGTGGCTACACAAGCTCGACGGTGTGGGCGACGAAGCTAATGATGATGCATGCTACGCGAGGGCCAAATCGCTGGGGGGATTTTGAGCCTGCAGAGTGCTTCATCGCAGGCCCTCGAGGTAACAGATGTGGGGTTGGATCCCGGCGTCCAGACATGCCTTGGCGGACTCGTTGCGCAGCGCGATCGACAACACGATCATCGGCCGTTAGCAATGAGCGAGCCACACGGCCAGCTTGGGCAAGGCGTGGCAACTCTACTTCCAAGGCCTCATCGGTGGGAAAAACGTGGGCAACAAAATGAGAAAAATCATGGGATAATGAGCTGGGATGTGGCTACACAAGCTCGATGGTGTGGGCGGTAAAGCTAATGATTATGCATGCTACGTGAGGGCCAAATCGCTGTGGGGATTTTAAGCATGCGGAGTGCTTCGTCACAGGGCCTCGAGGTGGCAGATGCGGGGCTTGATCCCGACACCCAGGCTTGCCTAGGCGGACTTGTTGCACTGTGTGATCAGCGACACGATCGTCGGCCGTTAGCATTGAGCGAGCCACACGGCCAGCCTGGGAAGGGCGTGACACCCCTGCTGCCAAGGCCTCATCGGTGGGAAAAACATGGGCAATGAAATGAGAGAAATTGTGGGATAATGAGCGGGATGTGGCTACACAAGCCCGACGGTGTGGGCGACGAAGCTAATGATGATGCATGCTACGCGAGGGCCAAATCGTTGGGGGGATTTTGAGCATGCAGAGTGCTTCATCGCAGGCCCTCCAGGTAACAGATGCGGGGTTGGATCCCGACGTCCAGGCATGCCTTGGCGGACTCGTTGCGCAGCGCGATCGACAACACGATCATCGGCCGTTAGCAATGAGCGAGCCACACGGCCATCTTGGGCAAGGCATGGCAACCCTACTTCCAAGGCCTCATCGGTGGGAAAAACGTGGGCAACAAAATGAGAAAAATCATGGGATAATGAGCTGGGATGTGGCTACACAAGCTCGATGGTGTGGGCGGTAAAGCTAATGATTATGCATGCTACGTGAGGGCCAAATCGCTGTGGGGATTTTAAGCATGCGGAGTGCTTCGTCACAGGGCCTCGAGGTGGCAGATGCGGGGCTTGATCCCAACACCCAGGCTTGCCTAGGCGGACTAGTTGCACTGTGTGATCAGCGACACGATCGTCGGCCGTTAGCATTGAGCGAGCCACACGGCCAGCCTGGGAAGGGCGTGACACCCCTGCTGCCAAGGCCTCATCGGTGGGAAAAACATGGGCAAAGAAATGAGAGAAATTGTGGGATAATGAGTGGGATGTGGCTACACAAGCCCGACGGTGTGGGCGGCGATGCTAATGATGATGCATGCTACGCGAGGGCCAAATCGCTGGGGGGATTTTAAGCATGCGGAGTACTTCATCGCAGGGCTTCGTGGTGGTAGAAGCGGGGCTGGATCCCGATGCCCAGGCTTGCCTAGGTGGTCTCGTTGCGCAGCGCGATCAACGACACGATCGTCGGGCGTTAGCAATGAGCGAGCCACACGGCCAGCCTGGGCCAAGCGTGACACCTCCGCTGCCATGGCCTCATCGATGGAAAAAACATGGGCAATGAAATGAGAGAAATTGTGGGATAATGAGCTGGGATGTGGCTACACAAGCTCGACGGTGTGGGCGACGAAGCTAATGATGATGCATGCTACGCGAGGGCCAAATCGCTGGGGGGATTTTAAGCACGCGGAGTGCTTCGTCGCAGGGCTTCGTGGTGGCAGAAGCGGGGCTGGATCCCGATGCCCAGGCTGCTTAGGTGGTCTCGTTGCGCAGCGCGATCAACGACACGATCGTCGGGCGTTAGCAATGAGCAAGCCACACGGCCAACCTGGGCAAGTGAGACACCTCTGCTGCCATGGTCCATCGATGGGAAAAACATGGGCAATGAAATGAGAGAAATTTGTGGGAAAATGAGCTGGGATGTGCTAGACAAGCCCGACGGTGTGGGCGGCGATGCTAATGATGATGCATGCTACGCGAGGGCCAAATCGCTGGGGGGATTTTAAGCATGCGGAGTGCTTCGTCGCAGGGCTTCGTGGTGGTAGAAGTGAGGCTGGATCCCGACTCCCAGGCTTCTTTAGATGGACTCATTGCGCAGCGCGATCAACGACACGATCGTTGGGCGTTAGCAATGAGCGAGCCACACGGCCAGCCTGGGCCAGGTGAGACACCTCTGCTGCCATGGCCTCATCGATGGGAAAAACATGGGCAAAGAAATGAGAGAAATTATGGGATAATGAGCTGGGATGTGGCTACACAAGCCCGACGGTGTGGGCGGCGATGCTAATGATGATGCATGCTACGCGAGGGCCAAATCGCTGGGGGGATTTTAAGCATGCGGAGTGCTTCGTTGCAGGGCTTCGTGGTGGCAGAAGCGGGGCTGGATCCCGATGCTCAAGCTTGTTTAGGTGGACTCGTTGTGCAGTGCGATCAACGACACGATTGTCAGGCGTTAGCAATGAGCGAGCCACACGGCCAGCCTGGGCCAGGTGAGACACCTCTGCTGCCATGGCCTCATCGATGAGAAAAACATGGGCAAAGAAATGAGAGAAATTGTGGGATAATGAGCTGGGATGTGGCTACACAAGCCCGACGGTGTGGGCGGCGATGCTAATGATGATGCATGCTACGCGAGGGCCAAATCGCTGGGGGGATTTTAAGCATGCGGAGTGCTTCATCGCAGGGCTTCGTGGGGGCAGAAGCGGGGCTGGATCCCGATGCCCCGGCATGCCTAGGTGGTATCATTGCGCAGCGCGATCAACGACATGATCGTCGGGCGTTAGCAATGAGCGAGCCACACGGCCAGCCTGGGCCAAGCGTGACACCTCTGCTGCCATGGCCTCATCGATGGGAAAAACATGGGCAATGAAATGAAAGAACTGTGGATAATGGAGCTGGGATGTGGCTACACAAGCTCGACGGTGTGGGCGACGAAGCTATGATGATGCATGCTACGCAGGGCCAAATCGCTGGGGGGATTTTCAGCATGCGAAGTGCTTCATCGTAGGCTCTCGAGGGGGCAGACGTGGGGTTGGATCTAGACGCTCAGGCTTACCTAGGTAGACTCGTTGCGTAGCGTGATCGACGACTTGATCGTCGGCCATTAGCAATGAGCGAGCCACACGGCCAGCCTGGGCCAGGTGAGACACCTCTGCTGCCATGGCCTCATCGATGGGAAAAACATGGGCAAAGAAATGAGAGAAATCGTATGGGATAATGAGCTGGGATGTGGCTGCACAAGCTCGACGGTGTGGGCGGCGATGCTAATGATGATGCATGCTACGCGAGGGCCAAATCGCTGGGGGGATTTTAAGCATGCGGAGTGCTTCGTTCGCAGGGCTTCGTGGTGGCAGAAGCGGGGCTGGATCCCGATGCCCAGGCTTGTTTAGGTGGACTCGTTGCGCATGCGATCAACGACACGATTGTCAGGCGTTAGCAATGAGCGAGCCACACGGCCAGCCTGGGCCAGGTGACACCCCTGACACCCCTGCTGCCAATGGCCTCATCGATGGGAAAAACATGGGCAAAGAAATGAGAGAAATTGTGGGATAATGAGCTGGGATGTGGCTACACAAGCCCGACGGTGTGGGCGGCGATGCTAATGATGATGCATGCTACGCGAGGGCCAAATCGCTGGGGGGATTTTAAGCATGCGGAGTGCTTCGTCGCAGGGCTTCGTGGTGGCAGAAGCGGGGCTGGATCCCGATGCCCAGGCTTGCCTAGGTGGACTCGTTGCGCAGCGCGATCAACGACACGATCGTCGGGCGTTAGCAATGAGCGAGCCACACGGCCAGCCTGGGCCAAGCGTGACACCTCTGCTGCCATGGCCTCATCGATGGGAAAAACATGGGCAATGAAATGAGAGAAATTGTGGGATAATGAGCTGGGATGTGGCTACACAAGCTCGACGGTGTGGGCGACGAAGCTAATGATGATGCATGCTACGCGAGGGCCAAATCGCTGGGGGGATTTTAAGCATGCGGAGTGCTTCATCGCAGGGCTTCGTGGTGGCAGAAGCGGGGCTGGATCCCGATGCCCAGGCTTGCCTAGGTGGTCTCGTTGCGCAGCGCGATCAACGACACAATCGTCGGGCGTTAGCAATGAGCGAGCCATACGGCCAACCTGGGCCAAGTGAGACACCTCTGCTGCCATGGTCTCATCGTTGGGAAAAACATGGGCAATGAAATGAGAGAAATTGTGGGAAAATGAGCTGGGATGTGGCTACACAAGCCCGACGGTGTGGGCGGCGATGCTAATGATGATGCATGCTACGCGAGGGCCAAATCGCTGGGGGGATTTTAAGCATGCGGAGTGCTTCGTTGCAGGGCTTCGTGGTGGCAGAAGCGGCGCTGGATCCCGATGCCCAGGCTTGTTTAGGTGGACTCGTTGCGCAATGCGATCAACGACACAATTGTCAGGCGTTAGCAATGAGCGAGCCACACGGCCAGCCTGGGAAGGGCGTGACACCCCCGTGACACCCCTGCTGCCAAGGCCTCATCGGTGGAAAAAACATGGGTAAAGAAATGAGAGAAATTGTGGGATAATGAGCTGGGATGTGGCTACACAAGCCCGACGGTGTGGGCGGCGATGCTAATGATGATGCATGCTACGCGAGGGCCAAATCGCTGGGGGGATTTTAAGCACGCGGAGTGCTTCGTCGCAGGGCTTCGTGGTGGCAGAAGGCGGGGCTGGATCCCGATGCTCAAGCTTGTTTAGGTGGACTCGTTGTGCAGTGCGATCAACGACACGATTGTCAGGCGTTAGCAATGAGCGAGCCACACGGCCAGCCTGGGCCAGGTGAGACACCTCTGCTGCCATGGCCACATCGATGGGAAAAACATGGGAAAAGAAATGAGAGAAATTGTGGGATAATGAGCTGGGATGTGGCTACACAAGCCCGACGGTGTGGGCGGCGATGCTAATGATGATGCATGCTACGCGAGGGCCAAATCGCTGGGGGGATTTTAAGCATGCGGAGTGCTTCATCGCAGGGCTTCGTGGGGGCAGAAGCGGGGCTGGATCCCGATGCCCCGGCATGCCTAGGTGGTATCATTGCGCAGCGCGATCAACGACATGATCGTCGGGCGTTAGCAATGAGCGAGCCACACGGCCAGCCTGGGCCAAGCGTGACACCTCCGCTGCCATGGCCTCATCGATGGAAAAAACATGGGCAATGAAATGAGAGAAATTGTGGGATAATGAGCTGGGATGTGGCTACACAAGCTCGACGGTGTGGGTGACGAAGCTAATGATGATGCATGCTACGCGAGGGCCAAATCGCTGGGGGGATTTTAAGCATGCAGAGTGCTTCATCGCAGGGCTTCGTGGTGGCAGAAGCGGGGCTGGATCCCGATGCCCAGGCTTGCCTACGTGGTCTCGTTGCGCAGCGCGATCAACGACACGATCGTCGGGCGTTAGCAATGAGCGAGCCATACGGCCAGCCAGGGCCAGGTGAGACACCTCTGCTGCCATGGCCTCATCGATGGGAAAAACATGGGCAAAGAAATGAGAGAAATTATGGGATAATGAGCTGGGATGTGGCTGCACAAGCCCGACGGTGTGGGCGGCGATGCTAATGATGATGCATGCTACGCGAGGGCCAAATCGCTGGGGGGATTTTAAGCATGCGGAGTGCTTCGTCGCAGGGCTTCGTGGTGGCAGAAGCGGGGCTGGATCCCGATGCTCAGGCTTGTTTAGGTGGACTCGTTGTGCAGTGCGATCAACGACACGATTGTCAGGCGTTAGCAATGAGCGAGCCACACGGCCAGCCTGGGCCAGGTGAGACACCTCTGCTGCCATGGCCTCATCGATGGGAAAAACATGGGCAAAGAAATGAGAGAAATTGTGGGATAATGAGCTGGGATGTGGCTACACAAGCCCGACGGTGTGGGCGGCGATGCTAATGATGATGCATGCTACGCGAGGGCCAAATCGCTGGGGGGATTTTAAGCATGCGGAGTGCTTCATCGCAGGGCTTCGTGGTGGCAGAAGCGGGGCTGGATCCCGATGCCCCGGCATGCCTAGGTGGTATCATTGCGCAGCGCGATCAACGACATGATCGTCGGGCGTTAGCAATGAGCGAGCCACACGGCCAGCCTGGGCCAAGCGTGACACCTCTGCTGCCATGGCCTCATCGATGGGAAAAACATGGGCAATGAAATGAGAGAAATTGTGGGATAATGAGCTGGGATGTGGCTACACAAGCTCGACGGTGTGGGCGACGAAGCTAATGATGATGCATGCTACGCGAGGGCCAAATCGCTGGGGGGATTTTAAGCATGCGGAGTGCTTCATCGCAGGGCTTCGTGGTGGCAGAAGCGGGGCTGGATCCCGATGCCCAGGCTTGCCTAGGTGGTCTCGTTGCGCAGCGCGATCAACGACACAATCGTCAGGCGTTAGCAATGAGCGAGCCATACGGCCAGCCTGGGCCAGGTGAGACACCTCTGCTGCCATGGCCTCATCGATGGGAAAAACATGGGCAAAGAAATGAGAGAAATTATGGGATAATGAGCTGGGATGTGGCTACACAAGCCCGACGGTGTGGGCGGCGATGCTAATGATGATGCATGCTACGCGAGGGCCAAATCGCTGGGGGGATTTTAAGCATGCGGAGTGCTTCGTCGCAGGGCTTCATGGTGGTAGAAGTGAGGCTGGATCCCGACTCCCAGGCTTCTTTAGATGGACTCATTGCGCAGCGCGATCAACGACACGATCGTCGGGCGTTAGCAATGAGCGAGCCACACGGCCAGCCTGGGCCAGGTGAGACACCTCTGCTGCCATGGCCTCATCGATGGGAAAAAAATGGGCAAAGAAATGAGAGAAATTATGGGATAATGAGCTGGGATGTGGCTACACATGCCCGACGGTGTGGGCGACGATGCTAATGATGATGCATGCTACGCGAGGGCCAAATCGCTGGGGGGATTTTAAGCATGCGGAGTGCTTCATCGCAGGGCTTCGTGGTGGCAGAAGCGGGGCTGGATCCCGATGCCCAGGCTTGCCTAGGTGGACTCGTTGCGCAGCGCGATCAATGACACGATCGTCGGGCGTTAGCAATGAGCGAGCCATACGGCCAGCCTGGGCCAGGTGAGACACCTCTGCTGCCATGGCCTCATCGATGGGAAAAACATGGGCAAAGAAATGAGAGAAATTATGGGATAATGAGCTGGGATGTGGCTGCACAAGCCCGACGGCGTGGGCAGCGATGCTAATGATGATGCATCCTACGCGAGGGCCAAATCGCTGGGGGGATTTTAAGCATGCGGAGTGCTTCGTCGCAAGGCTTCGTGGTGGCAGAAGCGGGGCTGGATCCCGATGCCTAGGCTGGCCTAGGTGGACTCGTTGCGCAGCGCGATCAACGACACGATCGTCGGGCGTTAGCAATGAGCGAGCCACACGGCCAGCCTGGGCCAGGTGAGACACCTCTGCAGCCATGGCCTCATCGATGGGAAAAACATGGGCAATGAAATGAGAGAAATTGTGGGATAATGAGCTGGGATGTGGCTACGCAAGCTCGACGGTGTGGGCGACGAAGCTAATGATGATGCATGCTACGCGAGGGCCAAATCGCTGGGGGGATTTTGAGCATGCAGAGTGCTTCATCGCAGGCCCTCGAGGTAACAGATGCGGGGTTGGATCCCGACGCCCAGGCTTGCCTTGGCGGACTCGTTGCGCAGAGCGATCGACAACACGATCATCGACCGTTAGAAATGAGCGAGCCACACGGCCAGCTTGGGCAAGGCGTGGCAACCCTACTTCCATGGCCTCATCGGTGGGAAAAACGTGGGCAACAAAATGAGGAAAATCATGGGATAATGAGCTGGTATGTGGCTACACGAGCTCGATGGTGTGGGCGGTAAAGCTAATGATGATGCATGCTACGTGAGGGCCAAATCGCTGTGGGGATTTTAAGCATGCGGAATGCTTCGTCACAGGGCCTCGAGGTGGCAGATGCGGGGCTTGATCCCGACACCCAGGCTTGCCTAGGCGGACTTGTTGCGCAGTGTGATCAACGACACGATCGTCGGCCGTTAGCATTGAGCGAGCCACATGGCCAGCCTGGGAAGGGCGTGACACCCCTGCTGCCAAGGCCTCATGGGTGGGAAAAACATGGGCAAGGAAATGAGAGAAATTGTGGGATAATGAGCTGGGATGTGGCTACACAAGCCCGACGGAGTGGACGGCGATGCTAATGATGATGCATGCCACTTGAGGGCCAAATCTTTGGGGGGATTTTAAGCATGCAGAGTGCTTCGTCGCAGGGCTTCGTGGTGGCAGAAGCGAGGCTGGATCCCGAAGCCCAGGCTTGCCTAGGTGGACTTGTTGCGCAGCGCGATCAACGACACTATCGTCCGGCGTTAGCAATGAGCGAGCCACACGGTCAGCCTGGGCCAAGCGTGACACCTCTGCTGCCATGGCCTCATCGATGGGAAAAACATGGGCAATGAAATGAGAGAAATTGTGGGATAATGAGCTGGGATGTGGCTACACAAGCTCGACGGTGTGGGCGACGAAGCTAATGATGATGCATGCTACGCGAGGGCCAAATCGCTGGGGGGATTTTGAGCATGCAGAGTGCTTCATCGCAGGCCCTCGAGGTGACAGAAGCGGGGTTGGATCCCGAATCCCAGGCTTGCCTAGGCGGACTCGTTGCGCAGCGCGATCGACAACACGATCATCGGCCATTAGCAATGAGCGAGCCACACGGCCAGCCTGGGCAAGGCGTGACACCCCTGCTGCCATGGGCACATCGGTCGGGAAAACATGGGCAATAAAATGAGAGAAATTGTGGGATAATGAGCTGGGATGTAGCTGGACAAACTCGACGGTGTGGGCGGCGAAGTTAACAATGATGCATGCGACGCAAAGGCCAAATCGTTGTGGGGATTTCGAGCATGCGAAGTGCTTCGTCGCAGGCCCTCGAGGCAGCGGATGCGGGGCTGGATGTCGACGCCTAGACTTGCACAGGCGAACTCGTTGCGCAGCGCGATCGACAACACGATCGTCGGCCGTTAGCAATGAGTGACCCTCACGGCCAGCCTGGGCAAGGCGTGACACCCCTGCTGCAAAGGCCCCATCGGTTGAAAAAACGTGGGCAGCGAAATGAGAGAAATTGTGGGATAATGCGCGGGGATGTGGCTACTCAAACTCGACGGTGTGGGCGCGAAGCTAACAATGATGCATGGTTCGCAAAGGCCAAATCACTGGGGGGATTTCGAACATGCAGAGTGCTTCATCGCAGTCCCTCGAGGCTGCGGATGCGGGGCTGGATCCCGACAGCAACGCTTACCTAGGCGAACTCGTTGCGCTACGGGATCGACGACACGATCGTCAGCCGTTAGCAATGTGCGAGCCACATAGCAGCCTGGGCAAGGTGTGACACCCCTTCTGCCAAGGCCTCATTGGTGGGAAAAACTTGGGCAACGAAATTGGAAAAATCGTGGGATAATGAGTTGGGATGTGGCTACACAAGCTCGACAGTATGGGCGACGAAGCTAATGATGATGCATGCCACCTGAGGGCCAAATCATTGGGGGGATTTTAAGCATGCGGAGTGCTTCGTCGCAGGGCTTCGTGGTGGCAGAAGCGAGGTTGGATCCCGATGCCCAGGCTTGCCTTGGTGGACTAGTTGCGCAGCGCGATCAACGACACTATCGTCCAGCGTTAGCAATGAGCGAGCCACATGGCCAGCCTGGGCCAAGCGTGACACCTCTGCTGCCATGGCCTCATCGATGGGAAAAACATGGGCAATGAAATGAGAGAAATTGTGGGATAATGAGCTCAGATGTGGCTACACAAGCTCGACGGTGTGGGCGACAAAGCTAATGATGATGCATGCTACGCGAGGGCCAAATCGCTGGGGGGATTTTGAGCATGCAGAGTGCTTCATCGCAGGCCCTCGAGGTGATAGATGCGGGATTGGATCCCGACGCCCAGGCTTGCCTTGGCGGACTCGTTGCGCAGCGCGATCAACAACACGATCATCGGCCGTTAGCAATGAGCGAGCCACACGGCCAGCTTAGGCAAGGCGTGGCAACCCTACTGCCAAGGCCTCATCAGTGGGAAAAACGTGGGCAACAAAATGAGAAAAATCATGGGATAATGAGCTGGGATGTGGCTACACAAGCTTGACGGTGTGGGCGGTAAAGCTAATGATGATGCATGCTACGCGAGGGCCAAATCGCTGGGGGGATTTTGAGCATGCGGATTGCTTCATCGCAGGCCATCGAGGTGGCAGATGTGGGGCTGGATCCCGACGCCAAGGATTGCCTAGGCGGACTCGTTGCGCAGCGCGATCAACGATACGATCGTCGGGCATTAGCAATGGGCGAGCAACACGGCCAGCCTAGGCAAGGCGTGACACCCCTGCTGCCATGGGCACATCGGTCGGGAAAACATGGGCAATGAAATGAGAGAAATTGTGGGATAATGAGCTGGGATGTAGCTGGACAAACTCGACGGTGTGGGCGGCGAAGTTAACAATGATGCATGCGACGCAAGGGCCAAATCGTTGTGGGGATTTCGAGCATGCGAAGTGCTTCGTCGCAGGCCCTCGAGGCAGCGGATGCGGGGCTGGATGTCGACGCCTAGACTTGCACAGGCGAACTCGTTGCGCAGCGCGATCGACAACACGATCGTCGGCCGTTAGCAATGAGTGACCCTCACGGCCAGCCTGGGCAAGGCGTGACACCCCTGCTGCAAAGGCCCCATCGGTTGAAAAAACGTGGGCAGCAAAATGAGAGAAATTGTGGGATAATGCGCGGGGATGTGGCTACTCAAACTCGACGGTGTGGGCGCGAAGCTAACAATGATGCATGGTTCGCAAAGGCCAAATCACTGGGGGGATTTCGAACATGCAGAGTGCTTCATCGCAGTCCCTCGAGGCTGTGGATGCGGGGCTGGATCCCGACAGCAAGGCTTACCTAGGCGAACTCGTTGCGCTGCGGGATCGACGACACGATCGTCAGCCGTTAGCAATGTGCGAGCCACATAGCAGCCTGGGCAAGGTGTGACACCCATTCTGCCAAGGCCTCATCGGTGGGAAAAACTTGGGCAACGAAATTGGAAAAATCGTGGGATAATGAGTTGGGATGTGGCTACACAAGCTCGACAGTATGGGCGACGAAGCTAATGATGATGCATGCCACCTGAGGGCCAAATCGTTGGGGGGATTTTAAGCATGCGGAGTGCTTCGTCGCAGGGCTTCGTGGTGGCAGAAGCGAGGCTGGATCCCGATGCCCAGGCTTGCCTAGGTGGACTAGTTGCGCAGCGCGATCAACGACACTATCGTCCGGCGTTAGCAATGAGCGAGCCACACGGCCAGCCTGGGCCAAGCGTGACACCTCTGCTGCCATGGCCTCATCGATGGGAAAAACATGGGCAATGAAATGAGAGAAATTGTGGGATAATGAGCTGGGATGTGGCTACACAAGCTCGACGGTGTGGGCGACAAAGCTAATGATGATGCATGCTACGCGAGGGCCAAATCGCTGGGGGGATTTTGAGCATGCAGAGTGCTTCATCGCAGGCCCTCGATGTGACAGAAGCGGGGTTGGATCCCGACGCCCAGGCTTCCCTTGGCGGACTCGTTGCACAGCGCGATCGACAACACGATCATCGGCCGTTAGCAATGAGCGAGCCACACGGCTAGCCTGGGCAAGGCGTGACACCCCTGCTGCCAAGGCCTCATTGGTGGGAAAAACGTGGGCAACGAAATGAGAAAAATTGTGGGATAATTAGCTGGGATGTTGCTACACAAGCTCGATGTTGTGGGCGGTAAAGCTAATGATGATGCATGCTACGCGAGGGCCAAATCGCTGGGGGGATTTTGAGCATGCGGATTGCTTCATCGCAGGCCATCGAGGTGGCAGATGTGGGGCTGGATCCCGACGCCAAGGATTGCCTAGGCGGACTCGTTGCGCAGCGCGATCAACGATACGATCGTCGGGCATTAGCAATGGGCGAGCAACACGGCCAGCCTAGGCAAGGCGTGACACCCCTGCTGCCATGGGCACATCGGTCGGGAAAACATGGGCAATGAAATGAGAGAAATTGTGGGATAATGAGCTGGGATGTAGCTGGACAAACTCGACGGTTTGGGCGACGAAGTTAACAATGATGCATGCGACGCGAGGGCCAAATCGCTGTGGGGATTTCGAGCATGCGAAGTGCTTCGTCGCAGGCCCTCGAGGCAGTAGATGCGCGGATGGATCTCGACGCCTAAACTTGCACAGGCGGACTCGTTGCGCAGCGCGATCGACAACACGATCGTCGGCCGTTAGCAATGAGTAACCCTCACGGCCAGCCTTGGCAAGGCGTGACACCCCTGCTGCCATGGGCTCATCGGTCGGGAAAACATGGGCAATGAAATGAGAGAAATTGTAGGATAATGAGCTGGGATGTGGCTGGACAAACTCGACGATGTGTGGGCGCGAAGCTAACGATGATGCATGCTACGCAAGGGCCAAATCACTGGGGGGATTTCGAACATGCAGAGTGCTTCGTCGCAGTCCCTCGAGGCTGCGGATGCGGGGCTGGATCCCGACAGCAACGCTTACCTAGGCGAACTCGTTGCGCTGCGGGATCGACGACACGATCGTCAGCCGTTAGCAATATGCGAGCCACATAGCAGCCTGGGCAAGGTGTGACACCCCTGCTGCCAAGGCCTCATCGGTGGGAAAAACTTGGGCAACGAAATTGAAAAAATCGTGGGATAATGAGTTGGGATGTGGCTACACAAGCTCGACAGTATGGGCGACGAAGCTAATGATGATGCATGCTACGCGATGGCCAAATCGCTGGGGTGATTTTCAGAATTCGGAGTGCTTCGTCGCAGGCCCTTGAGGCGGCGGATGCGGGGCTACATCCTGACGCCCAGGCTTGCCTTGGCGGACTCGTTGCGCAGCGTGATCGACGACACGATCGTCGGCCGTTAGCAATGAGCGAGCCACACGGCTAGCCTGGGCAAGGCGTGACACCCCTGCTGCCAAGGCCTCATTGGTGGAAAAAACGTGGGCAACGAAATGAGAAAAATTGTGGGATAATGAGCTGGGATGTTGCTACACAAGCTCGACGGTGTGGGCGGCGAAGCTAATGATGATGCATGCTACGCGAGGGCCAAATCGCTGGGGGAATTTTGAGCATGCGGATTGCTTCGTCGCAGGCCCTCGAGGTGGCAGATGTGGGGTTGGATCTCGACGCCCAGGATTTCCTAGGCGGACTCGTTGCGCAGCGCGATCAACGACACGATCGTCGGGCATTAGCAATGGGCGAGCAACATGGCCAGCCTGGGCAAGGCGTGACACCCCTGCTGCCATGGGCACATCGGTCGGGAAAATATGGGCAATGAAATGAGAAAAATTGTGGGATAATGAGCTAGGATATGGCTGGACAAACTCGACGGTGTAGGCGGCGAAGTTAACAATGATGCATGCGACGCGAGAGCCAAATCGCTGTGGGGATTTTGAGCATGCGGAGTGCTTCGTCGCAGGCCCTCGAGGCAGCGGATGCGGGGCTGGATCCAGAAGCCTAGACTTGCACAGGCGAACTCGTTGCGCAGCGCGATCGACAACACGATCGTCGGCCGTTAGCAATAAGTGACCCTCACTGCCAGCCTGGGCAAGGCGTGACACCCCTGCTGCCAAGGCCCCATCAGTTGAAAAAACGTGGGCAGCGAAATGAGAAAAATTGTGGGATAATGAGCGGGGATGTGGCTACTCAAACTCGATGGTGTGGGCGCGAAGCTAACGATGATGCATGCTACGCAAGGGCCAAATCGCTGGGGGGATTTCGAGCATGCAGAGTGCTTCGTCGCAGTCCTTGAGGCGGCGGATGCGGGGCTGGATCCCGACGCCAAGGCTTACTTTGGCGAACTCGTTGCGCAGCGGGATCGACGACACGATCGTCAGCCGTTAGCAATGTGCGAGCCACATAGCAGCCTGGGCAAGGTGTGACACCCCTGCTGCCAAGGCCTCATCGGTGGTAAAAACATGGGCAATGAAATGAGAAAAATCGTGGGATAATGAGCAGGGATGTGGCTACACAAGCTCGACAGTATGGGCGACGAAGCTAATGATGATGCATGCGACGCGAGGGCCAAATCGCTGGGGTGATTTTCAGAATTCGGAGTGCTTCGTCGTAGGCCCTTGAGGCGGCGGATGCGGGGCTATATCCTAACGCCCAGGCTTGCCTTGGCGGACTCGTTGCGCAGTGTGATCGACGACACGATCGTCGGCCGTTAGCAATGAGCGAGCCACATGGCCAGCCTGGGCAAGGCGTGACACCTCTGCTGCCAAGGCCTTATCGGTAGGAAAATCGTTGGCAAAGAAATGAGAAAAATCATGGGATAACGGGCTGGGATTTGGCTACACAAGCTCGACAGTGTGGGCGGCGAAGCTAATGATGATGCATGCTACACGAGGGCCAAATCGCTGGGGGAATTTTGAGCATGTGGAGTGCTTCGTCGCAGGCCCTTGAGGTTACAGATGTGGGGCTGGATCTCGACACCCAAGATTGCCTGGGTGTGACTCGTTGCGCAGTGCGATCAACGACATGATGGTCGGGCGTTAGCAATGAGCGAGCCACACGGCCAGCTTGGGCAAGGCGTGACACCCCTGCTGCCATGGGCTCATCGGTCGGGAAAACATGGGCAATGAAATGAGAGAAATTGTAGGATAATGAGCTGGGATGTGGCTGGACAAACTCGACGATGTGTGGGCGCGAAGCTAACGATGATGCATGCTACGCAAGGGCCAAATCACTGGGGGGATTTTGAACATGCAGAGTGCTTCGTCGCAGTCCCTCGAGGCTGCGAATGCGGGGCTGGATCCCGACAGCAAGGCTTACCTAGGCGAACTTGTTGCGCTGCGGGATCGACGACACGATCGTCAGCCGTTAACAATGTGCGAGCCACATAGCAGCCTGGGCAAGGTGTGACACCCCTGCTGCCAAGGCCTCATCGGTGGGAAAAACTTGGGCAACGAAATTGGAAAAATCATGGGATAATGAGTTAGGATGTGGCTACACAAGCTCGACAGTATGGGCGACGAAGCTAATGATGATGCATGCTACGCGATGGCCAAATCGCTGGGGTGATTTTCAGAATTCGGAGTGCTTCGTCGCAGGCCCTTGAGGCGGCGGATGCGGGGCTACATCCTGACGCCCAGGCTTGCCTTGGCGGACTCGTTGCGCAGCGTGATCGACGACACGATCGTCGGCCGTTAGCAATGAGCGAGCCACATGGCCAGCCTGGGCAAGGCGTGACACCCCTGCTGCCATGGACACATCGGTCGGGAAAACATGGGCAATGAAATGAGAGAAATTTTGGGATAATGAGCTGGGATGTGGCTGGACAAACTCGACAGTGTGGGCGGCGAAGTTAACAATGATGCATGCGACGCGAGGGCCAAATCGCTCTGGGGATTTTGAGCATGCGGAGTGCTTCGTCGCAGGGCTTCGTGGTGGCAGAAGCGGGGCTGGATCCCGACGCCCAGGCTTGTTTAGGTGGACTCGTTGCGCAGCGTGATCGACGACATGATCGTCGGCCGTTAGCAATGAGCGAGCCACATGGCCAACCTGGGCAAGGCGTGACACCCCTGCTGCCATGGGCACATCGGTCGGGAAAACATGGGCAATGAAATGAGAGAAATTGTAGGATAATGAGCTGGGATGTGGCTGGACAAACTCGACGATGTGGGCGGCGAAGTTAACGATAATGCATGCGACGCGAGGGCCGAATCGCTGTGGGGATTTCGAGCATGCGGAGTGGTACGTCGCAGGCCCTCGAGGCAGCGGATGCGGGGCTGGATCCCGACGCCTGGATTTGCACAGGTGGACTCGTTGCGCAGCGCGATCGACAACACGATCGTCGGCCGTTAGCAATGAGTGAGCCACACGGCCAGCCTGGGCAAGGCGTGACACCCCTGCTGCCAAGGCCCCATCGGTGGAAAAAACGTGGGCAGTGAAATGAGAGAAATTGTGGGATAATGAGCGGGGATGTGGCTACTCAAACTCGACGGTGTGGGCGACGAAGCTAACGATGATGCATGCTACGCAATGGCCAAATCGCTGGGGGGATTTTGAGCATGCAGAGTGCTTCGTCGCAGTCCCTCGAGGCGGCGGATGCGGGGCTGGATCCCAACGCCAAGGCTTACCTAGGCGGACTCATTGCACAGCATGATCGACGACACAATCGTCGGCCGTTAGCAATGTGCGAGCCAAATTGCAGCCTTGGCAAGGTGTGACACCCCTGCTGCCAAGGCCTCATCGGTGGAAAAAACGTGGGCAGCGAAATGAGAGAAATTGTGGGATAATGAGCGGGGATGTGGCTACTCAAACTCGATGGTGTGGGCGACGAAGCTAACGATGATGCATGCTACGCAATGGCCAAATCGCTGGGGGGATTTTGAGCATGCAGAGTGCTTCGTCGCAGTCCCTCGAGGCGGTGGATGCGGGGTTGGATCCCGACGCCAAGGCTTACCTAGGCGGACTCATTGCACAGCATGATCGACGACACAATCGTCGGCCGTTAGCAATGTGCAAGCCAAATTGCAGCCTTGGCAAGGTGTGACACCCCTGCTGCCAAGGCCTCATCGGTGGAAAAAACGTGGGCAGCGAAATGAGAGAAATTGTGGGATAATGAGCGGGGATGTGGCTACTTAAACTCGACGATGTGGGCGACGAAGCTAACGATGATGCATGCTACGCAATGGCCAAATCGCTGGGGGGATTTTGAGCACGCAGAGTGCTTCGTCGCAGTCCCTCGAGGCGGGGGATGCGGGGCTGGATCCCGACGCCAAGGCTTACCTAGGCGGACTCATTGCACAGCATGATCGACGACACAATCGTCGGCCGTTAGCAATGTGCGAGCCAAATTGCAGCTTTGGCAAGGTGTGACACCCCTGCTGCCAAGGCCTCATCGGTGGGAAAAACGTGGGCAACGAAATGAGAAAATCGTGGGACAATGAGCTGGGATGTGGCTACATAGGCTCCACGGTATGGGCGGCGAAGCTAATGATGATGCATGCTACGCGAGGGCCAAATCGCTGGGGGGATTTGGAGCATGTGGAGTGGTTTGTCGTAGGCCATCGAGGTGGCAGATGCGGGGCTGGATCCCGACGCCTAGACTTGCACAGGCGGACTCGTTGCGCCGCGCGATCGACGACACGATCGTCGGCCGTTAGTAATGAGTGAACCACACTGCCAGCCTGGGAAAGGCATGACACCCCTGCTGCCAAGGCCCCATTGGTGGAAAAAACATGGGCAGTAAAATGAGAGAAATTAGGGGATAATGAGCGGGGATGTGGCTACTCAAACTCGACGGTGTGGGCGGCGAAGCTAACGATGATGCATGCTACGAAAGGACCAAATCGCTTGGGGGATTTCGAGCATGCAGAGTGCTTCGTCGCAGGCCCTCGAGGAGGCAGATGCGGAGCTGGATCCCGATGCCAAGGCTTCCCTAGGCGGACTTGTTACGCAGCGTGATCGATGACACGATCGTCAGCCGTTAGCAATGTGCGAGCCACATGGCAGCTTGGGCAAGGTGTGACACCCCTGCTGCCAAGGCCTCATCGGTGGGAAAAACTTGGGCAACGAAATGAGAAAAACCATGAGATAATGAGCTGGGATGTGGCTAGGCAAGTTCGACGGTATGGGCGGCGAAGCTAATGATGATGCATGCTACGCGAGGGCCAAATCACTGGGGTGATTTTCAGCATGCAGAGTGCTTCGTCGCAGGCCCTTGAGGCGACGGATGCGGGGCAGCATCCTAATGCCCAGGCTGGCCTTGGTGGACTCGTTGCGCAGCGTGATCGACGACACGATCGTCGGCCGTTAGCAATGAGCGAGCCACATGGCCAGCTTGGGCAAGGCGTGACACCTCTGCTGCCAAGGCCTCATCGGAGGTAAAATCGTTGGCAAAGAAAAGAGAAAATTCATGGGATAACGAGCTGGGATTTGGCTACACAAGCTCGACAGTGTGGGTGACGAAGCTAATGATGATGCATGCTTCGTGAGGGCCAAATCGCTGGGGGAGTTTTGAGCATGTGGAGTGCTTCATCGCAGGCCCTCGAGGTTGCAGATGTGGGGCTGGATCCCGACACCCAGGATTGCCTAGGTGCACTCGTTGCGCAGCGCGATCAACGACATGATCGTCGGGTGTTAGCAATGAGTGAACCACATGGCCAGCCTGGGCAAGGCGTGACACCCCTGCTGCCAAGGCCTCATCGGTAGGAAAATCGTGGGCAAAGAAATGAGAAAAATTGGGGGATCATGAGCTGGGATTTGGCAACACAAGCTCGACAGTGTGGGCGGTGAAGCTAATGATGATGCATGCTACGTGAGGGCCAAATCGCTGTGGGGATTTTAAGCATGCGGAGTGCTTCGTCGCAGGCCCTCGAAGTGGCAGATGCGGGGCTTGATCCTGACGCCCAGGCTTGCCTAGGCGGACTTGTTGCGTAGTGTGATCAGCGACACGATCGTCGGCCGTTAGCATTGAGCGAGCAACACGGCCAGCCTAGGAAGGGCGTGACAGCCCTGCTGCCATGGCCTCATCGGTGGGAAAAATCTGGGCAAAGAAATGAGAGACATTGTGGGATAATGAGCTGGGATGTGGCTACACAAGCCCGACGGTGTGGGCGGCGATGCTAATGATGATGCATGCTACGCGAGGGCCAAATCGCTGGAGGGATTTTAAGCATGCGGAGTGCTTCGTCACAGGGCTTCGTGGTGGCAGAAGCGGGGCTGGATCCCGATGCCCAGGCTTGCCTAGGTGGACTTGTTGCGCAGCGCGATCAACGACACGATCGTCGGGCGTTAGCAATGAGCGAGCCACACGGCCAGCCTGGGCCAGGTGAGACACCTCTGCTGCCATGGCCTCATCGATGGGAAAAACATGGGCAATGAAATGAGAGAAATTATGGGATAATGAGCTGGGATGTGGCTACACAAGCTCGACGGTGTGGGCGACAAAGCTAATGATGATGCATGCTACGCGAGGGCCAAATTGCTGGGGAGATTTTGAGCATGCAAAGTGCTTCATCACAGGCCCTCGAGGTGACAGAAGCGGGGTTGGATCCCGACGCCCAGGCTTGCCTTGGCGGACTAGTTGCGCAGCGCGATTGACAACACGATCATCGGCCGTTAGCAATAAGCGAGCCACACGGCCAGCTTGGGCAAGGCGTGGCAACCCTCCTGCCAAGGCCTCATCAGTGGGAAAAACGTGGGCAACAAAATGAGAAAAATCATGGGATAATGAGCTGGGATGTGGCTGCACAAGCAAGACGGTGTGGGCGGTGAAGCTAATGATGATGCATGCTACGCGAAGGCCAAATAACTGTAAGGATTTCGAGCATGCGGAGTTCTTTGTCGCAGGCCCTCGAGGCGACGAATGCGGGGCTAGATCCCGACGCCCTGGCTTGCCTAGTCGAACTCGTTGCGCAGCACGATTAACGACACGATCGTCGGCCGTTAGCAATGAGCGAGCCACACGGCTAGCCTGGGCAAGGCGTGACACCCCTGCAACCAAGGCCTCATTGGTGGGAAAAACGTGGGCAACGAAATGAGAGAAATCGTGGGATAATGAGCTGGGATGTGGCTACACAAGCTCGACGGTATCGGCGACAAAGCTAATGATGATGCATGCTACGCGAGGGCCAAATCGCTGGGGGGATTTTGAGCATGCATAGTGCTTAATCGCAGGCCCTCGAGGTGACGGATGCGGGGTTGGATCCCGACGCCCAGGCTTGCCTTGGCGGACTCGTTGCGCAGCGCGATCGACAACACGATCATCGACCGTTAGCAATGAGCGAGCCACACGGCCAGCCTGGGCAAGGCGTGGCACCCCTACTGCCAAGGCCTCATTGGTGAGAAAAACGTGGGCCACGAAATGAGAAAATTCATGGGATAATGAGCTGGGATGTGGCTACACAAGCTCGACAGTGTGGGCGGTGAAGCTAATGATGATGCATGCTATGTGAGGGCGAAATCGCTGTGGGGATTTTAAGCATGCGGAGTGCTTCGTCCCAGGGCCTCGAGGTGGCAGATGCGGGGCTTGATCCCGACACCCAGGCTTGCCTAGGCAGACTTGTTGCGCAGTGTGATTAGTGGCACGATCGTCGGCCGTTAGCATTGAGCGAGCCACACAGCCAGCCTGGGAAGGGCGTGACACCCCTGCTGCCATGGCCTCATCGGTAGGAAAAACATGGGTAAGGAAATGAGAGAAATTATGGGATAATGAGCTGGGATGTGGCTACACAAGCCCGACGGTGTGGGCGGCGATGCTAATGATGATGCATGCTATGCGAGGGCCAAATCGCTGGGGGGATTTTAAGCATGCGGAGTGCTTCGTCGCAGGGCTTCGTGGTGGCAGAAGCGGGGCTGGATCCCGATGCCCAGGCTTGCCTAGGTGGACTCGTTGCGCAGCGCGATCAACGACACGATCGTCGGGCGTTAGCAATGAGCGAGCCACACGGCCAGCCTGGGCCAAGGCGTGACACCTCTGCTGCCATGGCCTCATCGATGGGAAAAACATGGGCAATGAAATGAGAGAAATTGTGGGATAATGAGCTGGGATGTGGCTACACAAGCTCGACGGTGTGGGCGACGAAGCTAATGATGATGCATGCTACGCGAGGGCCAAATCGCTGGGGGGATTTTGAGCATGCAGAGTGCTTCATCGCAGGCCCTCGAGGTGACAGATGCGGGGTTGGATCCCGACGCCCAGGCTTGCCTTGGCGGACTCGTTGCGCAGCGCGATCGACAACACGATCATCGGCCATTAGCAATGAGCGAGCCACACGGCCAGCTTGGGCAAGGCGTGGCAACCCTACTGCCAAGGTCTCATCGGTGGGAAAAACGTGGGCAACAAAATGAGAAAAATCATAGGATAATGAGCTGGATGTGGCTACACAAGCTCGACGGTGTGGACGGTAAAGCTAATGATGATGCATGCTACGCGAAGGCCAAATCACTGTAAAGATTTCGAGCATGCGGAATTCTTTGTCGCAGGCCCTCAAGGCGACGAATGTGGCGCTAGATCCCGACGCCCTGGCTTGCCTAGTCGAACTCGTTGCGCAGCGCGATCGACGACACGATCGTCGGCCGTTAGCAATGAGCGAGCCACACGGCTAGCCTGGGCAAGGCGTGACACCCCTGCTGCTAAGGCCTCATTGGTGGGAAAAACGTGGGCAACGAAATGAGAGAAATTATGGGATAATGAGCTGGGATGTGGCTACACAAGCTCGACGGTGTGGACGGTAAAGCTAATGATGATGCATGCTACGCGAAGGCCAAATCACTGTAAGGATTTCGAGCATGCGAAGTTCTTCGTCGCAGGCCCTTGAGGCGACGAATGTGGGGCTAGATCCCGACGCCCTGGCTTGCCTAGTCGAACTCGTTGCGCAGCGCGATCGACGACACGATCGTCGGCCGTTAGCAATGAGCGAGCCACACGGCTAGCCTGGGCAAGGCGTGACACCCCTGCTGCCAAGGCCTCATTGGTGGGAAAAACGTGGCAACGAAATGAGAGAAATTATGGGATAATGAGCTGGGATGTGGCTACACAAGCTCGACGGTGTGGGCAACGAAGCTAATGATGATGCATGCTACGCGAGGGCCAAATTGCTGGGGGGATTTTGAGCATGCAGAGTGCTTCATCGCAGGCCCTCGAGGTGACGGATGTGAGGTTGGATCCCGACGCCCAGGCTTGCCTTGGCGGACTCGTTTTGCAGCGCGATCGACAACACGATCATCGGCCGTTAGCAATGAGCCAGCCACACGGCCAGCCTGGGCAAGGCGTGGCACCCTTACTGCCAAGGCCTCATCGGTGGGAAAAACGTGGGAAATGAAATGAGAAAAATCATGGGATAATGAGCTGGGATGTGACTACACAAGCTCGACGGTGTTGGCGGCAAAGCTAATGATGATGCATGCTACGCGAGGGCCAAATCGTTGGGGGGTTTTTGAGCATGCATAGTGCTTAATCGCAGGCCCTCGAGGTGACGGATGCGGGGTTGGATCCCGATGCCCAGGCTTGCCTTGGCGGACTCGTTGCGCAGCGCGATCGACAACACGATCATCGACCGTTAGCAATGAGCGAGCCACACGGCCAGCCTGGGCAAGGCGTGGCACCCCTACTGCCAAGGCCTCATCGGTGAGAAAAACGTGGGCCACGAAATGATAAAAATCATGGGATAATGAGCTGGGATGTGGCTACACAAGCTCGACAGTGTGGGCGGTGAAGCTAATGATGATGCATGCTATGTGAGGGCCAAATCGCTGTGGGGATTTTAAGCATGCGGAGTGCTTCGTCCCAGGGCCTCGAGGTGGCAGATGCGGGGCTTGATCCCGACACCCAGGCTTGCCTAGGCGGACTTGTTGCGCAGTGTGATTAGTGACACGATCGTCGGCCGTTAGCATTGAGCGAGCCACACAGCCAGCCTGGGAAGGGCGTGACACCCCTGCTGCCAAGGCCTCATCGGTGGGAAAAACATGGGTAAGGAAATGAGAGAAATTATGGGATAATGAGCTGGGATGTGGCTACACAAGCCCGACGGTGTGGGCGGCGATGCTAATGATGATGCATGCTATGCGAGGGCCAAATCGCTGGGGGGATTTTAAGCATGCGGAGTGCTTCGTCGCAGGGCTTCGTGGTGGCAGAAGCGGGGCTGGATCCCGATGCCCAGGCTTGCCTAGGTGGACTCGTTGCGCAGCGCGATCAACGACACGATCGTCGGGCGTTAGCAATGAGCGAGCCATACGGCCAGCTTGGGCCAAGCGTGACACCTCTGCTGCCATGGCCTCATCGATGGGAAAAACATGGGCAATGAAATGAGAGAAATTGTGGGATAATGAGCTGGGATGTGGCTACACAAGCCCGACGGTGTGGGCGGCGATGCTAATGATGATGCATGCTACGCGAGGGCCAAATCGCTGGGGGGATTTTAAGCATGCGGAGTGCTTCATCGCAGGGCTTCGTGGTGGCAGAAGCGGGGTTGGATCCCGACGCCCAGGCTTGCCTTGGCGGACTCGTTGCGCAGCGCGATCGACAACACGATCATCGGCCATTAGCAATGAGCGAGCCACACGGCCAGCTTGGGCAAGGCGTGGCAACCCTACTGCCAAGGTCTCATCGGTGGGAAAAACGTGGGCAACAAAATGAGAAAAATCATAGGATAATGAGCTGGATGTGGCTACACAAGCTCGACGGTGTGGACGGTAAAGCTAATGATGATGCATGCTACGCGAAGGCCAAATCACTGTAAAGATTTCGAGCATGCGGAGTTCTTTGTCGCAGGCCCTCAAGGCGACGAATGTGGCGCTAGATCCCGACGCCCTGGCTTGCCTAGTCGAACTCGTTGCGCAGCGCGATCGACGACACGATCGTCGGCCGTTAGCAATGAGCGAGCCACACGGCTAGCCTGGGCAAGGCGTGACACCCCTGCTGCTAAGGCCTCATTGGTGGGAAAAACGTGGGCAACGAAATGAGAGAAATTATGGGATAATGAGCTGGGATGTGGCTACACAAGCTCGACGGTGTGGACGGTAAAGCTAATGATGATGCATGCTACGCGAAGGCCAAATCACTGTAAGGATTTCGAGAATGCGAAGTTCTTCGTCGCAGGCCCTCGAAGCGACGAATGTGGGGCTAGATCCCGACGCCCTGGCTTGCCTAGTCGAACTCGTTGCGCAGCGCGATCGACGACACGATCGTCGGCCGTTAGCAATGAGCGAGCCACACGGCTAGCCTGGGCAAGGCGTGACACCCCTGCTGCCAAGGCCTCATTGGTGGGAAAAACGTGGCAACGAAATGAGAGAAATTATGGGATAATGAGCTGGGATGTGGCTACACAAGCTCGACGGTGTGGGCAACGAAGCTAATGATGATGCATGCTACGCGAGGGCCAAATTGCTGGGGGGATTTTGAGCATGCAGAGTGCTTCATCGCAGGCCCTCGAGGTGACGGATGTGAGGTTGGATCCCGACGCCCAGGCTTGCCTTGGCGGACTCGTTTTGCAGCGCGATCGACAACACGATCATCGGCCGTTAGCAATGAGCCAGCCACACGGCCAGCCTGGGCAAGGCGTGGCACCCTTACTGCCAAGGCCTCATCGGTGGGAAAAACGTGGGAAATGAAATGAGAAAAATCATGGGATAATGAGCTGGGATGTGACTACACAAGCTCGACGGTGTTGGCGGCAAAGCTAATGATGATGCATGCTACGCGAGGGCCAAATCGTTGGGGGGTTTTTGAGCATGCGGAGTGCTTTGTCGCAAGCCCTTGAGGTGGCGGATGCGGGGCTGGATCCCGGCGCCTAGGCTTGCCTAGGCGGACTCGTTGAGCAGCACGATCGATGACATGATCGTCGACCGTTAGCAATGAGCGAGCCACACGGCCAGCATGGGCAAGGTGTGACGCCTCTGCTGCCAAGGCCTCATCGGTGGAAAAAACGTGGGCAACGAAATGAGAAAAATTGTGGGATAATGAGCTGGGATGTGGCTAGGCAAACTCGACGGTGTGGGCGGCGAAGCTAACGATGATGCATGCTACGTGAGGGCCAAATCATTTGGGGGATTTCGAGCATGCGGAGTGCTTCGTCGCAGGCCCTCAAGGTGACAGACGTGGGGTTGGATCTCGACGCTCAGGCTTGCCTAGGTGGACTAGTTGTGCCGCACGATCGACGACACGATCGTCGATCGTTAGCAACTAGCGAGCCACACTGTCAGACTGGGCACCCCTACTGCCAAGGCCTCATCGATGGGAAAATCATGGGTAACGAAGCGAGAACAGTTGTGGGATAATGAGCTGGGATGTGGCTAGACAAGCTCGATGGTGTGGGCAGCGAAGCTAATTATGATGCATGCTACGTGAGGGCCAAATGGTTGGGGGGATTTCAAGCATGCGAAGTGCTTCATCGCAGGCCCTCAAGGTGGCGGACGCGGGGTTGGATCTCGACGCTTAGGCTTGCCTAGAAGCGTACTTGTTGCGCGGCGCGATCAACGACATGATCGTCGGTCATTAGCAACGAG